>OZ037780.1:21248421-21260921 GCA_964035525.1 Porites cylindrica
AAAATAGACTCTTTATACTGTAAAAAATAATAAATTAGTTTGCAACTTTGTAAGGTAGATCACACGACAGGTGAATAATGAGTCCTCTATTAACTGGTTAACATATTTGCCGTGCGGAAAAAATGGCAAGTTAAATGAATTAATCGATCTAGCCGCATTTTTGCAAAACGGACCCAGCGAAAATTGCAGCCATTTGACTGAAAACTGGCAAAAACGGAATTTCCTTGCTAATGCTTGCAATTAGCCGAAAATTGCACCACGGAACTTCCGTGGTGTGAATCTCGGGCTTAAGGGGGAGAAATAGAGAGGGCGAATTAAGAGAAAATGAAGAAGGAAAGCGAGAAAAAAGCACTGGTTGCACTGTTATTTATAAATTGTATGGCTGCCTTAGAGGTACAGTCGAACCTTCCGCAGGCGACCACGTCAAAATGCGAAGAGTTAGTGGTCGCTTACGCGAGGTGGTCGCTTACGAGAGCCTTACTGCACAAGGTCTTTTACGAGGAGAAGTGTGGACAAACCTACTTTTTGGAGAGAATCATTTGCATGCAGTTTCTTTGTTTTAGCATAGGTA
The DNA here is from genome assembly GCA_964035525.1 of Porites cylindrica. Taxonomy (NCBI): domain Eukaryota; kingdom Metazoa; phylum Cnidaria; class Anthozoa; order Scleractinia; family Poritidae; genus Porites; species Porites cylindrica. The sequence continues at coordinate 21,248,993 of OZ037780.1, forward strand.
AATCCGTGTTGTTTCTTAAAGTTCTTCTCATACTTTGAGTAGCGTATTACATACAGCGAACATAGAGAGCAGACCATTGTATCAAGTGGTCGCTGAGAAGAGGTTAAAAACAATGGCAATTCTAAAACCGTCATCCTAAAAAGTGGTCGCGGTCGCTTACGATAGGTGGTCGTTTACTGTAGGATTCAACTACAACAAAGCTTTGAGTGGGAAAATATTTGGTGTTTTGGATAAGTGGCCGCTTATGTGAGGTGGTCGTATACGAGAGGTGGTCGCACATGGAGGTTCGACCGTAGTTTTTTCAGCAAAAACAAAAAAAAGTTTGGCAGTAACGTTTTCAAAAATCCAGCCAGATATCAGTTGCGACTAAGTGGTGTGTTGTCTATCATTCTAGATCAAATTGGGATTTGACAATCAATGAATTTTTTTTTACGAGAGGGGAAAACCGGAGTACCTGGAGAAGAACCTGTTGGAGCAAGGGCCGTAACCGGTACTAGAGACTCAGAAGAACCAACAAAAAACTCACCCCAGATGAGGCGTCGCCGAACCGCTTTCACCAATGTTCCACTGCCCTCGCTAAATTTAATTTACTCCTTTGTTAGATTTAAATTTGAACTGCTAGTAATTTGGATACGTATATGACTCGTCAACCATGCTAGTAACTTTACAGCGTGATTTGTGTTTTATTAATGAGGTAAAAGGCTTTTTCAGATCAGTAAATGTAACACCACCATGCAAGTATGCTTTGCCATGATTGCTGTAGCTTTGCCGGCCCGCCCTTGCAGCTACATCGCCAAAGTTTTTCCCGAACTCGCACAAGTGAGCCTCTGATCTGCTATATCTAACATGTATGATCTGTCACCAGACGGTCTGAACCAAAGGAATGAACATTGAACTGTTTCTATTTTTATTGTATAATCATTTACCTGTATATTATTCTATCTAGTATTTATAATTGTAGTTAATTATTAACCACTTATGTAAATTTTAAATTCAAATTTTGGAAGCTGTTAAAAGATATTTTCTCTCGGTATAGCTCTGTCCCTGAGGAAGGCTACTTTTGTTAGCCGAAATATTGGCCTATAGTAAATCAGCCCTTTGCCGCAGTGCCAGCCCCGCATGCAGTTTTGTTTAGTTTTACATTTTAAGTGACGCCTGGCTTCAGCATCTTTTTAATTAGAGATCCGCCAAGAGGAACCAGTCAGTTATATTTACGTGTTGCGTGGACCTCTGCATTCAAACAGTTTTTTTTTATCTGAGAATATATATATTTTTTACGTTGTTACGTTTTACCGCCACACTCCCCCCCCCCCCCCCCCCCGAGGGTCTCGATAAAATACGGGTGAGTCACGGGTGACACCAGTGTGGAACAACCTCAGGCGTCTTCCAAAGAGTTAGTTCCAAGGATTAGAGGAATTATTTTAGAGAAAACAGTACTGGTTGAAATAAAATATATCCGCTTTCAAACAGAAACCGTGGTTTATGTGAACGAGAAGTTTTCTGAACAACTAAAAACAAATATGACTATTATATTAAGCAATCAGGAAATTCAAAAAGAAGATAAGACAAAATTTCTTGGCATAATAATCGATCAACATTTAACATGGAAAAGCCATATTGATTATATTGTACCAAAAATCTCTAAAATGATAGGAACACTCCGTACAATTCGCTTCTTTGTCAATCAGCCACTTCTAAAAGTTTTGTATAATAGCTTCATTTGTCCATATCTCCATTATGGTTGGGGAACAACTATCCCACAAGACTAGAAAAATGTTAAAACTACAAAAGAAGGCATTGAGATTGATAACATTTTCGTCATATACAGCTTCCCTTCGGCCTCTTTTCCAAAAGTTAAATTTATTAGACAGCTATCAAATTAATGATTTTCCTTGTGGGCACGTTCTGTTGTAAACTTAGAAAAAAATCTCTTCCAGTGTATTTTAATGTAGCCTGAATTTCATCCGATTACTTCGAGTCGTTATTACTCCCTCAGTAACGTCGTTGTGGGGAGGAGAAAACGACTCGAAGTAAGTGGATGAACTTCAGGCTAATTTTAATGATTTTTGTACAGAAAATACTCAAGTCCATAACCACTATACAAGGAAAAAGTAATCTGCACAAAAAGTTTAACAGGACAAATTTAGGTGTTTATTCGACTAGAAATAAAGTAATTAGCATATGGAATACTATCCCAGGTAAAATAAAACAGTCTATTTCAATAAATATATTTAAGAAAAAGATCAAACAGTTTTTACTATCAGAATAACTATTGTAATCAAACATTAGTTCTAGGTTGCTATTTTTGAATGCTTATTTGAAATAGTGTAATACAAGTTATTTAAATTTTTGATAATCCCTGATACCAAATATATTAGAGGAATATATTAAGGTCATTTAAAGGGGACTACCCTGCAAAAGCCTGCAAGGGTTTCTGTAGTCCTCCTCCATTTGTTAATAATAACTAGTTTAATGACATGTATTGACCTAAATGGATATAAACTTGATTGATTGATTGATGTGGCCTCGTCACTGATGCGCCAGCCTATTTATATTCATTTATTTCCCTATTTGTCAAATAGAGTTGAGTCATGAGTTTTGTCGTGACGTCGGGAGATAATCGCTTGGGGCGCACGTCACTTGATTTTTTCTATTCATTTTTACGGTGTAAGGAAAAGACCAGCGTCATCAGTCAAGGTCACTGTATTGATTAATTTCCTTTTCCCAAAAAGAAATTCATTCCCAACGTCACGAGTTTCCCCGGAAGCTTGGTAACCAGGCTATCTGTCAAGAGTTTTCCCAGATTCCTTGTAACCAGGCCATGACACTAAAACACGAGCGAAGTCGCACGTAAAGCGACCACACGATGTTACGAACTATTGTGGACTGATCAAATTTGTTTCATGAGCTCTAGCCGAAGAATGTCAACTCAAGTAAAAGAAGGAATTAGCAAAGGTTCTGGAGAACCTGTTAAAGTAGCAGCCAAAAAACACAGATGGTACCTCGGAGGTATTGCCTCAGCAATGGCTGCCTGCTGCACGCATCCATTGGATCTGTTGAAGGTACTAAGCATCCTTTTGACTAGATGTTGAGACGCCTATTTAACCCGTGCCATTATCGGTTTTAATACAATGTGAGCTCTGAAAAAAATGCGGCAATTTTTTGGTCCTGTATTTATTTTGTTTTAATATATTTTTCGTGGGGAGGGGGTCGGGGGGTCTCGTCGTTTAAGTTTTCAATTCATTCGTTTCAGATCGATGTATTGGCTCAGACGTCATTTGTTTATGTTGAAAATCATAGGAGCTGAACCGTTGTTTAGTTTTGTAAGTGACCCAGCCTGAATCGCTCCTTGTTTCTTAAAGTGAAACCGTCCAAATGGAAAATAATTAGAATCAAGGCAATCCTTTGTTCTACTTGTCCCGGCTACCAAAACCTCACCGTTTAGATATCCGGCAACAGCCGTGGATCCTTGTTGTTGTTTAGGCAAATATTTTAGATATTTCAATCAGTGTCTTTTTTCAGCGTGTTTTATTTAGGCGTGAGATAAGGAATGAGTACATGTGCGCTTCTCCCGAAGGTGTTTAGTCTTGATGGGGTCGTGAATATTCACGTTATAATTATCTTACTCACTCGCGATCGTATGCAAATTTCAGTTTATCTCCATTTTGTCAAAGTTTAAATTTTATTCTAATTACATATTTGCACCCCATTTTGATAAAAATTTTAAGTGTGGCAAATTCCTGTGGAACTACATGACTACTACGATGTTAAATAAATTATGTATTTATGATCATGTAAGTTTGTCAAGTTGTTGCCTAAAGGATTTTTGTTAGGACAAGCAAGTGGGGGAGGGGGGGGGGACAGAGGTCTTCTTACAAAGGTATCGTAAAGTTTCGAGTGCTTTTAAGCAACGTTTGAAAACCTCTCTGTAGAAGTAATAATTATTGAACATAGTTCATTTAGTTTTAATTAAACTTTTTAAAGCACTGAGATTTCTTTTCCTCAAAAACCTTCTATTACAATTATTATTGATTTGAAACTAACAATCCCTGAAAGTTATAACAATACCTCCAATATTAAACCCACAATTGACTATTTTTCCTTTTATTCATTACAAGTGAAAATTCAAAAAGAAGAAACTGAAGGAAAAGCTGTAAAGGAGAAACTGAAGAAAAATGTGCATCTATGCTTTTCTTTCATTTTCAGTTTCTTTCTGTTCTTTTATTGTAAATGTTCTACACCCAAAGAAAAAGAGCAGTGGCTTGATTGAAAAACACGTTTTACCAGAAATTTCATTCTTTAGTTTTAGTTTCAGTAAATAGGTTATCTGTAGTTGTCTTTCTAGCATTCCCACATTTGTACTGTAATTAGAGGGAAAAGATGTGTTCTAACTACATAATTATTTTGACCGTCATGTATGTGTATGAAATGTTAACAGGTTTTGACCTCAGAAAATAATAAACCCCAAAAGTAACAGTCTCCAAAAGAAGCTACTAACTCCTAAAGGCTGCATAACTATTCCAAGTGTAGCAAGGGTCATTGCCTTTCAAGTAGTTTCCCTGAAAAAACATTTTGCAAATAATTGATATTAAGAGTAACAGATGAACCAAAAGCCTCCTTGTATGTTCACCTGTATGTACATGTACCTTTACCCCGTGAGGTTAACCTGGGAATTGCCCTCAGCTACAATTATGCAACAATCAGACTTGGACATGAGGTTTTATAAATTGGGTTGTTCCAGAAAAAATCCACACCCCTCCGACGGATGGGATTCTGGAAATTCTCGTGGGAGGTGGGGTCGAAGACTCCGGAAATCCAGGCGGGAGGGGGGGTTGACCTTAAAAAAGTCTTCTGCAGGGGTCATTTCGACCGATAGTTGATACAAATCAAACGTTTAGTTCGATGACACTTAAGCGCTTTCAGACCCTGAAAATAGTCAAAATGTTTTGTTCATATATTTCTCACCTGACATAAATGATAATCTAAGTTGCTTTACGGGTCCTTTTATAGCAGAAAACGCGAACAAGATACTAAAGAACGGGCCCGAAGGAACTCGTCGCAACGTTGTTGTCACGAAGAGAGTGAAACGCCTGACACATTTCTACTCGTACCCAGAGCCTGCGCGCCACAGTGTATAACTTTGAAATCTCGGTTGTTTGGTGTAAATAAAAATTAAAAAAACAACTGATTCACGTTCACGCATTCGCACTTTGTATTTTTTAAGGTTTACTTTTTAAATTATCAGCCTAGTTTGCCTCTTTTTCAAATAGAGGTTCCGCTGTGTTTACTTACTGGTCAGAGAATTCTCAGTTAGGTTGTAAATTCCGCATTTCCTATTTAGTCTAGTTCAAAACACCATTACAACTTGTTTTTTTGAGATTTTTTAAAGCCTTATGAAAAAATGTCCCCAAAAATTAATAGTTTTTTTGAGAGAACAAAACAAACAGGCGCCAAATCTGCAAGAGCCTGGTGAAGAATTTGTTCATAGCGGACTTTGTATTTGGATGAATCTGAAAGCCATCTTAATCCGGTTTTAAAATAATTCGTTGGATGAACATGTTAAAATTTCATTTCGTGAATGGGAGCTATTTCAAGTGCTTTTGTCTTGGCTGCATTCTTTTCAGCATGACTGTTGCCTCTCCGATTTAAACGAAAGCGAAACGACCTTTGTAACTATGGCGGACTAAGAAAGCTGTTTATAACGCAAATTTGAACTTCCCTTCCAGTGCACAGTAGAACTACAGATCTTGAAGGTAGGATGTGCAAATGAAGTCATCCATTCTTTAAGTTAGAAAATAATTGTAACGATTAACAAATGTAGACTTTCGTTCTTTGAAAGATTTCGTTGATTTACAACAGTTACAAAATCTCGATCTTCAGTGGACGGACACGCATGCTGCCGGCTGCCTTATGTCTCGTAAAGGAATGGATGTTCATATTTAGCGCAAAGAAAGAAAAAGGTCACTGATTTTTATAAGCTAAGAAATTATGTAAACACTCGTTCAGGTGTCATTCGCATTTTTGTTTTTTGCTCCTTTCGTTTTTAGTTCCACGCGATAGAATTCTTAGTTTAATATAAGCTGAAGCTTTAGAAATTAAAACAAAAACATTTAGACGTGTTTGCGTGTATTTTCCATTAAAAATAAATTAAATTTAAGCCTTTTATTTTTTCCCCGGAAATCCAGGCGGGAGGGGGGGTCTTCCACCTTGGAAATCCAGTTGGGAGGGGGGGTCTTGTGCTTCAGGAAATCCAGGTGAGAGGGGGGGTTAAAAAAGGACCCCATCCGTCGGGGGGGTGTGGATTTTTTCTGGAATAACCCATTTGATATTTACATGTATACACTTCAGCTACCATATGGACTAGCATCCACCATATAAAACATTTACTGATACCACACTGCAGCTGCAGATCATAGTATTGTGTGGTTCCAGAAAATATCCATACCATCCCTACAGAAGGGACTTGCTGTATGACGGCCCTCTCCTCTGGATTTTCTGAAATCAGCCCCCAAACTTTTCCCCCCTTTGCCACACACGAAATGATGTCTGAGAAACGAATGCAGAAGTTCCATACTGATGACGCGTCACAGCCAAGATCTTGGTAGTGCTTCTGATTGGTCATACTGCTGGTAAAATCAGAAGCACTACCCAGATCTGGGTAGTGATTCGTCATCAGTACGGAATTTCTGTGCTCGTTTCTCAGACGTCATTTCACGGGGAAACCTTTGGTGGCATTGTGAAATGTTGGCTGTTTTCTCAGGCTAAGCGAAACGGAAAGATTTTCATTTCCACAGAACAACTCTGCCATGACTGACCTTTTGATTTATATTGATAACACTGCATCTTGTTTAGTCATTTTTAATTCTGAAGAGAGAGATGTCATGCTCGAAAAGTTCTGATGTGACATTTTAATGGAACAAGTTCAGGAAGTTGTGGGCTTCAATTACGAGTTCACTCGGTTAATTGGCAGCGAATGAGTTTTAGTTGATCCTTGATCAACTATCACAGTGCCTAATGGGACACACTGAACCGATCTTGTTCTTAGTTTCTGAGTTTCTTTGTACTTCTTTAACTTTCCTCATGTTTTAAATCTTCGCAAATAAATTGTTGAAGTGAATTTTGTGTTTTTTCTTTGTCACTCTCTTTTGTGTCATGAGAACCTTCTGGAAATATCTCCCTATGGTGCACCCCCCCCTCCCCCACACTGGAAAATTAGGCAAATTAATCCCCCCTCCCCCTAGGAAAATCTGACCCCTTCTGTGGGGGTGTCATGGATATTTTCTGGAATAATCTTGGTTTGAAGTTGGCATGTTAGTTTGAGGGAATTACATTTCAAATTTCTAGTTTGTGCTCCCATGTGTCATTAATTTACATGTTAAAAATGTGCTGACATTAATTTCCATTCAATTATAAGCCCATAGCATCTTGTTGTTACGTAAATTTCTAAAAATCTGTGTATGAAATATAACTGTTGAGTAATAATTTTATTAACCCCCTCTTTCGTTTTTTTCCTTGCATTGTAGGTTCATTTACAAACACAACAGCAAGCTACTCATAATCTGACATCTATGGGAATTCATGTTGTGCGGACACAGGGGGTTTTGGCTCTATACAATGGACTCTCAGCTTCTTTAATGAGACAGGTAAAATAAAAGAGTCAACGTCCATTTTTTCAGAGATCGGATACATTGAATAACAGCTTTATGCACTTAAATCAGAAAACTAAGCAATGACCAGCTGATCATAGGATTGGGCTGAGGATATTTTTGGCCTATTTATGTAGTCTTATTGACAAACCCCATTGCCTTTTGGTGTACCCTAAAAGTACATTTTGTACAGTTTAAGTGGTTTCCAAAACAGGAATACCTACGTACATCCTGTGCCGTAAAGAATACAGCCAATCAGGAAGGTAGAAGCCTGTTGCATATTCTGTGGTATGCAATGGGTAGTACTTTAGGAAAAGATCCCAGTGAGCATTTAGCAATGGCCTAAACTTTTCATAACCATCACCTATTCTTAGCTAAAAAGGTAATTCAAGACATAATCAAATAGACTACAAAGGACAAAGAAATTAAGGAGTTTATTAGCCAAGGGGAACAAAAACATGCCAGTTAACCAGAGTTTCGAAGACCGAGGTAAATCCACATTGCAAAACAGCAATTAGCCTAACAGAAATCCTGTAAGCATACAACAGTTGTCTTTCCATTACACAATGCAGAAAAAGAATACAGAGGTGTCATGTACAGAAAATTAATATAGTATTAAAAGTGACTTTCTTCGAGGCTACCTGTGATATCGAGGTTATGTGGTAATGATGATTGGTTAATCCTTCTGCTTCCAACTCCGACAAACTGGTTTTCACTATATCATAAGCGGAACGTAAGCCATGGAGCCGTAAGCGGAGTCGGAAGAAGTGGAAATGCTCTGATTTTTCTGACTCCAATTCCGTCGCGCTTATGATTCCGCTTATGACTCCGATTTTTTATTTTCACTAGGTTATAATCACTCTTACGACTCCACTTACGACTCTGTCGCTAGTGAAAACCACCCTTTATGGCAATGCTTTCTCATGCTACACTTTATGCCTTAAATATCCCACTTGTGACTTGATTTTTCTTTGTTGATACATGTACTCTTCTAAACCATGTGCATACATGTTCTCAAAAATTTAAGGTCACACCCTTGAGTAGTATACCATAAAATATCCCATGAGAGACTTGAATTTTTTTTAGTACATGTAAGTTCATCATATGTATTAACAGCCTTATGAAGTTTCTAACATATTTTTGTCATAAATTCATATCAGCTAACATATTCCACTACACGTTATGGATTATATGAAGTGGTTTCAGCAGAACTAAAGAAGACAAATGGTAAGGAAAGCCTCTTGTTAGTCCAAGTTAAAAGTTCACAGCCTTTCCCCCAGACCTAAATGTACAGTATCCTACCTCTATCGATCTCCCCCTTAAGCCCCCTAATTGTAAAGGAGGAACCACCAAATCCCATGCTATCAGCAATATGCTTTTTGTACAAGAAAGACATTGCCTAACTGTGCTCTGTGTATTACTTAAGGTGGCTCGATACAGTTTTTCAGGGTCAATACCTCCCAAGTTTGAGCGTAAACTACGTCGCCATAAACAAAGATTTGGAAAAATTAACACCACAGTTGTATTAGATAAAGATGAAAATTTGTTATGATCAGGGTTACAATGACATCGGAGTTGTCATAGCAACGAAATGACGCCATTACCTATTTTACTTGCAGCAGTATTTTTCGGGACTGGGAACTGTTCTTCCAAGATCGTTTACTGGAGCTTTTACCTACGATAGCTGCCTCAATGTTCGTGAAGTTTAAGCGAAATCTGTAAGAGTGTTATCGAGATATTTTGGGATGAAGTTTTTCTGGTTAGAAATACAGTAAAAAATTGACAATCTTGATGTTCGACTGTTATCTGTGCTAAACGAAGTGCTTTTGACATGCAATTTCACCTCATAGTAGTTTCAATCTTTTTAAAAACGTGTGTGAAAGATCATGGAGATACCTCCAGCCGATTGCTAGAAAGAAGGATTTGATTAGTACGTATCGGGGCGCTCTTGTTAGCCGTAATGTAAACATTTCGGTCTACTTTAACAAATTAGCGAATAATTTTTAAACCGCTTGATAAATTTTCTAAAAAATTTAAGAGTGTTGAGATAAACCGTCCTTTTATTTGACCTCTTAGTTTCAAGATTATTGATATATTGTAAGGTAGTAAAATAAGGGCTACAATTTGCTAATATTTTGTCAGAAATTTTGTCTTTGCAAGTGAGAGCCTCTTATTATTCAGGGGTATTGTCTCAAAGTTTCATTTTCACGTGAACAGCAGTAACTAACAATGCATTTGACATACGCAAAACTGCTAGCTATTGTTATGCACGAAAATATGAAACTTGGAGACAATACCCTGAATAATGAGAGGCTCTCACTTGTAAACACAAAATTTCTGACAAAATATTAGCGAATTCAAGCCCTTATTTTACTGCCTTACAATATATCAATAATCTTGAAACTAAGAGGTCATATAAAGGGAGGGTTAATCTCCAGATTCTTAAATTTTCTAAAAAATTTATTGAGTGGTTTAAAAATTATTCGCTAATTTGTTAAAGTAGACCGAAATGTTTACATCACCGCTAACAAGAGCGCCTTGATACATACTAATCAAATCGTCCTTTCTAGCAATTGGCTGGAGGTATCTCCATGATCTTTCACACACGTTTTTAAAAAGATTGAAACTACTATGAGGTGAAATTGCATGTCAAAAGCGCTTCGTTTAGTACAGATAACAGTTGAACATCAAGATTGTCAATTTTTTACCGTATTTCTAACCAAAAAAACTTCATCCCAAAATATCTCGATAACGCTCTTACAGATTTCGCTTAAACTTCATGAACATCGAGGCAGCTATCGTAGGTAAAAGCTCCAGTAAACGATTTTGGAAGAACAGTTCCCAGTGCCGAGAAATACTGCTGCAAGTAAAATAGGTAATGGCGTCATTTCGTTGCTATGACAACTCCGATGTCATTGCAACCCTGATCATAACAAATTTTCATCTTTATCTAATACAACTGTGGTGTCAATTTTTCCAAATCCTTGTTTATGGCGGCGCAGTTTACACTCAAACTTGGGAGGTATTGACCTTGAAAAACTATATCGAGCCACCTTAAGTTTAGTTTAATTCATAACACTTATGCTAATTTTTTATGGTAAGTCAATATTGACAGTCATGTAGTAGGTTGTAATGTCTCTTGTTTCTTTAATTAATTATTAGACCCACTGCCATTCTACCAAAAAATATGCATTGGAGCAGTGGCTGGTGAGTGGATTATTGCTTTTTCAAAGTCAATTCATTGAGAGTTGTAGGTCCACATGGGGTTAGAAATGTTGATTCATAAGGATACTTTTTTTGTTGCTGACTTATGATTAGGGTATCTAGTATGCCGTTTAGACAACAAAAGGAAGGTGAGAATAAAACTAAGTAAGTTGAGATTATTTTAACCCAAGTTTCATTTTGAAGTTTGTCATACATTTTTTATACATTTAAAGTAACCATAAAATACTGTTATTGTAATGCATACATTGTATGTAAACAGTCAGAGCCTCCTTGACTTGCAATATTGATAGAGGCATTGCCACGCCCTGGGTGTCTATTTAATTTTAGGGGTCCAAGCGGGGGCTTGGACTTGGACTAATTATTATTCATGAATTAGGGCTAGGAGACAAAGGAAATTGAGAATCAACCTAGGTTATAAAATTTTAACCTGAATTTGATTTTGACCGCCAACAGTGACGTCAGAATCCTTGCTGAGGGGTATTGCATTACCATAGTTAGTCTATCCTTACTTTGAACTTGACACTAAACAAGATGAAATATGCAAAGCCTTGTTAATCAAGTAGGAGACTGAATGAATTAACAGTGTAGAGAGGGTGTTTATTAGATAAGAGGCCTTTATTTGGAAGTGGGCGTTTATTAGGTCATTTATGGTATTTTTAAGCTTCTCTATGAGGCAGAATTTTGTGATTGTTGTATTTTTTTCTTTGTTTCAGGATTTTTAGGTGGAATTGTTGGAAATCCTGCAGATATGGTTAATGTGAGGTGAGGATATTCCAAAATGTACTCTACGAGGGCATAACATATTAACATTTCCAATTGGCACACAGCTTTACTTGAACGGAACTTGGCCAATAATATCTGCAGATAAGCTAGAAAAAAGTCCCTCCTCAAAAGAAACCTCCCCATGTAGTCCAAATTCTGTCAGAAAAGTATTCTGCATTTATTCAGTACACCTTTATTTGGGATGTTATAACCTTGTCTTGTTAATTTATTAACTAGTTGTGTGTTAAAATTATGTTTGTTAACAGCCCTCTTTGGCAAATTTTATGTGGGATTTG
>OZ037780.1:21265921-21358421 GCA_964035525.1 Porites cylindrica
CTTCATGGCTGTACCTAGGATTGGTCAATAATATTATTGTGACAGTTTACGTCAATCATTTGGCCTCAGGCATGCCTAACAAACATTTTGAGCATATGAAACCCTCCTACACTGCAACTTTTGATGTTTTGACATTTAAAATTGCGGTTTTCAGGAAGTGGGTGGGGTAGTACATGGTTACAGGCTTTCCCCATCTTTCTACTGCTATTTTCCACTTAATCACTATTTCTTTGCTTGTTCACTTTTTTCATTTGTCTACACTGACTGAGAGCCTGGCATAATTTGCTAATTGAATCATTATTGTCACTCTAAGGTGTTCAATGTCCAAATCTGAGTCAGGTCAAGAGTAGATAACTCAAGAATTTAAAGGAAACCTTGATTGCTTAATTTGCATTTATGCATTGTCACTACATCCAGCTGTACATATTATTATTATTTTTTAATTGTCATTTGCAGGGTTTTTAAAGATAACATTATCACACACTTTACTGCAAGTTTTATAGCGGTAAGATATGTTTTGCTGTGTGTTTTTTCCTACAATTTTCAATTGTTTTTTGATCAACAAGCACATTACATATAACGTAATCACAAATTATTGACTTCTGTTTAAGATGCACTTTGTTATGTAGTGATAATTTAATTTTAATTGCCCTGTTCTCATGTTTCATATCAAGCTGCCTTCTTCAAGTTGTAATAGCTGGGAGAAGTAAGATAATTAATTAAATTAAGAAATGCTTTGTACTTGATGCAATTTACACAACTGCTAACAGGAAACACTCATTATTAAAAATCATTGAAACTATGTCAATGTTTGTTTAGGGTACAATTGCCACTGGAATCACACAACCTGTTGATGTAATGAAAACAAGACTCATGGAAGCCAAGCCAGGCCAGTACAAGGTAAAACTAGTACCTCTCTTCACTGGCTGTATTAAACTTACAGTAATTGCAGCACTCCCCTACAAAACATAGTGGAACATTTTAAAAAATAATGCTACTTTTCACCGTTGTTACAATACCAACTCTAGAATAGCTGTTGTCTATTACAATGTTATTAATGAATGCATTTTCCTGGTGTTTTAGCACTGCATGTATTTTTATAATTCAAAGGAATTCAAATGTTTAGATTGGAGCTAAAAATAAGTACTTTCAAGTCTTCAAATTCTGGAGTTTTCACAAGAGTTGCGTTTTAATGAAAAATTGTATTTTTTATTTTAGTATTATTTTCCTTTGTTGTAAACCCGTCATCATACATTATCATTCCCAAGAACAAAAGTTTGATGTTCAAAAACATTATTTTTCAAAGTACATGCAAGTTTATCGTACAGCTGATTTCCTTTTTTTTTTCAGAGTGTGGCTCATTGTGTTCTTTACACAGCAAAGCTTGGACCTATGGGCTTTTATAAGGTTGCTATTATCTTAATGTGAACAAATGTATAATAACTTCGTAGAGGAAGACCACTACAAATAATGCCAATGCATACCTTGAATTTTCCACCAGTATCTTATCTTTTAGCATAGTTAAAATACAAATCAGTCAGCCCAAAGAGGACTGCAGTTGAATATTATTGGCAGCTACTTCAATATTGTTCTGAACTCAGGCTTTTTCTCATTAGGAAAAAGGAGTGTTACTAAGTTGATAAGACTTACTGTTTTTTTTTCTAGCTTTAGCTACTGATGCAGGTTCTTGTGCTTTATCCGTGTTAGTTGTATAGGCCATTTCCGATTTGCCCCAAGCCTCTGTCTCAAAGCGAGGCTAAGTGCAAAACTATTGATATAAAAATAGTTTTTCATTCTCATGCAATTAAAATTCATTTTCACAAGAAAGGTTTTGTACTTAGCCTCGTTTTGACAAGAGAGGTTTTGGAACTCGGAATTGGCCTATTGACTTGAGGGTTGTAGGAAAATCCTATCTCAGTTTGAGACAGGGAAAGAGGAGGGATGGCCTTGGGCAATTTTAATGAGTGATAAAATATCCGACATTATTGATAATTTTTAAGCAGTCTCTTGTGGAGCATGATTTTAAAATTTAAGTGACTCTGTTCCTAGAATGAAATAAAAATGAATGAAAGAAGAGTTGTTATGCACTTAATAACCACTAAGAACTGTTTTTCCCCCTTTTTTTTCAGGGTTTTGTTCCAGCATGGGTCCGTTTAGCACCTCATACAATTCTAACATGGATCTTCCTAGAGCAGCTTAGAGTTTTTTTTCCTATTAAACAACAAGAGTGATTTCAGTAGTCAGTCTTGCAGATAATTATTTACATTTTACATGTGTGTTTTAGGTGTTGTAGTACAGGTAGCAGGTAGATCGTTATCTCTAAACCATTAAGAAAAAGTAACCCCAACCTGCAAGGTTGCAAGGGGAGGGTGGGTTTGGGTGTGATCTTACCGGTAACGTTTCATAATCTGTTATTAAGTGTTCATATACAGGAGACAAAGGTTTAGAAGTTATCCATTTATATTTCAGAGATGTTATCTATACGGAATTCTATCTTTTTCTTTTTCTCTTGCTTTTTCACTTCACTCCCTTTTGTCTTTCATCTTTCTAGTCTATGTTTGTATCTTTTGTCAAAAGTAGTCGCGATTTAAACCGACTGTTGTGAGACAAAGTGAAGAGAATTTATAGAAATATTATTTTAAAAACAGAAGTAAATATGATAGGAAAAAAATTACAGTGATCGCTCCATGTAAGCTTAGGGCAATGTGATTACTAAACAATTTTTTGTGTAGTTAGTGTTAGTTACATTGCATTTATTTCCGTTTTGAGCGATCTAAAAACAACAATGACGTTGACGTGTTTTGTTCATTCGTGATAGAGATACTTTACTTAATAATGCCTATGCAAAAGTTATCAAAAAGAAATTTAAAAAGTAATACAAAACTTAAAATGATATTAGCAAAACAACAACAACAAACGAACAAACGCTGGAAGGTTTAAGTAGGTTTAAGTCTTGGCAGTATGGAAGACCCGGTTGTATGGCCTGCAAAAAATTCTGATCTGTTTTCCTAACCTTCAAATTCTTGATTTTTCCTGCCCATGGAAAACAAAAATGTCTCAACTCGGTGGCAACCCTGTAGCTGGTTATTTTGAAATTAAGCTTAGAAGTCATAGTAAACCGTTTGAATAAAATTGTAAAAACAAAGTAAGCTTACTTTAAGTCGAGGGAATATGGACAATAAACCGGTTATTTTGAATCAAGCTAATGTTTTCAAGGGTTTATGATACTGAATAAGCTTATAAATATGTATTGCCGGATTATTAATACACTGTCTTGATGATGCACATAATACTAATACACATGAAAGTAGTATTACGACGTTCGTAATTTTAATATAAAATGTGTGCACTATTAATTTTTCTTCCTCCAAAGCAGTCTTGGTTCACCGTTTCGTCCAAGAGAGCTTTGTTAAAAAAACGAGGAGTGCTTTTCACTTAAGCTTGGTCAGCTGCCTGACGGCCTTACAAGAAAACTGTCGCTTTTGTAATTTAACGGTCTTAGCAAAGCTTACCTGAGGTTCATCTCCTAAAAGGGTTTGTTTCTTATTTTGGAGACTTTCATCTGTTGATGTTTCCTACGCAGAGGGCCGCCCTTTCACAATTTTCACAGCACAGGTAACTTCTTGTTTTTATTTTCTCCTTCATTGCTATGAAGATTGACGTTTTTTGTACTTTTGGCGAAGTTAAGTTGAAGTTCCTTGTTACCCGCAGAGACCAAGAGGTAAATCAAAGAAAGACTATCGTCAACTCGTGGGTACGTTGTTTAGAAAATAATCAATTAGTTATCATCTCTGGTTTTCCCACAGTCAATTTTAGGAAATGATAGAAATTCAGATTATAAATATACTATACTTGTTCTGGAACCACAATACTTTTCTTGCTGTTTATTGCACTTTAGTAACAGTTATTTAAGTATATATTTAAAAACAACAACAACAAAAAACAGCAAAACAAATATGCAAACAATACAAAATAGATATAGGCATATTTTTATCCCCTAAAAACTTTTCATCTGTTCGGATTTCCTAGCTGAAAATCTAGTGATCCGAAAATTATAGGGATAAAAACTTACCTTCTCGAAAATTTCAGCCAGGAAAAGGCTCCCGAAAATTCTAGGTGGCCTTTTTTAGGGTCAAAATCCGTTAAAAATGGGTAATTATACCATTTTGTAGATGTTCGAAAATCCTAGGAGAGGCAGGCAAGCAAGAAATTTTACAACTAATGCTCCGAAAATTCTAGATCTCAAATCGTCTTCCGAACAGATATTTTCCCGAAAATTGCCGTTGGGTGCCCCTGAATTTTCTCGTTGCTATAATGAAAAGAATACCCCTTCACTTTTTCACAGAACAACTAGAAGCTCATGCCTTGAATAACTATATGAGGGGGCCTCGGCATTACCCTCGTAAGGCATAGCAAAATTTGTATATTACTAAACAATGTCAATCATAATAGTCGTCAAAACAGTAAATTTTAATACGATCTTGCATCTTTTTCTTGTATTTAGCCTTAAATTGTTTTAGCAAGTCATTGTCACGTGTATCATCGGTGTTCTTTCGGCGTTAAGTTTTATTTTCATGTTAACTCCAGTTGAAAGTATTTATATACAACGACCTATCGTCTTCTGTTTCCTCTTGTACAACTCCCTTAACTTTGAGCTTTTTAACCCTACTTTCTAGCGTCCACTGTCGGAAATTCGAGGCAAGAGTTAAGGGTAGACCAGAGAAAAATTAGTGGAAATATTTTAAGAACGGTTGAAATATTCTCTCCTGGATCAGTATTGCTTTTCTCCGAATTCACCCAACTGCCCCCTGGTATTCAAGAATGTCGACATATACATCAGATGATCTTTACTCCATTTTTTAAATTGCAACGTTTCCATTGTTCACTTTTCTTACCAATACATAAATTTATAGAGATATAATTATTTGTCTTTTCATAAATTCTTGGCCGCACCAGATTTGTTATTACTACATTATTTGTATCCTATTTTAAGACCAGCATAAGAGCTTGTGCCGGCTCATCGCCCAGCAATACCAGAAGACTCTCAATTACAATGATCCACAATCAACAGTGAGTCCAGCTCAACACACTCCCGCGGGCCAGCCGCGTGTAACCATCTTCAGTGAAACTTTAGTCATTCCCAGAATGTTGAGAATAACTCTCCCAGCCCAGACCACCGTTTGAGCGTCTGACATCTCCGTCTTACAGCTCTTTACTCAAGAATCTTTAGTTTTTTAAGTACGCCTTAAAGACAATCAAAAACGCGTGTACTAACTCTATTGGAAGAGCAAAACAAGGCAACGCTCTTACTATCCACAAAATCAAATCCAGGATCTTAAAATTTTGCTACCATTTCAGATACTAAATAGATTTCTTCGTTATATCAGCTCTTAGCTGCTCTAGATTTCTAATCACCACATTATTCAAGTATTACATAAAAATTAGTTTCTGTCTTATACTAATTACACTACGAGCACTTGACTTCGAGAGTTTACCACGCGCAATCCGAAACATCAGTCTGTATCCTTGTTTTACTTTCAATTTTGCTTTAACCTTCCAAGCACTGGGTGTAAACGGAAAGAAGGGCTTGATCAAGATGACAAAGGTTCGACTTAAAATATGAAATCATCAACTGTGAAGGGAGTAGATGAAAGTAGATGTGATCCTTTCAGATATACTAATAACCGAAGCGGTTGAGAAAAAGAGAAAAAAAAAAGGAGAAAAGAAATGTGAGAGAAGAAAAGAAACCTGAATCGAAAAAAATTCCCTTTCAAGTGTGACTTTTTTCACCTTCTTTTAGTTTTCAAAGATGAGATTGTTTATTAACTACAAGGACAAGATCTACTTTTATCGGACAACCCGATTCATCGACTTTGCAAAGTTTTGAGCCTGCTCAAATTTCCATGGGTCGATTGAGTTGAGATTTTCGGAAGCTTTAAGGTCAGCGTGCTTATTTCACCCGGCTGGGCAACATAACAACCACACAGATATGCATTCAATAGTGAGCCCAGCTCAACAAGCATCTACGGGCCAGCCGCAAATGATCTCCTTCAATTTGAAGAGTAGGATATTCTTCACATTCTGAAAAGTTACTTTCCCAAGCGTAAACCTTGTCTTGTAGTTCGTTACATCCCAATCAAGTATTAACAAGTATTTCTTCACGATTTATAATCATCCTACTCGTAATTGCATAATTACACAAAACTAATAAATCCCTCACGGTGAATCTCTTAACAGCCCTTCAAAAACTAACGCCATAAGCCATTTTTTAAGAGCCAAAAATGTAGCTCTTTAACTATCTACAAAATTAAATTTAACATTAATGAATTTCAACTTCTCTTTTCCTCCAAACCACTATCTAAGCCTGATTTCAGAGCGTCTACCGACTGCGTCGTCAAATATCTCAGACATGCACTTCCTCGGAAAGGCGAGGTTCTTGCAGATGAAATGTTTGAGCGTTAGCAGCTTCGCTTGAAATTGTTTCTACTTCCTCAAAAGCATTCCCATGTTTTAAGTTCCGAAAAACCTGTGAGTTTTCGTAAGTGTGTTCATCTGTGGGTGATATTCCTTCTCCGAACTCGCTTTTTGCTTCATCTTCATCTTCTCGGAGATCTTCAAAGAAAAGTTGGGACACTCGAGGATCGGTCTTCGCAGCAGTTCCTTTTGCTTCAGTCCCTTCTTCACGGGGATTCACCAAATCATCCTTTTTCTCAGGACACTGTTCAAGAATCTTAATAGCACTATCGGAAGAACTATCAGCATCAACGGACGTGTTTTCCAAAGGCTCTGATATATCTGAGAGTACATCTGATGGCCTTGCATACCCCGAGCTCGTTTCTGAGATTATGCTCTCTCTGCCGCTGTCAGGGAAAAGTTCCAGATAGGTGTGTGTGCTCGCCCGCTTTAAATCTTCATCCTCTCTTGGATCACTGCCAGTACCTATGGTGAAATCCGACTCAGCTTCAGTCGCCAAGACTTCCTCGTTGCAGTTGCTTTCCTCACCCGGCGAAGGACGGATGACCAGCCCGGGGATCTGACTTATTCTGACCGAAGCATAAGGAGAGGTAGACTCTTCAGGTTCTAAAGTGCTGGAAGGCGCGCCACTATCTCTTATATTACTTTCTTGATCTGAATTTCGTGATTCCCTTCCACTTTGAGAACTTCCTGTTTTGGACATTTCTTCCTCACTTACACTGGCATAAGGATTTTCCTCATCAAAATGCTCATCTTGGTCATCGCTATCGACAGGAGGGCCAGATAAAGTTCTAGCTTTACCCTGAGAGCTTAGTCTTCCGCTGCCTTCATCGAGACTTGAGGGCTTTTCATCGCTTGTCACACTTTGATACGACGGTTCCTTCTCGTTATTGTTATCACTTTGGTTGCTGTGTACGCTTGCATACGAGTGATATATATCAACATCGTAGGCCGTCCAACTGAGATCACGCAAGAGAAGAAGAGTATCCAAAGACTTCGAATGTCTGTGGCATAAGTGTGATTTCCTTATATGACCCAGATCGAAAGCAGCTGATTTATCCAAGAGATCTAAAGATCCTTTTCTAGGTGCTGGCACTGGAGGCTGCGATGCGTTAATTATCTTATTAAATGTACCCCCGAAGCTTGAAGACTTGACGAGCATAGGATGAGCTCGCTTGGGAGTTCGTTTTTGATGAAAAGGAAACGTTTTGCCTTTTCCTTTACTGAATTGCCCGGTTTCCAGAAACCGCAAACGATCAAGACTTTTTGAGAAGCGTTTACTGGGAGCAGGAGGCAGCGGTCTGTTCTGAAACAAGTTGGATACACTCTTGGTTTTAGAGTCAAGCGTTAGCGATCTTATGTCTCTTTTAATATCGGGAGATGATCCGCTATTATTGGACTTTAAGAAGTCTCCTTTAAGTAGATTTTGAGCTGACAATATGACCGTGGGAAGGGTGTGCCCACTGACACTCCTACCCTCACGCAGGTCACCTGAAAGATAAAATGATTTCAAGTCATGTAACAATGTCATGGCTCGGATACTAGGGGCAACGCTATCCTACGCTATGACACTAATAAATTTATTGATTGCTTGATTGATGAACAGAAATAAACCTTCGTAGGGGCCACGGTAACGCTTAAAAAACAGACAGTTACGAGCATAAGCTACAAGGCTACACAAGGCTACACAAGGCTACAAGTGAAGACACCTGGCAAGATACATTTGGTGACATCAAGGCATATTAAAAGGGAAAAGGCCTCACTTCCGGTTGACGTGCGTGACTCAAAAACGCCTTTGCTTAAGCTCCCTAGTATAGACCCTTTCACGCTTTTGGAAGCCCTCTTGACGAGTAGGCAACCGCGTGAGAAATTACAGTGCTTTTATGAGTAGATGAAGATTTGACCGCTAGGATATATATTAAAGAAACCAATACATCAGTAATCTAAAAACACATAAAACAGATGTGCTTAATACTAAATGCTGTAAACTGCCACACTAATGATCATACCTTCACTTAAAGCACTGTTGACTTCATCATTCACTGAACTGTAAATATGATCCCTTCTACCAGCTGTGGCTGGAAGCGTGTTTACCCGAAAATCTTCACGATGTTTCCTCCTGTGCTTTCTGTTTTTAGTAAACTTTGCGACCTGCGTACGCTCCTTGTGATCATCACTTTTGGGAACAATACGTTTAGTTCCAATGTACACTCGCTGTTGCCCAAGGGAGTCCAAAGGGATCTCATAAATTTGAAGCTCAGGAGTTCCTGGTTCTTGGTCAGCTAAAACAATAAATCAAGAAGCAAACAGTGAGCTAAAGAATAACTCAAAAAAAGTCAAGAACTTTCAAAAACCTAGAATCAGACTATTTTCTCTGCTTTTTCTTGTATAATTTATAGAACATTCATACTGTTTTTTTTTTTACTTGATAATGACGTCCAAGAACGTCGAAACATTGTATATTATATTTTCTAACTTTTTAAAAATTTCTTAAAGGTTTTGAAGAAAAGTTTTTACGCAATTTTTTTTATAGCTAAACAAAACAGACCTTGAAAACCCGATTAATACAAAGAGCCAATGTCAAGGGTGGGAAAATACCAGCAAGTCGTATTACCCTTCATTTACCCTTAAGGCTGATTTAGCAACAGAATGGGAATGTCAGTCGACGACGGCGCGCGCAAATCGAACAACTGGTCAAATTGAGCACCAGAAGTCGCGTTTAGTCCTTTTTGCGTGCTTGCCTGTCATCAACTGATGTGCGTGCTCCCCTTCTGTTGCTAAATCAGCCTATTGTTTTATCCAGGTTTTTGGCACAAAAATAAATCTGCAGAAATGCAAAGGAAAGGGAAAAGGAACTGTTGTTTATGAGAAGAATCATTGCAAAGACTCAACAATAAAAGACAGGAAAGCCCCAGGGCAATTACTCTTAACAGACCTCTTTCATAAAGGCCGCCCATTTATCTATTCTTTTATATGTATGTGAATGAACCTTCCTGGTCTCGTTTGAAAGTAAGAATTGTTTTGTATTTTACATGTGATGACGAGGTCAGAAAGGCTAGTTATCATACGTATAAAAGAATACATTAATAGGCCACCATTATGAAAGAAGTGTATGAATTAGTTCCAGAATCAGAAGATTCAAAAACATTTATTTGTCTGATTGCCTGTTTCTGAATGACCAGAAAATATCTTATATCACAAACAGGAAAATCAAATGTCAACTAAGACTTTTGCATTATTGCAGTCTGCTTTTCCCATGTTTGTGCTACCCCAATGGTTTTGAAAAGAAACTAAGAGAACTGCTTGCAGTCAAATTTCAACTATCCCTGCATTGATTTCATGCTATAAATAATAATCTCCTGTCCCAATTAGCTGCTCTGGTTTGATGAGGAATCTGAAATATGTTTGGATGCGACCAACTTTATGAATTAAAATCAGATTGCACTCTAAATCTGAAAACAACTGCCAAAAAGCTTCAATAATGTAATTACATCCATGGAGACAGCTTCATATAACGGTTCATCTTGGATATGTATATGTGCCCAAATCCCTGACTGAGTTACACCAATGGGTAGGTGTTTAGGCAATTCAAAGTTCTTGAACTTTAAGGATCAATACAATGGTATATTATTGAACTATCAAAACATCATTCTTGGCAAGTTTTATGAAAGACATAAAATTCTGTATATTCACTTTCAAAATAAGTACCTGCCAAATTGTCAAGAAGAAATTCAGACTCCCTGAAATTGAACAAGGAAAATTAATATAGAGATCAGTAAAGAATGCCTTTCTCTCAATGGTGAATTGTTGCTGAAAAATTCTAAAAAGACTGTTTGTCAGAAAACTCTTGATAACTTAACCTACAAGCAAAAATAAATCATTATTTGTTTTAGGACACTCATGTTTCAGGTAGCAAGTGCCATAAATTGCATAAATAACGTAAAGGTCAATAAACATAATGGAATCATTGCTTCATTCATTAAGCAATAATTTATTATTATTACCTTGTAAATGCTGGGCTTAACTCTAATGCATCATCCCAAACCATGTAGGAACCATGGTTTTTCCTGAATTAGAAAACAAAGTGGCTATTCACCTTGTACATAACACAAACATAACTTTAGAACAGTTCATAACAAAATTAATAAAAACAATGGGGCATTAATTATTAATATAAGTACAAGTACATTCCAAGATTTATAATAGACCTTTTTAACAATATGGCGGCCATATTGAATTAATTCGATTTAAGGAGTATTATAGGGTGCCCAGGGGGCATGAGCTCATTGCGTTTGTATTTTCGAGCGCTTTTCGGGACATTTTTTCTTAACGTTTCCTTAGAATAAGATTGTAATGGGTAAGAAGATCCTCGTGCCGTGTTTTGATATGATAATGATCGCCTTTTTCCCGAGAAAAATACAGTGAAAGTCCACATTTCTAATACTAAACCAGTTGTTGGGGGGGGGGGGGGGGGAGACTCCGGTTTTCAAGTGACGGGGATGATCAAATGGGGCAAAAATCAAAACTCCAAAAAATACCCGGACCAAAAATTAACCGCCAAAAAATCCAATGCCCAATTTCCAAGCCTTAAAAATTTCCAGAAGGCATTAAATGATAATTATAATGCAAAAAAATACAATCATTCAGAAATTAATTGAATTGTGTTAACTTTCTTTCTTCATCAAACCATCTGAAGTTATCATACACTGGCACTCCCACGAATCTTCAGATTGTTTTGAATACCCCAAAAATCCCCACTTAAATCAATCCACGAAAAAAAATACTTGCCAAATTATCCTAGCCAAAAAAATCCCACAATCAAAAATTTCAAACTCAAACAAATCCTTTGATCATCCCCATCACTTGAAATTCAGAGTACCCCCTGGGGGCCACTCACACCTTTAAATACTTATTCTGAAACCCATCTGGATTTCATATGTACAGAGCACGAGGCTCTCCAAATGTCTTTTTAGAACACAGCCTTGGAATGGCTGCAAGTGCATTTTTGTGGTAAAGAAGGTCTTACGAGCCTTTCCTGCTTTTTTCTACTCACATGGTCACCTTCACTGATTTTCAAATCATAGGAAAGACAGGGGAAAAAGGAATTGCGTGGCCTTACCACCTATCCATTCTCCCATAAAGGATAACTATTACAGCAATAAGGAGAAGAACCACTCCAGCAGCAATGATGATGTAGGCCCAAAATGGTACACCACCTACATAAAGAAATAATTTTAGAAAACTATTTGCCATGAATCAAGAAAAACTTTCACTTCCAAGTGACAAGGCAATATTACTTCCTAACGTCAACTTGTAAAACATGACTGAATGTAAACAGATGCTACAGGTAGGTATATTTTTTTTTATCACTATCTCTGATGACATAATTAGGTGAAAAAAAATTGTACTGCCTTACAATGTAGAAGGGGGAAGGTGTGACTCTGATGTAATGGGGACAGAGTTGTTTGTTCAAAACTTTGCCACCCCACAAAATATCAAAATTGTTGCCCTTATCAAAATGTTTCTAGCCTTTTTAGCAAAATACTTCTGTGGTAGTGAAAGAGTGTTTTAAGTGTTCAGCAATCCTCCTATGATTAAAAAACTATTTTAAGTATTGAAAGCTTCTCATGGTATCCCAAACCCAAAACTATCCTTCCAAAACATAAATTGTATTTTTATTTATTTATTTATTACTTGTACCTTTATCATCAGTTTGGTCACTTGGTACATAAATTCCAGTACCGTTTGGTCCTTTTGACTGGACACCATGCTCATTTTTGCCTGAATTTCTTTCCCCGTCACCATCCTTATCAATTTGAGCGCCGGTTTCATTCTCCCTTATTCCAGGTAATCCACGCGTTGCAGAGAGTATTGCAGTAGAATTAACCAATAGAGAACTAGTGGTGGTTTCAGTCATATTAGAAGGAACCAGATGGGTATGAATGCCATTGCCTGCTGTAGGAATTGAAAAATTACTGAATGACGACTGTGATGAATTAGTGCCTGCAAAGGAAAATAATGAATCAGTGTACGTAGTTTAGGAGCGACAGTATTAGATTAAGAAAAATATTCATCTCTTAGAGAATGGTCAGTTTGCTCAGATGGAAGAGTGCTAGTCTGCCTCAATATGAGTTTGTGAGCAATATTTAACAATAATATTATTCCTCGAGCCCGAATGGGGTCTGAGTCAATTCGGCCGAATGGGCTATTGACTCAGAGGCCACGAGGACGAGAGGAATAATTGTTTTAGTACAATCCAACCAGTTGGTCAAAAAATATAGAGACAAAACAACTTTAGCAAGAGAAAGCTAGACTTTAATTCTTTTTTGCCGCCAAAAAGCCAGCACTTTTTGCTACTAGTGGGCTATAACATATAGCCTAGTAGTAGCTCAGCAAATCAGAATGCAGCATTGATGATAGACCACTAGCTGGATTTTACTAAAATATATGGTCACAGCTACCAAGATTTCTACTGTACATAGAGAGACAAATAATGGCTTCATATATATAGGAGACTACTCAACATCCCATATGACATGATTATACCATTGGACAGCATGTGAAAGGATAGTTTGGCACAAAGCAATAATTCCAGAAAAAAGAACAGTAGCTGTTTTTGGCTAAAGTCTGGAAAGGAATGTGGTTCAAATGTGACCAGCTGTTTGTTGTGGAGGAGCGTTGCTTGATGACACAAAAACACCTGAGAGGGAGACGGGGAGGAGAGTTGCTTGATGACACAAAAACACCTGAGAGGGAGACGGGGAGGAGCGTGCTTAATGACACAAAAACAGCTGAGAGGGAGACGGGGAGAAGAGTTGCTTGATGACACAAAACAGCTGAGAGGGAGACTAACACGCTGCTAATTGTGACTTTTGCCTTTTCATTGCAAGAAAATCATGGTTTGTATGAAATTTGTTGAAATGTTGGGCACTGTGGATATCATAGGTTCAGAATCGAAAAAATTTTTCACACAGCACTAGACTTGAAGACAGCTTAAGTCAATGAGTCAATTATCTAATTATTAGTTTTATCAAATTGACTAAAAATTAAACAATGAAAAGGAACAAAAAAAATTAAACTACTGAATACCCTGGTGAATAACTGGTCCTCATTTTCCTAAGCGTCATTAATTTGCAAAGACATCACAATATCAAGCAATTATGCCATTTCTAAAATAAACTTCAGCTACAAACAAGCGAACACTGTAATATGTCATCGACCAAAAATTAAAAAAGAACAAGCACGCACATTCATTAAACCTTCCGGAAAATTATTTACAGAAAAGTCAGACAGGAAGTCTTTACCCATTAGATTAAAGGGAGGAAAACAGATAACATTCTTATATAAATATTAAGAAACATTTATATCACGTTGTTCATGGGTTTAAGCTAATTAAACGTGACAAGGAAGGCGAAGGCAAAAGGCGAAGACCGGAAGAGCTCCAAATTGAGAAATAAAACACTTTGGACCTCGGCCAGTTGCTGTCGATACAAACTTGTACGGTCGATTAATATTTTAATTGAAATTGATAATTTAATCTCCATAATCGGAATAGAGAAAGGGACACGGTTGTTGCTTTACAGACCGGTTCTCCGAGCGAAGCTTACAGTAGCTCGCAAGAAAATATATCCCCTATTTGCTTATGCAAAACTAGGCAAATATAGCAGATTGCAAGTCGCAATGCGGAAATTTTCCGCCCAAAAGTGGTTGCTTTAAAATATATACAGGCCTCAAACAAGTTCGCCGTTTTTACTCCATAAATCCCACAAAGATTATTTAGGTATTAAATTTGGAAAACCCGGGACTTCTGAGTGTTCAAACGGACAGGATTTGTAGGAAATCCGCTAACATCCTACGTGCACAAATATAAGTTACATGCCCAGCTGTACACGAGCTGAGTTAAGTATTGGTCAAAGCCTTTACATTTGCAGTTCTTTTGGTAGAAGATTTATCTAGCGAGAAGTGCTTTAAACCTTTACCAACGATCTAATTATCTGTCAAATGAGAAAGCCAAAACATATCCAACATTTTTATGATCTTCGGTCAAGATGTCGCCCAGCTCAAGATTGCGATGCTGCTCACTCCTAAAAAGCTGATAATCATCGTGAATAATCGTTTGCTTATAAGGATTGTAAAGCAAGTTCTTACCTTCGACAAATGAGGGCTCCCATAGCAGACTCAGTAGAAAAACAGCGAAACTATAAAGAACCAGTGTCGCCATAACGATTGGCATCGACAGTCAATCAATAATACATCGACAGGCTAGAAAGATTTCTGAAGCTTCAACCACGATTTCCATCGTATTGGGTTGACTTGCCAAAGAAGAAAGACTCAAATGTACTGTTTAATTTTAACAGGAGAACAAGCGGAAATGCCATCAAATGAAACGTACACTGTCATCGGCAAAACTTGATCAAACGACAAGTTTTCTATACTGGTCGCGTTCGTCCAAACAGAGCAGATGCACCTTGGGGTCGGGTGGTATGGGACTTCAATGTCAATATTCTTTTGCCAATCACCTTTTCGATGAATTAATCTGCCTTTGTTAGTCTTGATTCAAGTTGTACAAATGGAGTTGATCTTGTTTACAAAGGCTGTTGTGGTTAAGAACTTAAGGCTAGTTATAAACAAACCAGCATCCTCCCCTAAAAAACCGGAAACAGCAGAAAGTTCGGCTCCCAGCCGGCTCGCAGCAAGGGGCTAAATCACCCTGTAAATAGGGCCTTGACGACCAGGTAAGAAGAATGTGACTTATTTCCGGCAAAATTGGCTGCTCCACCTCCAGGTTTTCAAACAATCGGGAAGCAAAGCCGATGATTTCAAGTTTTGCCTTAAAATTTGATTTCTGGCCTTCTAACCCACGTATTATATTTTTGGGCCGGGCATATTACGTAAAAACAAAGACTTCCTTTTCACGTCCATAAGCAGACCGCTGACCAAATGTAACTCACACTCACTTTTGAAATACCAACCAACATGGCGGAAATTCCGTGATGTGTTCAAGAAAAGTGTATTTGATGGTGTGATTTCAGGTTTTCTCCGGTTAAAAACAAAGACTAAATGCTTCTTCAATAATGAAGAAACAGTTTTATCGCGTGAAGCAGCTAGCGGATCAGCGAGTTGGAAGGTAAGTCGCTTCTCTTCGTTAAACAGACAAGTGACAGTACGTGTTACGTTGTTCATTGGCCATTTCAACGGAAGTGAGCCTCCCCAACTACTGCATTTTCAGTGCGATAATTTATAAAAGAAAGGTACATTAATCTTTGCTATTTTTTTCTTCTATTCTAGGGCGGAAAAAACTGAGATTTTAACCGAGGATCTGCAGCATGTAAGTAGCTGAAGGAAACAAAAATGAAAATTAATCAGTTAAATCATCAAAATAAAGATCCTTGCAACTAAAATTTAAGTTTCGACAACAGAGAAAGTAGCCAATGTTTCATTAATTTTAATATCGTGGATAGCAAGGTGCAGGGAAAGGGAACTCCAGTTGTCAGGAATGAAAACCAAATTATAGCTGTTTTAGTAGAAACGTAGGTATGTGTAGGAAAGGAGGTGCCAGGTATTCTCCTCTTCTGTGACTAATGATCATAAAAAATTGTTCTATCCACCTTTCAAAACACTTGACTTGTTGACGTTTTTCAAGAGAATGTATCCATTGAAATGTGCTCTCCAGTTAAAATTGAAGGTAACTAATGGTTATTTGCTTTGCATATTGGAACAAAATAACTCTAATTGCAACTACCCTGGCATCAATTCCAAGTCTGACTTTCCAACCTTCCAGGAATGATGTTGGGCATTTATCATATTTCTCTTCCAGTAATGTTGCATGCCCATGCAAAAATACTCCAATGCAGTTGTCTCAGAGAGGACTTCAAGAATGTGCAAATGCAAATGCTCCGCCCATAACTATAACCAATATACTAGAAATTGGCTAGTATTACCCTTAAATTATTAATCATTTCAGCTGAAGAATATCATATACCAATGGATACCTGTAGTAGGCTAAGGATGTTTAGTTTTCCTGAATGGAATATTTTTAGGTTGAGAAGACAGTGGATAAGATCAAGCATGCATGTCATGCCACAAATAAGAGACTGGCTGCTTCAATGCAGGGAACTGGTATGGACTTAGAGAAGAGATTGGTAAGAAACATTACTATATTATCCAAATAATGATATTACTTTTAAGCAACATCTTTGACTATGAATTTTTTGGTCACATCATTGCTAAACTTTCTTGGTCTGTCACAGATTCAGGAAAGATCCGAAACTGAAAGTTTCACTTTTGTAAAAGTTTACACATGTGTAAAAGATATGAGGTCCCATAGATTATATACACTGTACCTTCTTCAAATATTAAGTGATGGCATGTTCAAAAGTAGGCTCCTGGCAATAGTGATCAGGGGCGGATCCAGGATTTTTTTTAGGAGGGGATGCACTCATCTCTTGCTCTACTTCAGCACCAATAAACCACATTTTTTTTTTTTCCAGAATACCAGTTGTATTAGAAAACCGCAGGTCATCTCGGGGAGGGGGGGTGCGCACCCCCTGCACCCTCCCCCTAGATCCGTCCCTGGTGATAAGTTTTGGCTGAAAACTTAGTTGCATGAGCACACTTAACCCTTTAAGTCCCAATAGTGTCTAACGTCAATTTTCTCCTAACGATATCCATACAATGTCAAGAGATTAGGTTATGAGAATTAATAAAATGATCACCACACAGAACATGCCTTGATCTTTTATCAAATTCTCTCAACTTATTCATGAAGGAAATGTATAGAGATCAGTTTGGAGAATTTGTATGTGGATATTGGGGCTTAAAGGGTTAACTCTCAAGGCCTTTTGTTCCACATGGCACAAGGAGAATAAGTGAAGTTCACATTAGACTGTGACGTGCTGACAGTTGGACTACTGTTAATTTTATTTGTAACAAATGACTGTATTGTAAAATAATTTTCTTGTTGCTGACAAGTTCATTAGTAAGACTTTAATCTAGTATGTTTTCACAATTCCATCATGAGCATCCCTTTCAGTTCTGGCAGTAATTTTGATATGATAGTTAAAATGTGGGGAGCATATCTGTATGGACATTTTCTGTGATGAAACATTGCAAATCCCATTCAGATCTGGTGCAAGTGTCTCTTTTTTCATGTCTGATAAGTGTTCATTTTTTAGGATATCCTGGTAATATATTTTTTTTGAGTTATTTTATTAAATTAAATAAATTGAAGGAAAAGATGTATGAAAATAATATTATTGTATTTATCAAGGACAACATTATTGTGAGTCACTTTGGGTCTTGTATTCCAAGTCATTCCTTCAGTTTAGTATCTTTAATGTTTCTTCTTCGATTATTAATCAATTTTACAAGTATAGGTATATTTCCTCTTGTATACACAATGTATATCAACAGAAAATGACATGCAGATAACATTATTTTAATCAGGGCTGTCATGAAAATTTCAAGTTGCCAGATTGAACGATACAAGTAGGGAGGGAATTGAACAGCGGGGGACATTGTTTGGTTCTATTTTTCTTCTATTTTCCAACGAAAGTAGTTGGGGTCCCGGTTCATTGTTGCCAGGGAAAATCCCTGGCCCCCAGCCCTTAATGACACCCCTAAGTTTTAATGTACATTACATGTAATTCAAGCAACAGTACAGCTATAGTACTTAAATTCAGTTATATATGTACTAGGTAGTTAATTGATATGCCCTCTAACTGTAGTAATTGCAATATTTTATTACAGTCATGGCCCTCCTTGCGACCACTCTCCTAAGCAACCCGCTCTTGTTGCAACCACCTTTTTGAAAACCATTTGAACTGTGACTTAAACTTGTAATAAAAGCTCTCATAAGAGACTGCTCTCATAAGCGACCCTGACCACTTTTGGGATTACCCAGCTGGTCTTTTCCTTTGTTTTCATGTTCTTGTAAGCGAACACTCAGTGACCTCTCAGAGTCTTTTTCATATAAATCAACACCTTAATGAAACAGCACACTGTGCTAGTGGACTGAAAAATTGGAGGTAAAGTTAAGCCCTGTCTGTATCAGATGTAAAGACACCAATTAAACATTGATTTCTTTTATTTTTTATATTGTGAATTATTAATGACTTTTTGAAGCTTCTATTGTTTTACCATAAGGTTGCTTACCAGGGCTCATTCTGGTAAGCTACCAGCTCTAGTTATGACCACTTTTTTTAAATTTCCAAGGTGGCCACGTACAAGAGCTTTGACTGTATTTATACTTAATTTTTCAACTGCAAATATACCAGGAAGATAGTAAATTATTATTAGTTTTATACTCAGGGTAGTGCTGTTTGTTGTAGGCTGTATTATTCCTCAAGTCATCATATTTACGAACCTCAGATGATATTGCTATGCTGTGGCCTCAGATGCGATCTGAACTCATGGTAATCACCTGCAATATCTAACGTCCTCATACATCCAGCACATGTTACTGAAACAACTGCTTTAACTTTGAATCCTCTAGAAACCTAAAATCTGTAAGTTATACCCAAAAGTTCAATCGTCCATGTGATGTGATTATTATTATAAAATTATATAGTGCAGTGAACTTGAAAAACTTGAAAACACCATAATTTATATTCAGGGCTCAAAACTAGTAGTTCACCCTTTCAAGACTTTTAGTGTAAATACAAAGGACTTTGTTCTTGTATTACTGTACCAAGTTTTAACAGAGGACTTTCTGGGAGCCAATTTTAACTAGAAACAAATCTTACTTACTGGCAGCCACTAGGCTTTAGTAAAATATTCAGAATTTACCCCCACAATCCAAGCACTCAGTGCATTGTCCCAGTTTTACACCATCAGAGTCCATTGTGTTGCTCTTTTAACCTGTGGTTTTTGTTCCATAAGGTTAAAACTAAGTGGCATAAATGGTCTGTAAATATGCGATAGTCACTAACATAACTCAGTCTTGATGATAAGTAACCATACACTTAAACCTTGCACTTAATGTTTGTCACCCATGATGTTTCCCTATGTTTCCGTTTCCCTCTTGAAACACTGTTGTCTGCAGCATAGCAATATTTTTATCTGAGATTCCTAAAACATTGGTTAATTAAATTAGCTAATATTATTTGGAAGTCTGCCACCAAGTGATCCATATCACTTTATCAGTCATCATTGCTTCTACAGTGATGTATGCACTCTACTGTAAGTGAAACCCGGTTATTGTGACCAACCTGGGGGTATAATAACCTCATAGTATGGTAATAGATGTAACAACTATACATACCTGCCTTTAAGCCAAGGAGCATGGACTTACAAGTAGTTTTGTGCTAGTTAATTTTAACCTTTGTTATTAGGAAGCAGAAAAAAAATGACCTTTCAGAGAAGGAAGATTGACAATAAAATTTTCAAGATGGAAAGTTTACCAAGTGGTTTCATTCAAATGGTGAAAAATACTGACTCAAATATACTAATCCAAATGTAGTAATGTGGTGGGCATGGAAATAAGTGGTAATAAGCAGGTGTTCAATCCTCTGTACAAATCACTAGCAGGGTTATTTATTCAAGTATAATCATCAACTCTCTTGAAATGAATACCCCCAGAAAATAATTATGGACACCTTGAGTGGGTCCCTCTCATTCATCTGTAATTTACTTTGATCGACCCTCTATAAAGTGGACATCTCTGCAATGACTGTATCTACAGCAGACACTTTGCCAGTCCCAGTGGTCTCCTTCTTAGAGTAAAATCAAGATCAGACTGCTGGGTCACTGGGCCACTAGGCAGCAGCAGGCCGTGGGCTGCAGGCCTGCTTTCAGTAAAACCCATATCTGTACTAAACAAACTATTTCGATTTGGATTGAGTGATAGCTGTAAAACCTTTTGAAAAGTGTGACATTTAGATCCTAGAAGTTGCCCTTTCTCAGGGCTTTAACATATTTTCCCAGTGCAACTTATCTATTGGCCAACCTTTCAAAGCATGCATAGATTATGGTTAATTTAATGTCTTTTCCTTGTGTTTTATTTTAAAGAGGAAACTTCACCAGACTGCTTTAGCTCAGAGCATGCTAGAATCAAGCCAGCAGTTGGGAGAGGGATCTCTTTTGGGGTAAGACAGTCAGACTATTGTTAGCCTGCATAGCAGGGTGCCAGTTATTCTTTTTAAAGGCTGCGTGAGGGGAACATGCTAATTCTTGCAAAATTAATGCATTATTTGTCAGTCAACAGAATTTCAAGTCTTCTAGCTTGTACAACACACGAGCGGCATGACAAACGGCTAAAGAACTGTTTGAATCATGCTCACAAGAAGTTATTTAAAGAGCTAAGCTTGATAAGATTTTCGATTTCGGTTTTCATTTTTGAAAATCATTGCACCGTCTTGGCAGTGTTACCAACTGGGTTCAGAGAAAGTGTAATTTTTGAGTTATTTATTTTGGGATGCGACAGACCGGAACCGTCTTGACAAGCATTGTCGTTATTTCCCCGCTGCAAAGCATAATTCAGGATCAAGCAGCCGAGGTACCTTCTACAGGAATGTCAGCCAGTGACTTGAAAGAAAAACTAGACTGTTTATAGCAAATACATCGACAGAGGTGTAACATCGTATGCGTCAGCTGATGAAGCGGTGATAGATAAAAGATTTATGAATTTCATTATTAAAATCTCTGTCATTGATCAACACTGATGAATATAGCAGCGTCTTTGGTTGAAAAAAGGCTGGATGGGACTAGGGTAAGCCTGTTTGTCATGTTTGCTCCGAATTTAAAATTACATCATTTGCTTTATGCAGGTATAACAAAAATACACAAGATTTAGTTTTCCCTTTGGGTCTGATGTCAGTTTCATATCGTTAGATGATCTGCTTTCAATCAATTTTTTGTCAGTTGATGCAGCGCTGTCACGTTATTAAACTGGGGGCGTAAATGGAAAACCAAGGTCTCCTCTGCTGGCGCCTCCTCTCCTTTTCTCCCCTCGTGCATCCTCGAGATTTCTTCCTTCGCCCTAAAAAACAAACCAGTGCCTGCTACGACTAGGCTAGACTATTGTTATGTGAAGCATGATTATTTTTCTCCTTACATAAAACAAAACAATACTGCGGTAATATTTAGATGTGGATTCAGTGCTCTGAACCTGTAAAATCTAGGTGCCCAGCATATGATTTGTATGGAAAATTAAGATTTGCTAGTCACCTGAGAGCCAAAGTTGGGAGCCAAGGGCCATCGGGCTCTGCTAGGGCACAGCCCTGGTCCCACAAAAAAGTTCTCTTTTCAGCCATATAATAAATCCATAATTTAAAAGCTGGTTCAGCCAAGAACGCCTCATACAGCCGTCACTTTTTTTTTTTGCATTTTTATTGACCTCGACTTTGTCTCAGGCCATAAAGATGCCAAAAAAACTTGGCCAATATCCAGCCATCTAGGCCTCATGCTTGGTCAATAATGTATATTATATAAATTAATAACATCTTTGTTACTAATTGTTATTTTTTGTCATGACAGTGACGTGATGCAAAACGCTGGTAGTGTGCAGGCATTGCTTGCCAGGGAACTTGCAGAGTATGAAATGCAAGTGGAACAAAATGTTTTGGCTCCTATGACTTCTCTTCTTGAGGTAATTAAAATCATGAACATTTAATGAATATATTATATTATTTGACAATGGTTTCACATTGTACAGACTAACAGTCGACTCTCCCACAGTGGCCACTCCTCATAAGAGACCACTTCCCGTCACCACTTTCAGTTTGTAAATAACTGTTTTGTTTCTCAGTCAAATACTGTTTTAAAAGCTCTCTTGTAAGTGACCACTGCTTAAAGTTCTTAAATGACCTCACCATGCCTGCATTTTAGGCCAGATCAATATTTGCCATATTCTTTTGTTTTCTGTTTCTGGTAAGCAATCACCCAGAATGATCATGTATGATGTTAAGAAAACCGTTGCTCAAATGTCACAAAAGTTCAGTTTTTAGTAACACTGACCAAGCATGCAGACAGATTTAATAATTATAGCTGTTGACTTACGGAGAGGATGGCTTTAATACAATGCATGGGTAAAAAGTGGATTGTTACATTTGATGCAAAATGTTTCAACACTTCCAAGCGCTATTTGATGTGAAACTTTATTGCAAAATTTCTATTTGACTAAAGGCGCTTTCCATTTGTCAGAACTGACCGGCCAGACCATTCCCGTCGTAAATATAAGAATTTCACTTTCCAGGGGCGGATCCAGGATTTTTTTTAGGAGGTGGTGCACTCGTCTCTCGCTCTACTTCAACACCAATAAACCACATAGTTTTTTTTTTGCAGAATACCAATTGTATTAGAAAACCGCAGGTCATCTTGGGGGGCGGGGGGGGGAGTGCGCACCCCCTGCACCCTCCCCCTAGATCCGCCCTTGTTTTTAATCAAAACTATCCAGCCAGATCAGTCAAATCCTAAATAGTATGCACAAAGGAGATGGTTTTTCAGCAACAACCCTTAGGAAAAAGCCGATTTTATTTGCTAACTGACTGGTCCGGCCGGCCAGTTCTGACAAATGGAAAGCGCCCTAAGTTTAGAATGTAAGGTAGTAACTTTATGTGATTACATTAATCAGTTAACAGTTTGAGATTATTTTCTTAATTTTTCCTGTAGATGACCACTTCCTCTAAGCAGCCACTTTGTTGTGCACCAAGACATTAGGGTGGTCGCTTACAGGAGAGTTGACTGTATTCAACCACGTGTCTGTTATCGGCTAGCTCTGAACAATCTATTCCCTCAGCTGCAACTGTACATTTATGCCTTTGTTATTGCCATGATTATAAGTACATTTTTTTATAAGTGTATTATTTTAGCCCAGTATCATTCTTCTTTTGACTATCATTAAGATGAAAATATATGAATATTAATAAGAACTTTAGCATTAACAGTGTAATTTATGTTAATGGTGCAAATATTGTGTAATTTATTATTTACTTGCAGAGTGACAGGCTTCCTGCATATTAATCTGACTAATTACATGTACATGTATATGTCTATTCAAAACGATATTGTCTTCTTTGAACATAGAATGATGTACCAAATATTACCCAAACAAAGAAAAAATTGACGAAGACAAGACTTGACATGGATACTGTAAAATCAAGGTAAATCCAGGATACTGTACTTTCCAATAATTTTTTAAAAATAATGATGAGACCCCCCAAAAAGTCGATAACCCTTTAAGTCCCAATAGTGACCAAGATCAATTTTCTCTTAACAATATCCATACATTGTCAAGAGATTTGGTTATGAGAATTAATAAAATGAACACCTACTGCTTTGCTTTGATCTTTTATCAAATTCTCTCAACTCATTCTTTAAGGAAATATATAAAGATCAGTGTGGAGAATTTGTATGTAGACATAATGGGACTTAAAGGGATAATGGAAAGGTATAAATAAGGCTACTGAGGATTGAATTGTGGTGTAATGAACTTAAATCATAATGGCAAGATCTGTGGTTGTCAAGAACAGCCATTGAATCTACTCTTTTTGATAAGCAGAATTCATGATGAATAAAACCTAATAATGAATATATCTCTTGGTAATAAAGTAATAATTAGTTAATAATGATTAATTAGTAAATTTTCAATTACACCACAAGGTAATTAATATTACTTGTTTTATTAACTGGTTGTGACGGAGTGAAATTTTATATTACACGCAGTGTAATATTAAATTTCACTTTGTCAGATCAGCTTGAATAACAGCTTTTCACATGAATTTGTCTTACAGTACTTCTGTAATTTCTGTAATTTTAATCCCCCCCCGCCCCCCTCCCCCCCACCCCCCCAAAAAAACTACAGTTGCCCTTTGGGCAAACTGAATTCACTAGTTAAATAAATTGCAAAATCCACTAGTCCCGGGCTATCAGACACAACTTTCTTTGTATGCTGTAAACACTAAATATAAATTAAAGATTGCAGTTTCAAACAAATGCCAGGTTCACCTGGTCCCCTATCGAGCCATTCTTTGTGCCGTCACAACCATAGGTTTGCTTGACGATCCTTAGAAAACTGGAACTCAGTTGTTTATATCAAAGTATTAGTTGCTAAAAATTTGTTGCAAAATATTAACGTTGTTCCAGCTGCCGAAAATTATAGCAAAACTTGACGTTTCATATCTGGATCCATATTCAGTTTTCTTTTCCGGTCAGAAAGGCCATTGTTAAAAAAAAAACACTTGTACAGTATATTCACTGTACAATGTACAAGGCTGTGCTCTACAAAAAATTGAAGGGAACCCAGTGCTCTGAACTTGCAAAATCCAGTGTGCCCAGCATATGATTTCTGTGAAAAAGCTAAGATTTTCTAGTCACCCAAGAACAAAAGTTAGGCACCATGGGCCACCGGGCTCTGCTAGGGCACAGCCTTGACTGTACATTCATTTCATTCTTGTTTAGGTGGCTGGCTGCTGTCAAGGTGTCTCACGGAGCAAATAAAGACATGCTGGCAGCTGCCGCAAAAGCAGATGCATTGAAGGAGGAATATGAGGAAGAAACTACCAAGTTTGAAGCTTGTCAAGTAAGCACATTTCTTTATTGCAAATCAAAATTAATTTTTTTACCGAATGCAGTTATGTCAAAATAGTAATAAAAATTAACTGATATTTTTATTGATATTAATTACAGGTTTATAAATAAATAAAAATAAATAAAATAAATAATGATTTGGAGGTAGCACATCCACAAAGTGGTTCTAATTTGTCTACCTGATTCCTGGTCAAATTGGAATTTGGAAGTGTTGGTTTTTGATGAGAGGGGAAAACTGGAGTACTCAAAGAAAAACCTCTTGGAGCAAAGGAGAGAACCAAGAACAAACTCAACCCACATATGGCGTTGATGCCGGGATTTGAACCTGGGCCACATTTGTGGGAGGCCAGCGCTGTCACCACTGTGCCATCCCTTGCTCCCCCAAGGGTTTATAAGGTGTTAATAATAATAATAATAATGAATATTTATACAGGATAGCCCTTCAGTGCAAGAGCACTGTTATCAAAGGGGTCCTGTCATAATAACATAATTGAGTGTCTATTCAGGGTTTTCAGGAAGAGTTCTTGTATTGGGAGAAAGCTGTAATGTTACAGGAGAATATTTTGAAAGAGGTTCCACATCTGAATACAATAGTCATATAGGCTACTGAATGTTAGCCGGAGAATTCTGCGTAGTACATGGAGAATTATCTGATTTACGATGCCTAATGAATGCCCTGCTATTGCTTAGACTCTGGAATTGCAAGATCTTACAAAACACAACAACTGCTATTTTCAAATATGTATTGGATCCACAATAACATTATTAATAATTAAATATTAAAAACCTGACCCTTCTCAATGTCACTTTCCCGACAACCTACCACTGCCAAGGATGGGTAACTTTCTCGGTATGGTGGGTGACCTGTGCCTCAAGGACTCTCATGAAAAAATGAGTTACAGCATAAACCCAAGTTTTGTCAGCACTAAGATTTTATCTAGTGATGTAAGAGTTGTCTTTGTTTTCATACTTAAATGCCTTTCCACTAGGGCAACAGCCACCAGATTATGTCCAAGCTGCCATGCAAAACTTATCTTTCCACAACGTCCACTTAAAAGCAAACAACATCAAAGCTGATGTACTCACTGTCAGTATTTATACTTGCTTTGTTTTGTTGACATTTTTGTTCTGTACTTTTGGCTTCTGTTAAATAATTGACAGGACTGAAACCGACGCTTAACAAACAGTGCGATTCAATTCGCGCCAAATTATTTGTTTAGAGTAGTTCTTGTTAACATTGTTTTATTTCCATTGTTTTTTGACTTTATAAATATTTTTAGCACTTTTTACATTTTTACATATTTTATCACATTTTAGCGTTCACCACATTTTTATCTATTATAACTTGTTTTTAACTTATTTATGCTAATTTAGAGAACTTTTATACACTTGAAAATGACCTCGGAGAGGTCGAAACGTCGTGATTTTTTATCGCTAATATTTATCTCAAAATCGATTTCTAAGAAATTACTTAATTTTTTTTAATCGCATTAAGTATATGTATGTTATTAATATCAAATGATTTTTTGACTAAAAATCCTATACTCTTTTGCAAAAAGTTACAGTTGCCATTTTACACCCACCCCTACCTTAACTCCCTACAGCAGCCACCTCTCTACAGTGGTTACGTTTCTACATTGACCACTTTCCTTGATCTCTAATTTCATAGTTCAAATTAAGGTTCAAAGGTACCTGTATGCATCATGGTTACCAGCAAGGAGAGAGATCTGTTAAATTGACATTAATTTTTTTTAATCGCATTAAGTATATGTATGTTATTAATATCAAATGATTTTTTGACTAAAAATCCTATACTCTTTTGCAAAAAGTTACAGTTGCCATTTTACACCCACCCCTACCTTAACTCCCTACAGCAGCCACCTCTCTACAGTGGTTACGTTTCTACATTGACCACTTTCCTTGATCTCTAATTTCATAGTTCAAATTAAGGTTCAAAGGTACCTGTATGCATCATGGTTACCAGCAAGGAGAGAGATCTAACCACGTGTACATTACAGACTAAAATCACACCCCCGGGTCCATAAAACTGAACTAGAGTACATGTAAAGCGAAAAAAAAATTTTCTGGTTGCTCAAAAGAAGGGTGACATCAGTACTGTTAATAAACTACCAGTATACAGAACATAACAGATTCTTTTATGCTCTGTATACTGGTAGTTTATTTGCTATGTATAGAGTTGTACACCCCTGTATGTATTTTTTTCGTCGTATTTTGGTTTTGTTTTGTATATATTGGGCACATTATATGGTTATTGTTTAAGCACCACTAAAATTACTAAATTATTATTGATATGTTTATTAATATTATTACAATAATAATAATTATAATAATTGTTGTGATTATTATACTTTGGTTGACAGGACACTCTTACCACAGAACTTTTGAAGTTTGTCTCCAGAGAAGGAGAATATTCTAATTGGATAATCAAGGTGAATTTCCAAATTTTCCTAGTAGTGTTACACTGTACTTGTTGCATGTCATAGCTGTGAGTAAAATTTGCAAAGAAATAATTTTTCCTATTGTAGTTATCATTGTAAATAGTCAGAAGTATATAACCCTGAAATGCTTCTGAAATAGTTTAATGTAACTGCCATTGCATTATTGCCTTTCCATTAACTCTTCAACCTCCTCCTTGCCCATCTCTCCCAGGTTATTTTAAGAAGAGGTTAAATCAAGAGTGTTATAAAGAGAAGGTTGATTCCTTTATCTTCATACTAGTAACGTTTTATGTTTCAGTTTATTGAAGCACAATTGGACTATCACAAGAAAGCTGTGATGACCCTTGACAGCATTTTGCCAACCCTTCGGTCTCTTCTCGGTAAAGTTACATCTCATAGTGAAAATAAAATCCACAGTATACTTGTAACTTACAATTTTCAGTTTTGGGGATTTTTTCACTAGATACTGAATTTGCAGTTGCTGTTTGGCATATTTTCTCCCTATTCTAGCCTCGCCCACTTTTGCAATTCTTTAATGGCTTGTCATGCAATCCCATTTTGTACGTAAGAAAGGCTCAACAAGACCTTTAGAACATCTGTGTGGGTGACTGTCTCATCTCTTGCTTACAGATAGCTTTCTGATACAATTTGTTTTAGTCGGTCCATGAATACAGCTGTTCATCGTAATACATTGCTAACAGTACAAGGGAAGTCCTTGTCATGAGTCAGGGCACAAGAAAAGTAATGTCCGATAGCCTGAGGCTAGCGAAGCAACCCATATACATTGGGCTATGTGTAGCATGTTTTAATAATTACAAGCTGCAAGACTGCCAAGTAATTTTTCCCATGGTGTGAGAAACTAAATAATAGTGAGAAGGGGGTTCGTTTGCCTGTATGACTGCTTGTAAACTTCAGCAACAGCTCACTTCAAGGCTGGGAGGGATTTTTAAACTTTCATTTTGCCCTGCTACTGGTGAGTTGCTGCATTTGCATGCAAAATGGAAAGATTCTCTTAGACCATTTTTAAACATTAATTTTATTCTGTCAGTAAGATAGCAAGTAAACAGGCCCTTTGCAGCTAGCCATTCACGTGGTACAAAACTGCAATCCTGGATAGCAAAAGTCGCACTGGGACAAGACAAACAAAGGAAATTACCATTTAA
This sequence comes from Porites cylindrica, assembly GCA_964035525.1. Classification (NCBI taxonomy): domain Eukaryota; kingdom Metazoa; phylum Cnidaria; class Anthozoa; order Scleractinia; family Poritidae; genus Porites; species Porites cylindrica. The sequence goes on from OZ037780.1 coordinate 21,294,543, forward strand.
AATTATGTATGGCTTTTGTTTGTCTTGTCCTAGTGCGACTTTTGCTATCCAGCATGGCAGTTTTGTACCACCTGAATGGCGAGCTGCAAAGGACCTACTTAAGTATCGTTGTTTAACATATCCTGTAATATCTGTAAGTACCACTAGCTGTGGGGGCAGGGAAAAAATTAATTTGAATTTTTAAAAACTATTGAAGCTTCGTATGATTCACACGATTCCTCTGTCTTACCACATTATGTCTGATTTTTTATGATCATCTAATTATTAATATTTATGATACAACTGAAGAAGTACCACCCAACCTTAAGCCTTCAGCCCAGTCTCAATAAAAAAGTAATATTTTTAGCCAATCAAAAGCTGACATTATCTCTCACACTGTTTTTATACCTAGATGAATCCGAACTTCAGCCAGTGTATGGAGGATCACTTGAAGATCACCTGAGAATCCATGAAAGAGAGATAGCATTTGTGATTGAGGAATGTGTCACTTTCCTTTACAGAACAGCTATGAGTGTTCAAGTGAGCCCTCTTTTCATATTGCTGTTTGTAACTAGAGAATAAAATTCCCCTTTTTCTTGTATCTTTTGGTTTTCAAACATTCCCTCCACTTCATCATAGCATCTCCCACTCTAATCTCATCATAACCTGCTACAGTTACTGCAGGGCTAAACACTGTAATGTAGCAAAATAGGTTTACATTTATCAATAATTTATTTTTTATTTTGTAGGGTCTTTTTAGACTTGCTGGAAGTGCTGTCAAAATCAGAAAACTTACAGTAAGCTTGAACACTTTTATCCCTTAGGCTACTTTGGGGCTTGTGTTATAGTAGCCCTTGAATACAGCCGTTTCTCCCGCCAGGAGGAACGTCTGCGACTCAGCGTCAGAAATTCCATACTGATGACGTAAATCAATGTTTACACGATAAATCCGGTGGTCATGGGGTTTCAAACGTAAATTTGTTCATGTTTTATGTTTTATGTTTCTCCTGGTCGATTATGAAAACGTTTTGTGATCTCTTGTGAACGAGCTCCAGCAAAACTCAGATGGTTTTTCTAAAGGTCAGAAGAATATATTCTAGGAATATTGACTGTTTTGTAGTAGATTCATCACGTTTACATTTGACCTTTGGGGCCTTATGTCTTTTGTCTGTCATTCGTAAACAATAGGTAAAACGATATAACTACTACGTCTACCAATCATTGCTCCTGACCAGATTCCGGACAAATTGTATGTCATCAGTATGGAATTTCTGTCGCTGAGTCGCACAAGTTCCTCCTGACGAAATGTCCTTAGCGGCGAGGAGCAAGGAGAAACGGCTGTATTAGCAGGCTAGTGTTATAGATACGTTCAGTAAACGTAAAAGCGGAGCTCCCATACGGAAACAAGTTCAATTACCTCTAAAGGAGTTAAAACATTGCCATTGAAAAAAGTTGAGTCGTGCCTTCTTTTTAGGGGTGGGTGTTCGGGGACCAGACAAACAGCGGGCTCAACATATATTTGACGAACAAGAATTTGTCTGTTCACTGGTATTTTCTCAATGACACAGGAATGAGGCAGTGTAATAACAAGTATTTATTTCTTTTCTTTGTGCTTTGTTTGTTTGTTTGTTTTATAAAGGCTGAATTTGATGCGGGCTTAGTAGACCTGTCAGAATTTGAAAACGATGTTCATATTGTAACAGGTAAGTAGACTTAGTATGACAAAGAGATGCCTGAAAGATATATATTGGTTACAGAATTTAACAATAATGTTTAATACTTTCACATTTCTCAGAGCTAGTTACTGTAGTCAAAAGTACTTTCACAGGGTTCTGTTTACACTAGTTCGAACATTAATTCTGTGGATGAAATCATTTCCTGAGAGCTGGCCATTTGAATGAAATCTGTTACCAACTCTAAGTCGATAGGCCAAAAGCAAATGAAACCTATTTGGAAGTACTTTCGCATGATACCACTTATTATCGCTCAAAAACTGTTACTAAGTCGAGGTATCAAAGCATTAGGGTGATCATTCTAATGAATCCTAGTAGTAGTGGTGGCAGCAGTAGTGTTGATTTTCATAAACTTCCGTTTAGGGCTGGCTTTGAGTGATTAATTGTGGGAACTTGTTGGAGTTGATCACATTTATAAGACATGCATAGTATACTGTAGTCTTGTTTAAGTCTCTTGCGTCGAGTCCTTCTTTACTTCACCTTATGTCTAGGTTAGTTGCAAGTACAAAGAAGCTAACCTGTGGGTAAATCTTGGTACGCTGCGCCAGTCGCTTAAAAAAAGACTTTTATAGGGGTAACACAATCACTGGTGACCCAGTAGTTTTCGCTGTGGCCAATTTGAACTCATGACTAGTGAGCACATTTTAATCCAGCAAGCGGTGAAGGCGGACACATTGAATTTGGAGCCTCCGAATTGAAATTCCAGCACTCTAGCCTGCGTAGCTGGCGGTATTGTGTAGTAGTCGAGTGAGATTTGGCGGCGGAGCCGTTGTAATAATTATAGTCGAGTAAGATTTGACGGCGGAGCCGTCACGAGCGGCGAAGCCGCGAGAAATACCGCCTGCCAGAGAACCATGATTTTTCGAATGCCGCCCACTTTTGTCACCTTAGCTGATCGCAATTAAATCAGCCAGTCAAAGAGAAACCTGCAATTTGAAACTTCCGATTATTTTCGCGCGAGACAGTTTAGAAATAGCGTTGACAGGCTAAACAGGCTATTTTCTCGGCTCTCGCGCGAAGGTTACTAGCACTACACAGTGCATGTATCATTTTAAACTTTGACTGAGTAAATCTTTTTTTGCAACACCAGGCTTAACGTTAAAAGGTCATGAAGCTGGTTTGTTACATGCATACTGAGTACCCATTTGCGGTGGTTTATTCTTCTGTAGGTGTTCCTGATAGGATTTGATCTCAGATGCAGTTGTATAGTGTTTTAATTTTCTTTGACCTTTGTTTCTTACGGCTAAATAAAGGCAATTCCAGCGCTGTGAAGTTTAAAGACGCCATTTCGGCAATTTGGTCATCAATTATGCTCTTTTTAAAGCAGAAATCACAATCACAATCACTTTACATGTGCGTCTTTTTCAGTTTGCCATCTGCTTCCTAAATTAGGAAATATATGCTAAGGCTCATCTAATATGATTGACATATGTATGGCCCTCGACCAATCCGTTTCCCCGCACACTGGTGTGCGGACTATTCAAAATACCGGGATTTTCTGGCAGGCGGTATTTCAACCGCCTCGTCCCTACTCCCTTTTTTTGGAACACGGCTCCGCTGCCAAAACTTTAATCTCGCACCCACACAATACCGCCAGCTACGCAGGCTACCAGCACTCTAATAAGAGACTGCTTGAGAAGTGGCGGTATACAAGTGATTGCTGCACTATAGATGGGAAGAATCATTCAATTATGTCGATTTTTATATCGATTCCTGAAAAAAACATGCAGAGTTAGTTTCTCCCAAAATATCACGTTTTATTTCCTTCTTAGGTGCATTAAAACAGTATCTGCGGCAGCTTCCAGAACCCCTTATGACTTCTCACCTTTATAATGAATGGATAAAAGCTTCAGCGTAAGTTTTAGTCTCTTTGATACTTTTGTAAATCCCCCAAACCTTATTTCAACCCAAACGTTTCAGATATAGTATTGTAGTGTGTTACCTATTATAATTATTTATTTATTATAATTATTTAATTATTTAATTATTTATAATGAATGGATAAAAGCTTCAGCGTAAGTTTTAGTCTCTTTGATACTTTGGTAAATCCCTCAAACTTTATTTCAACCCAAACGTTTCAGATATAGCGTTTTAGTGTGTTACCTATTATAATTTGTGATCAAGGATTGGCAGGCCGTTTAGACGGCCACAACGACAAGGGTATCGAGGAAGGCACAAAAGAGCAGGTGTGCAAGCGACGACAATGCCTCTTCACGGTCTATTTATATTATGGAGCATTTCTCTACCGTTGTACCTGTAAAACGTTGACATTGTCAACGATCAAATTCGGGGAGTTTGGAGAACGTGAACAAACGATTGATATTTTGAAATAAGTCTCCGGCACGGATTCAACTTTTGGACTACTCCATCAGACGAAGTCGCTGAACAAACGTGAACCAAATTGCCAAAAGCAAACTAGATTTTTTTGCCAATAACATCTTTACTTAGCGTTGTTCTTGGGGGAGATGGTGCCACTTTGCACACTTTTGGATAGTAGTATGCCGCTGTGACTCGCGGATTTGGACCCCATTTTAACCTAGAATACAAGATCGTGTTCTTCACTTAGCTCTTAATGGCCCCTCCGGACTACTTTTGCCTTGCTCCCTTGTTATCCCTATGTAGATATGCGTTTCATAATACTACGAGAGTAACAGCCTCCTCCACCCACCCCCAGAGAGGTGGCCATTACCATGACAATGTGGATCTGTTGACATGGTGTTAGTAACTGCCCTTCATCCACCCCCACCCCCCCCCCCCCCCCCCCCTCAAACCCAGAGGTGACCGTGTGGAATGGTGTGAGAAACAGTCCTCCACCCTACCCCTGGGAGGTGACCATGTTGATATGGTGTGAGTAACAGCCCTCCTCGCACTCACACAGAGGAGACCATTACTATGTAAGTATACCCCATAGAGTTGACCGTTACGACGTAGTTATGTATACATGGTGTAAGTACCAACCCTTCACCCTACCCTAGAGAGCTAACCGTTACCATAATGGTATGGTTACATGGCGTGATTAACCGCACTCCACCCTGTGTGTCTTACCATGCAACCCCCAAATTGTTTCCCGTTCGGATCCTTACAGGAAACGGTTTTTCTGTAATCCACAGCATTCAAGATAATGGTACCAAACTGCAAGCGTATTGGACTATTGTGGAAAGGATGCCAGCACTGTATAAAGCCAATCTTAGGTCAGTAGTAACCTATGGTTGAAAGCCCATATATTTTAATATTTCAGCTTATGTAAATTCACTAAATTGCACTTCATTGTCGTTGTAGTCATTTTTAACAAGCAAGTAAGCTCCAGGCTACGTAATTTTCAGTGATGATGACATTTTACTTCCTACTGGCCTGATTTTTAAATATAATTCTCAGTCTTTTTCTTATTTTCTCCTTCGTTAGGTACTTGATCAAGTTTCTTGGTAAACTCTCTGAAAATAGTGAAGTGAACAAAATGAATGCAAGTAACATTGCGATTGTCATAGCACCAAACATCATTTGGTCACCAGAGGATGAAGGGTATGTCAATTTTTCTCGTTCTCGTCCATCAAAAGCAAGTTAGCCTCTTTACCGTGAATGCTACAGTCTCAGACAAAAACCTTGAAACACTTTGGAAAATTTGTTCCCTTTCGTTTCCCTCCTTCCTTTTGCGATGTTATTGTAGCCACGTAACTTTGCAGTGACATCTCAACATTGCAGTTGGAAAGGGACGTGCATAGGTGTTTCAAGGATTTTGGCGAAGATTGTAGACTACGAACATCTGCTCTTTCTTCTTGGCCCGTCAAGCAAAATGCGCTTACCTCGCTGTTTGTCCAGCTCACATCTCTTAGCGCCGTCCCCACCATCTGAACGCCCGGAACAGGCCAGGAGTCTCTAGATTTTTCTCCTGTTGCTGACGCCCTCGCTTCTGGCTTCTCGCGGTTTTGGGTGCGCCTCCAGTATTTGACGAAAAAAAGAGACTTCTCACACTCTACGTGCAGGCTGAGTTAATTTTGTGTCTTCTTTTGCAACGGCAGTAAGAGCATTACAAATCAAAATAATTAATAAAGGAAAATTAAATGATCCCTGTGCAAGTTCCTTTGACATTTTTTCTACTTGTCTGCCGTTCAGCCGTTCTCGAACCAACGACTGTCAATTTTCCTTCTCTGTGTGTATCTGAAAGTCTTCCGGTAAAAATTCAATCACTTGAGGCAAATTTCCCCACAGAATTTTTACACTTGTAATGGTTTTATTAAATTGACCCCTGAGCCAAATTCACATCAGATTATTTTCATGTCTTAAGATGGTTTCCCTCTTTGCTTTTTTTTAGTGGTGTCAATGTCCAGCACACTGGTGTCCAGTCGTCCATTGTAGAGGCTTTAATTCAACATCATGACTGGTTCTTTCCGGGAGGTTGGTGGTGGTTCTGTTCTTCAATACATTTAATGTGTGCGCGGTCAGCAGTTGTATAATATCTTAATTAAAAAAGAAAACTCGCAAGTAAGTTTACTCAGTTTTAGGTCATTTTTACGGGCCTTTTGTAAATTTTAGCCCTAGAAAAAAAAAATGACGGTGACTTGTACTTGGGAAAATAACATTGTAAGTTCATTCTCGACCTGTAATTTCTGTGGTTCAAAAATTAAGCCTAGAAGTTCGGGGCATAAAGGATGTTAATTCTTGTAGATGTTTCTCAAATAGCGGTAGTTGTCATCCGTCATCAGTAGTAGTTTTGCCGTTTTTGAAATATTTTTAGGTAGAAGTTTAGCTATTTCTTCTTCGCAAAACGTGTGACATTTGCTGCCGTTTTCTCCAGCTTCACAACAGCTGAGCTACCGCACCTTCTGATCTCACCTTTTCCTAACAATTACCCGTTAAAGTGCCTCAAAGTGACATAACGTTTTGATCATGGTGGCACTTTAAGGATACAGTAGAATCCCGGTAACTCGAACTCTGAAGGGAGACAAAAAACAGTTTAATTCGAGTTAGCGGGAATGCGATTTATCGGGGTACATTTCCGTGAAATGTTGATTAAGGGAAAGGAAATTTAGTTTGAGTTAGCGAGGAACTCGAGTTATCCGAGTGCAAGTTATCTGGGATCCACTGTATATGCAGGCGTCTTCCAAATTTGGTCAACGGTAGCTGGTTGTGAGGAATCAGCCAGGGGATTCAAACTAATCAGAAACGACAAAATATTTTGAACGGATAATGATACATTTTAATAGTCTATTTCAGGCTCTCATTTAGTCGGGACAACTGAAAAGAAAAGTGGGCGGGAAAAAAACGGGCGACGAGACGAGGGCCTAGGATGAAAGGGGTCTGTAGTTTTATAACCTTTTTTTTTTTATTCTGACTGATCAATAGAAATTGACTTCTCTCGTAAAACTGTTGTTGAAACGAATGGTTCTGGACAGCCGACGGGTGTTAAGAGCTCACTGTTGAACCGGAAGGAGTCGGAGGAATTCAAGAGTGTCACTGGTGGTTTCTTAGAGGAAGTTGTCAGTCTTATAAGTCTTAAGGGTACTGACAGTACTGACAAGTAAGTGTGTTTAGACGAGATTGGTGACCATAGCGTGACTCACGATAATTGGTGTAATCAGTTTCAATTCTACAGTCCAACCTCTTCTTCTGTATTTACTCGATTAAACGCCGCTTAAATTTTCAAAATTTCTGATGTGGCGTGTTTTAGAGTCTGGCGTTTATTTCAAAAACACATTTCTTAAATCACTGAAAACAGTTGCTAGGAAAGCTATGTAAAGATTCCAGTGTCTTTCTTATTTTGCTGAGGTACAATCATAAATGTCTGGATGCTGTTTATCACCAAGTGGTACCGAGTTTTTTCCTCTAGTCATCTTATTATCGTCGCATTCTTCCGACCGGCTGCGGCGTTTATTGGTAATTTTACTTCCATCTGCGACTTTTAATCGAGTAAATACTGTAGGCGAGACATGTATCCACAAATGCGCGCATGTGCGGTTTATGCTCACCAAGTGCCCCCTAGCCTCAGTCCTCACCTAAACGTGTAGTCTCCTAAGCAACCGTTTTTGTCCCGACCGGTTACCTTGAAGACTAGCTAAACGTGAGCAATTCTATCAAACATATTAGTAGTCATGCTTCAGCAAAATTAAGCCCCGTTGGTGTATGGGTAAAGGTATAGGTATAGGTAAATCATTGATATGCATAAGGGTCGAGTCTATGACGTCACCCATTGTTTTATCCTAGAGAAAAAATGCGTTCCTCCATATTAATTAAGTGCCTAGTCAGTGTCTTCCTGCATACTAATTCTATGTAGGTTTACTAATGAGCGTCTCTCTACTTAAATAGAAAAAATAGGCTTGCCTGGGCTGGCCCGTGAAGTAACTTGAGTCCTGTTTTCAGATAGTGTATTAAAAGGAAAATAGGAATAAGAGAAGCAATCAGCTAGCAACGCGAGAAACGGCTTCCTATATCTTATTTAGCGCTAAAACTCAGACATATAAAGAAAACACATACTGAAAGTGGAGTTGAAAAGTCTTTATTTCAACTTCTTTTTTAGCACTAAAACTCGGATATATAAACAAAACACACGCACGTATACACAAAGTGGAGCTGAAAACTATTTCAATTTTGTCTGACTATTACACAACTGTTTTCGAACAGTTATCTCGAGGAAATGAAAAACTATTGAAGTCTCAACGTTTCACGCGCCGTTAGTCAGATAATTATGCGAATTCACAAGCCCAAAGTTGTTACCCCTGTTACCCTTGTTACCCCATGTTACCCCTTGTTACCCCCATGTTACCCCTTGTTACCCCATTTACCCGTTGTTACCAATGTTACCCCTTGTTACCCTTTGTTACCCCTTGTTACACCTTGTTACCCCTTGTTACCCCTTCTTACCCTTGTTACCCTTGTTACCCCATTTACCCCTTGTTACCCTTGTTACCACTTGTTACCCCTTGTTACCCTTTGTTACCCCTTGTTACACCTTGTTACCCCTTGTTACCCCTTCTTACCCTTGTTACCCTTGTTACCCCATTTACCCCTTGTTACCCTTGTTACCACTTGTTACCCTTTGTTACACCTTGTTATTCCTTGTTACTCCTTGTTACCCCTTGTTACCCTTGTTACTCCTTGTTACCCCTTGTTACCCTTGTTACTCCTTGTTACCCCTTGTTACCCTTTGTTCCCCCTTGTTACCCCTTCTTACCCTTGTTACCCCTTGTTACCCTTGTTACCCTTTGTTACCCCTTGTTACCCCTTGTTACCCTTTGTTACCCCTTCTTACCCCTTCTTGCCCTTGTTACCCCTTGTCACCCGTTGTTACCCTTTGTTACCCCTTGTTACCCCTTGTTACCGTTGTTACCCCTTGTTACCCTTGTTACGCCATTTACCCCTTGTTACACTTGTTACCCCCTGTTACCCTTGTTACCCCTTGTTACCCCTTGTTACCCCTTGATACCCTCGTTACCCCTTGTTACCCTTGTTACCCCATTTACCCCTTGTTACCCTTGTTACCCCTTGTTACCCCTTGTTACCCTTTGTTACCCCTTGTTACACCTTGTTACCCCTTGTTACCCTTGTTACACCTTGTTACGCTTGTTACCCTTTGTTACCCCTTGTTACCCTTGTTACCCCTTGTTACCCCTTGATACCCTCGTAACCCCTTGTTACCCCTTGTTACCCTTGTTACCCCATTTACCCCTTGTTACCCTTGTTACCCCTTGTTACCCCTTGTTACCCTTTGTTACCCCTTGTTACCCCTTGTTACCCTTGTTACACCTTGTTACGCTTGTTACCCTTTGTTACCCCTTGTTACCCCTTGTTACCCTTGTTACCCTTGTTACCCCTTGTTACCCTTGTTACCCCTTGTTACCCCTTGTTACCCCTTGTTACCCTTTGTTACTCCTTGTTACCCCCTTGTTACCCCTTGTTACCCCTTGTTACCCTTGTTACCCCTGTTACCCTTGTTACCCATTGTTACCCCTTGTTACCCTTGTTACCCTTGTTACCCCATTTACCCCTTGTTACCCTTGTTACCCCTTGTTACCCCTTGTTACCCCCTGTTACCCCTTGTTACCCCTTCTTACCCTTGTTAGCCCTTGTTACCCCTTGTTACCCGTTGTTACCCTTGTTACCCCTTGTTACTCTTTGTTACCCTTTGTTACCCTTGTTACCCCTTGTTACCCTTGTTACCCTTTGTTACCCCTTGTTACCTTTTGTTACCCCTTGTTACCCTTTGTTAAACCTTGTAACCCCTTGTTACCCTTTGTTACCCTTGTTACCCCTTGTTACCCTTTGTTACCCCTTGTTACCCCTTGTTACCCCTTGTTACCTATTGTTACCCCTTGTTACCCTTGTTACCCTTTGTTATCCCTTGTTACCCCTTGTTACCCCTTGTTACCCTTGTTACCCCTTGTTACCCCTGTTACCCTTGTTACCCATTGTTACCCCTTGTTACCCTTGTTACCCCATTTACCCCTTGGTACCCTTGTTACCCCTTGTTACCCGTTGTTACCCCTTGTTACCCCTTGTAACCCTTTGTTACCCTTGTTACCCCTTGTTACCCTTGTTACCCTTTGTTACCCTTTGTTACCCCTTGTTACCTTTTGTTACCCCTTGTTACCCTTTGTTAAACCTTGTAACCCCTTGTTACCCTTTGTTACCCTTGTTACCCCTTGTTACCCTTTGTTACCCCTTGTTACCCCTTGTTACCCCTTGTTACCTATTGTTACCCCTTGTTACCCTTGTTACCCTTTGTTACCCCTTGTTACCCCTTGTTACCCCTTGTTACCCCTGTTACCCTTGTTACCCATTGTTACCCCTTGTTACCCTTGTTACCCCATTTACCCCTTGGTACCCTTGTTACCCCTTGCTACCCGTTGTTACCCCTTGTTACCCCTTGTAACCCTTTGTTACCCTTGTTACCCCTTGTTACCCTTGTTACTCCTTGTTACCCTTTGTTACCCCTTGTTACCCCCTGTTACCCTTGTTACCCCTTGTTACCCCTTGCTACCCTTTCTTACGCCTTGTTACCCTTTGTTACCCATTGTTACCCCTTGTTACCCCTTGTTACCCTTTGTTACCCCTTGTTACCCTTTGTTACCCCTTGTTACCCCTTGTTACCCCTTGTTACCTCTTGTTACCCTTGTTACCCCTTGTTACCCCTTGTTACCCCTTGTTACCCTTGTTACCCTTGTTACCCATTTTACCCTTTGTTACCCTTGTTATCCCTTGTTCCCATTGTTACCCCTTTTTACCCCTTGTTACCCCTTGTTACCCTTGTTACCCCTTGTTACCCTTTGTTACGCCTTGTTACCCTTTGTTACCCTTGTTACCCCTTGTTGCCATTGTTACCCCTTCTTACCCCTTGTTACCCTTGTTACCCTTGTTACCCTTGTTACCCCTTGTTACCCTTTGTTACCCCTTGTTACCCCTTGCTACCCTTTGTTACGCCTTGTTACCCTTTGTTACCCTTGTTACCCCTTGTTGTCATTGTTACCCCTTCTTACCCCTTGTTACTCTTGTTACCCTTGGTACCCCTTGTTACCCTTTGTTACCCCTTGTTACCCCTTGCTACCCTTTGTTACGCCTTGTTACCCTTTGTTACCCTTGTTACCCCTTGTTGCCATTGTTACCCCTTCTTACCCCTTGTTACCCTTGTTACCCTTGTTACCCCTTGTTACCCTTTGTTACCCCTTGTTACCCCTTGCTACCCTTTGTTACGCCTTGTTACCCTTTGTTACCCTTGTTACGCCTTGTTACCCTTTGTTACCCTTGTTACCCCTTGTTACCTTTTTTACCTTTTGTTACCCCTTGTTACCTTTTTTACCTTTTGTTACCCCTTGTTACCTTTTTTACCTTTTGTTACCCTTGTTACCCCTTGTTACCCCTGGTTACCCGTGTTACCCATTGTTACCCATTGTTACCCCTTGTTACCCTTTGCTACCCCTTGTTACCCCTTCTTACCCTTTTTTACCCCTTCTTACCCCTTCTTACCCTTGTTACCCTTTGTTACCCTTGTTACCTCTTGTTACCCTTTGTTACCCTTGTTACCCCTTGGTACCCTTTGTTACCCTTGTTACCCTTGTTCTTCTTTGTTACCCTTGTTACCCCTTGTTACCCCTTGTTACCCTTGTTACCCTTTGCTACCCTTGTTACCCCTTGTTACCCTTTGTTACCCTTGTTACCCCTTGTTACCCTTTGTTACCCTTGTTACCCTTTGTTACCCTTTTTACCCTTGTTACCTTTTGTTACCCTTGTTACCCCTTGTTACCCCTTGTTACCCTTGTTACCCTTTGTTACCCTTGTTACCCCTTGTTACCCTTTGTTACCCTTGTTAGCCTTGTTACCCTTTGTTACCCTTGTTACCCCTCGTTACCCCTTGTTACCCTTGTTACCCTTTGTTACCCTTGTTACCCCTTTTTACCCTTTGTTACCCTTGTTACCCCTTGTTACCCTTGTTACCCTTGTTACCCTTTGTTACCCTTGTTACCCCTTGTTACCCTTGTTACCCTTGGTTACCTTTTTTACCCTTGTTACCCCTTGTTACCCTTGTTACCCTTTGTTACCCTTGTTACCCTTTGTTACCCTTGTTACCCCTTGTTACCCTTAGTTACCCTTGTTACCCTTGTTACCCCTTGTTACCCTTAGTTACCCTTGTTACCCCTTGTTACCCTTTGTTATTCTTGTTACCCCTTGTTACCCTTAGTTACCCTTGTTACCCCTTGTTACCCTTTGTTATTCTTGTTACCCCTTGTTACCCTTGTTACCCTTTGTTACCCCTTGTTACCCTTTGTTACCCTTGTTAGCCTTGTTACCCTTTGTTACCCTTGTTACCCCTTGTTACCCCTTGTTACCCTTGTTACCCTTTGTTACCCTTGTTACCCCTTGTTACCCTTGGTTACCCTTTTTACCCTTGTTACCCCTTGTTACCCTTTGTTACCCTTTGTTACCCTTGTTACCCCTTGTTACCCTTAGTTACCCTTGTTACCCTTGTTACCCCTTGTTACCCTTAGTTACCCTTGTTACCCCTTGTTACCCTTTGTTATTCTTGTTACCCCTTGTTACCCTTAGTTACCCTTGTTACCCCTTGTTACCCTTTGTTATTCTTGTTACCCCTTGTTACCCTTGTTACCCCTTGTTACCCCTTGTTACCCTTGTTAGCCTTGTTACCCTTTGTTACCCTTGTTACCCCTTGTTACCCCTTGTTACCCTTGTTACCCTTTGTTACCCTTGTCACCCCTTGTTATTTGGGCGTGGCCCAAATAGAGTAATGGAAACGGCTTGTTTTGACGCAAATGTGCAATAGGCACGCAATACGTGCTAACGTAAACAAGGCAAGTAAACAAGCGAAGCGAGGCGAATGTCTGCCATGCGAACGTCTTGTACAAGGTAAGAGGCATGTGGGAAAGAAAGCTCTGCTTGCACACGGCACTTAATCGCACTTTTACGATCTTGAAAGTTAATCTGAATCTTCAGTATTTTTGCCTCATCGAGATTTGGAAGTTTGAAGTCCAGGGATGAAATCTATCAAAAATATTTGGAATATAAACGTCGGGTTTTCGTCACAATAAGATCGCAAGCAACGAACCTTGAAACACAAAAAACGGATCGAAATCCACCAATCACAAATCATAAACAATGACCTTTTGAACCCGTTGAAGAAAACTTTCGTTTCCTAAGAGGTCCGCTAAGATGATTGACGTCTGACATTTTTTTTGACGAGAGGATCGAAATGCACCAATCATAGAAAGACACTTTTAATTGCATGTTTCCTAAGAGGTCATCTGAATTTGCTGTTTTCTTTATAGTATGTCCATTTTTTGTGATTGGTCGATTTTGTTAGGTCGAGTGGATCCAATGAGGGACGATTTGGATATCGTTTGATCCGAAATTTTTCGAAGCAGCAGTGAGAAGCAGTTTGGATAACATTTGGCCGCGGCGTTTCAGGGAACGTGTTAATTTTAGTATTGTTCAATCATGTTATCCCGGGTTAAACTTACAAATGCACACACTGTTCGCGGTAGGCCCACACTAAAAAAATAACACTAAGTGTTTTCGGAATGGGTTGGTCCGCGAACTCAAAGAAAAACAAAGGAAATTATCAAGACAATCAATGACATGAAAGACTCATGGACCCCATAGACGTAATAACAAATCGGAATGTCAGGAGTGTACGTGTAAAATGGATAAGAGTTTTAACAGAGGAATGTTTAACAAGTTTGAGAGTCGCAAGGTTTGTGTAGCTGGTTATCACTGTGACAATAGTGATTTTGATTTTTGCATTACGGAGCACAACGAGTTGCCCGTGATAAAAATCTGTTCCGATGAAGGAAGAGACGATTGTCAACAAATGAAACCAAAAGGGACTGAGGCTTCTTTTGGAACTACTGTGATAACTGCAACCTTTTTATTATTTCAATTTTGTTTAGCAGGGTGACGGTTAATTTACTTGTTTTTGTATTGCGTGTTGTGTTTTTTCATACGATGCTGTGCGTCGGGATTTTGCATTATCAGCAAGTTTTGTGTTAGTGTTTTGATGGCAGCGAGGTGACGACAAGAGAAGGTAATGAGCTAGTTGTACAGAAGGAAAATTGTGTTGTGGAGGAAATAAAAGAAGTTGAATTTAGATCTCGTCGTGGGAAATTTATTTATAACAGGACTTACAATTTCATTGGTTTAAACCAGGTTAGTCCATTATATTTTCGGTATGAAAAATTACCATAAAATCGAGATTGTAATTCGAAACTCGCGTTGTTTTCAAAATTTGCATAAATCGGCCGCTGCAAAGAAATATTTAGGTTAAAAGCGCTTCGAAATACTGTATCTTCAGAGTGGCATAGCTTTTACTTGTTGTGCTATATCTTTCAAAACAATCGATCGATTCTAGCTCAAAACTCTCAAAGCAGCGGTTTAAATGTTAAAGCCCGTGGCTGGTTAAAATCGTCTCTTGTATGTTTTCTAACGATTTAGGATGGATCGAATCGACTTTGGATCGATTATTATTTTATCAGCTTGTGGTATGAACGAAACCTTTTTCTTCTCGATAAAGTTCACTCAACAAATTTAGAAAGATTTACTTGACTTTTCATATGTGGAACGAACTGACTTTTTTGTGGAACGAACTGACTATTTTATGGAACGATCTGACTATTGATTGGAATGATCTGACTTGGAACGATGTCAACGATCTGAACATGGAACAAAATGACCGGTTACCGTCATGCCCCTAGCAGACTACCAATGAACAATTAAAGTCTTTGTTACAGAAAACACGGAAAGTGACACTTTTTGTATGGAAGAGTATTCGGAAAAATACACCATTGTCGTCTGAAATTCATTGTTACGTTAAAAGTAGAAAAGGTTTACACTTAAACAGGTACAGAAGTAACAGTAACAATGTGAGGTTTTTACTTAAGTGACAACTACAAAACTAGTTTGTAAACGAGGGAAGGTGTATCTGTCGTCCAAGCAGCAGAGCACAGGCGATTTAGGTGGAATGAGATATCCAAATAGGCTTCTAAGTAAGAATTTGCCCCTCTGTACATGTAATTATCCATTTTATAGTGCTTAAAACAGTTTGATTCACCGGGTTAATTTTGGCCACTTTAAGCTTTGTACTGATACAGAGAAGAATCCAGGACCTTCAGTTTATGTAGATGCTACAAAAACAATTAATGCTCCATACTGTCAAGGAAATGTTACAGGATTTGGGGAAAATGGTGGACAACGATGTGTCGCAATGAGTCCGTGCGCTTTAATTTACAGTAAGATAACAAAGATGACTTCAGTTGATGATATGACTCAAATAATGATTGTTGGTATTCAATTATATTCTTATCTGTCACTGCTTGCAAGACAATCTATGTCAATGTTAACAGAATTGCCAGGAACGGTTACAGTGTTTGAGCAATTTTTCCACCTTGAATACAGTGACAGTTACACTTGTAACATCCATCACTACTGTATATGCCACTCACAGGTTACAGCATTTCCAACACATCTGTCAGTATCAGTGGAGGTGAGATAAACCTTACTCTCCGGGCTGTAACCACTTATGTCCTATGTTGCAATTTGGCTCCAAGCATGTCTGCATTGAAGATGTGCATATTTTCAAACATTGTCGTGAAATGACACTATTTTTGTTGTGGATTGGGACATACTGTATAAGCTGTGTGGTTCAGCAAACAAGTGGAGTAAAGGATTTGTCTTCTCTGGTAAGATATGATGACAGTTCTTTAGCTGCAATAAGGCATGTTCAAAGTATCATACCCATAGTACGACCACGCCCAAATATACGCTCACACAGCGTCTTGTTACCCTTTGTTACCCTTGTTACCCCTTGTTACCCTTTGTTACCCTTGTTACCCTTGTTACCCTTTGTTACCCTTGCTACCCCTTGTTACCCCTTGTTACCCTTGGTTACCCTTTGTTACCCTTGTTACCCCTTGTTACCCTTTGTTATTCTTGTTACCCCTTGTTACCCTTGTTGCCCTTTGTTACCCTTGTTACCCCTTGTTACCCCTTGTTACCCTTGTTACCCTTTGTTACCCTTGTTACCGTTTGTTACCCTTGTTACCCCTTGTTACCCTTAGTTACCCTTGTTACCCTTGTTACCCTTGTTACCCTTTGTTACCCTTGTTATCCTTGTTACCCTTTGTTACCCTTGTTACCCCTTGTTACCCTTGTTATCCTTGTTACCCTTTGTTACCCTTGTTACCCCTTGTTACCCCTTGTTACCCTTTGTTACCCTTGTTACCCTTTGTTACCCTTGTTACCCTTGTTACCCTTTGTTACCCTTGTTACCCCTTGTTACCCTTGGTTACCCTTTGTTACCCTTGTTACCCCTTGTTACCCTTTGTTATTCTTGTTACCCCTTGTTACCCCTTGTTACCCTTGTTACCCTTTGTTACCCCTTGTTACCTCTTGTTACCCTTGTTACCCTTTGTTACCCTTTTTGCCGTTTGTTACCCCTGTTACCCCTTGTTACCCTTAGTTACCCTTGTTACCCTTGTTACCCTTGTTACCCTTTGTTACCCTTTGTTACCCTTGTTACCCCTTGTTACCCCTTGTTACCCTTGGTTACCCTTTGTTACCCTTGTTACCCCTTGTTACCCTTTGTTACCCTTGTTACCCCTTGTTACCCTTTGTTACCCTTGTTATCCTTCTTACCCTTTGTTACCCTTGTTACCCCTTGTTACCCCTTGTTACCCTTGTTTACCCTTTGTTACCCTTGTTACCCCTTGTTACCCTTTGTTACCCTTGTTACCCCTTGTTACCCCTTGTTACCCTTGTTACTCTTTCTTACCCTTGTTACCCCTTGTTATTCTTTGTTACCCTTGTTACCCCTTGTTACCCTTTGTTACCCTTGTTACCCCTTGTTACCCCTTGTTACCCCTTGTTACCCTTGTTACCCTTGTTACCCTTTGTTACCCTTGTTACCCCTTGTTACCCTTTTTTACCCTTGTCACTCTTTGTTACCCCTGTTACCCATTGTTACCCCTTGTTACCCTTTGTTACCCTTGTTAGCCTTGTTACCCTTTGTTACCCTTATTACCCCTTGTTACCCCTTGTTACCCCTTGTTACCCTTGTTACCCTTTGTTACCCTTGTTACCCCTTGTTACCCTTTGTTACCCTTGTTATCCCGTGTTACCCTTTGTTACCCTTGTTACCCTTTGTTACCCTTGTTACCCCTTGTTACCCTTGGTTACCCTTTGTTACCCTTGTTACCCCTTGTTACCCTTTGTTACCCTTGTTACCCTTTGTTATCCTTGTTACCCCTTGTTACCCTTGTTACCCTTTGTTACCCTTGTTACCCCTTGTTACCCTTTGTTACCCTTCTTACCCCTTGTTACCCCTTGTTACCCTTGTTACTCTTGTTACCCTTTGTTACCCTTGTTACCCCTTGTTACCCTTGTTACCCTTGTTACCCTTTGTTACCCTTGTTACCCCTTGTTACCCTTTTTTACCCTTGTCACTCTTTGTTACCCTTGTTACCCCTTGTTACCCATTGTTACCCCTTGTTACCCCTTGTTACCCTTTGTTACCCTTGTTAGCCTTGTTACCCTTTGTTACCCTTGTTACCCCTTGTTACCCTTGTTACCCTTTGTTACCCTTGTTACCCCTTGTTACCCTTTGTTACCCTTGTTACCCCTTGTTACCCTTTGTTGCCCTTGTTACCCTCCTTACCCTTTGTTACCCTTGTTACCCCTTGTTACCCCTTGTTACCCTTGTTACCCTTGTTACCCTTTGTTACCCCTTGTTACCCCTTGTTACCCTTGTTACCCTTTGTTACCCTTGTTACCCCTTGTTACCCTTTTTTACCCTTGTTAGCCTTGTTACCCTTTGTTACCCTTGTTACCCCTATTTACCCCTTGTTACCCTTGTTACCCTTGTTACCCCTTGTTACTCTTTGTTACCCTTGTTACCCCTTGTTACCCTTTGTTACCGTTGTTACCCTTGTTACCCTTTGTTACCGTTGTTACCCCTTGTTATCCTTGGTTACCCTTTGTTACCCTTGTTACCCCTTGTTTCGCTTTGTTACCCTTGTTAGCCTTGTTACCCTTTGTTACCCTTGTTACCCCTTGTTACCCCTTGTTACCCTTGTTACCCTTTGTTACCCTTGTTACCCCTTGTTACCCTTTGTTACCCTTGTTACCCTTGTTACCCTTTGTTACCCTTGTTACCCTTGTTACACTTTGTTACCCTTGTTACCCCTTGTTACCCTTTTTTACCCTTGTCACTCTTTGTTACCCCTGTTACCCCTTGTTACCCATTGTTACCCCTTGTTACCCTTTGTTACCCTTGTTAGCCTTGTTACCCTTTGTTACCCTTTTTACCCCTTGTTACCCCTTGTTACCCCTTGTTACCCTTGTTACCCTTTTTTACCCTTGTTACCCCTTGTTACCCTTTGTTACCCTTGTTGTTACCCTTGTTACCCCTTGTTACCCCTTGTTACGCTTGGTTACACTTTGTTACCCTCTTTACCCCTTGTTACCCTTTGTTACCCTTGTTACCCTTGTTACCGTTTGTTACCCTTGTTACCTCTTGTTACCCCTTGTTACCCTTTGTTACCCTTGTTACCCTTTTTTACCCTTGTCACTCTTTGTTACCCTTGTTGCCCATTGTTACCCTTTGTTACCTCTTGTTACCCCTTCTTACCCTTTGTTACCCTTGTTACCTCATTTACCCCATGTTACGCCTTGTTACCCCTTGTTATCCCTTTTTACCCCGTGTTATCTTTCTTACCCTAGTTACGGCTTGTTGCCCTTTTTACCCCTTGTTACCCTTTGTTTCCGCTTGTTACCCTTGTTACCCTTGTTCCCACTTGTTGTCGTTTGTTACTCCTTGTTACCCCTGGTTACCCCTTGTTATCTTTGTTACCCTTGTTACGCCTTGTTATCCTTTGTTCCCCTTTGTTACCCCTTGTTACTTTTCTTACCCCTTGTTAGCCCTTGTTACCCTTCTTAACCCATTTACCCCATGTTACGCCTTGTTATCCTTTGTTACGCTTGTTACCTCTTGTTACCCCTTGGTATCCCTTTTACCCTTGTTACCTTTTGTTATCCCTTAATATCCCTTTTTACCCTTTGTTACCTCTGGTTACCCTTGTTACCCCATTTACCCTTTGACTTGGGTCTAAACGTTTAGACCTCGGTGAAATGTGAGGTTATTGGCGGTGAAAAACAAGTTTAACAAAAGAAACAGTGAAAAAAGAGTTCTCTATACTTCTTAGTTACATCAGGCTTTAAAAACAGCATAGCAGTCTTACGTACTGATATGTGGAGGTGCTGGAGGTTGTGGAGGTGTAGGAGGAGGAGGAGGGTGAGGAGGGAATAACATTGTGGAGGGAAAAGAATAAAATTGAGGGAAAATATGAAAAACGTGGAGGAGCGAATAAAAAAAATTGAGGAGGGAAACGTAGTAAAAAGAGATAGCTTGCTTTCTTTGACTATTTTAATAGATTTCTTTCAAATCGCTGTGTATTTGACTCTTTTTGTTTTAAACGGTATCTCGTGTCTGATTTTATTGCTAGCAATTAATAGTCACGTGTTTAATCAATTGATCCTTGTTAAGTTATTTGTTTTATAATAATACGTCAAGATGCTCCCTTAATGTTTTTCCTTTAGGGCTAATTTGTATTCAACTTTGGTCTTGTGAATTCGTATAATTACCTGACTAACGGCGCGTGAAACGTTGAGACTTCAACAGTTTTTCATTTCCTCGAGATAACAGTTCGAGAACAGTTCTGTAATAGTCAGACAAAATTGAAATAGACAGTTTTCAGCTCCACTTTGTGTATATGTGCGTGTGTTTTGTTTATATATCCGAGTTTTAGCGCTAAATAAGAGGACGTAAACTTAATTGAAATAAAGACTTTTCAGCTCCACTTTCTCTATGTGTTTTGTTAATATGTCTGAGTTTTAGCGCTAAATAAGATATAGGAAGCCGTCTCTTGCGTTGCTAGGTGATCGCTTCTCTTATTCCTATTTTCTTTTTAATAGACTGTTCGCAAACCAGACTCAAGTTACTTCACGGGCCAGCTGAGGGAAGCCTATTGTTTCTATTGAAGTAGAATTTGTATGCAGGAAGACACTGACTAGGCACTTACCGGTAATTAGTATGGAGGAACGCATTTTTTCTCTAGGATAAAACAATGGGTGACGTCATAGACTCGACCCTTATGCTTATCAATGATTTACCCATACCTATACCTTTACCTATACACCAACGGGGCTTAATTTTGCTGAAGCATGACTACTCATATTTAGTTGAGGAAATTACACATCAATGTGTGTAATATGAACTGTCCAAGGTCTGAGTTCTTGACATTTCTGGACATAAGTGATAAGTGACAAGTGACCTGCCAAAATGCTAAGATTTGTTGGTCACTAAGGCTTGCAGGAGAAAGTTCCAACTCTAGCGCTTCTATCTTGGTATCAGGCTGCAAAGCAGGCGTATTTTCCAGTGCGAACGATGTTTTTTATAATGTTCTCCCGCCATCTTGGACGTTGAGAGAGAGTTGGGGCGAGTCAAAGAAAGATTCCAAGAGAGAACAGGCTATCTTGGTATGTAGGGTAGGCAGTCCCTTATAAGAGATGGTTTCAGTGGCGCTTCGATTGTATTGGACAGCCACTGATTGTAGTGTGATCATTTTGAAGGCTTATTGGTTTCTTTAACAAGAAAATTTACGGCAAAAGGATTTCATTGTCGAAGAACTGTTTGCTTTGAAATGTCTCCTTCACTCCACCCTTTCAGTTCAGTTGATAAAACAAAATTTTCTACCTTTTCTCTCTCCTTCTTTCTTTTTCTCTGTGTTCTAATATACATGGTTTTCCCTACTATAAAACATTGTAATACCTATTTATGAAATTCATTTCAGTGGCCAAGCGTCAGACACAAGTAAACCAACCATGAATGATGTTGAACAAACCCCATTGGCAGCAGCTACCCCTCCCCAAAAGAAAAAAGGCGCCCCTCCAGTCTCGGTCACGTTCATGGGTTCCTCGAGTACTAGTCCAGTCGGCTCTTCAGCTCCTCCACTACCCGGTCCTAAGCCCACTACAACCTCAACTGGACCACAGAAACCTGTCAACGCCCCTCCGCCACCCCCATCAAAACCAGCTAAGAACAGATAATCATATGCTAGGATATATTATATGACAACAATGCAAGAGACGATAAGGATTAAGAGAGCTTATCCACAATATAGGCCTTAACTGAATTTCAAGTTATTTTTACAGCAAAACGGCGGTGACGTATTTTTTCGGGTCATTGAGCTCTCCAGTGGCCATCTTTGATTTTGAAAGTGGAGGAAGATTGAAGAGTAGAAGTGTAATCGATAGGGTGGGCATTGGGCGAAAGGTCGGAGCAGGGGGTGGAGGACGGAAGACTGAACCCTGTCTCCCCCCCCCCCCCCCCCCTCCCTGCACGAGCGAATTCTAGTGATCCCACACTGTCCCCCTTACCGAACGAAATTGTTTTACTGCAGATTAGATGAACATTCTCGACAGTAACCGTGAAGGTTATAACATGACTTCCCTTTAATCTTTTAACATTGGTAAACTTTTTATTTTCTGAATTTTGGTTTGCATTTTTCAGGTCTTGACGTATATTAAAGAGGCGTCATAAATTCGCCAGTAATTCGTGGTTGAATTATTATGTCATAAATACCGACGGTATCTGAAAGTCCTTTACACTAAAATCTTAAAGCTAAAAAAAGAAGAAATCAGTGAAATGTGCGATCTACCTCAAAACTGCAAAGTTTCGTAATTTGTTTCCAAAAATAACATGAGCAGGAATTACGAACGGGATAAAGCCCAATTGGGGGATTCGCTCTCTCACCTTAATCCTCTCTTGGTTACAATGGTTGAATATATTTTTCTGTAGTATCAATACGACTATATAGTGCTGTGGCCTGCGCGAATGGGGCCAGTAAAGTGGAAGGGTATTTCAACTCACGCTAAGCTCGTGGAGAGTGGAGCGCGAAGAAAGGGGAAGGGGACCAAGCAGGTCTTATCTTTTTCCCTTTTTTTCCTCTTTCTCCTTTGAGCGTATAACCTATACTGTTAAGGTCATAGACTGCGAGGGCTCGCTCTGAATTTTTGTAGAACCGAGATCGTTTAGCTGATTTATAATCATCATTGCGAACTTCTAGCTAATGGAAAGAGGTTCTTCCTAGACTTGTTGCGGCGCGATATAAACACGAGCGATTATTTTCTGTTTACTTGGTAGTAAGGCCCAGTAGAATCACATTTGTAAACGCCTTTGCATAAGGCATATGGCTAGCATGTACTTGGTCGCAATGATTTCAACTGGTTGAAATCCTTGCGCTTTGGGCAGCGTTTGAGAAGGCAGTCTCCCTCGCAGCTGTTTTTTGTCGTCGCCCAATGCTCCTCCTCAAGAAGTTGCGTGACGAAACAAAGAGAGAAAAGGAAACTGGGGCGAGTCAACTTTCGCAAAGACTTCTGGGATCGTTACTAGGGACTTGTCGGTCAGTAACAATCCCATAAGTCTTTGTGACAGTTAATTCGGCCCGGTTTCCATCGGCGAGGGAAGGAGATTATTTGGTGGTTGGGAAGATGCAAAAGCACTGACGAAAACACGTGTGATTAAGATGTAAACGCTTTTTTTTTCTTTTTCTTTTCAGTTCAGAAACCACTCGAGTAGTCGCTACATCTGTTTTTGGCTCGAATTTTGAAATCATTAGAGAATCTAGAGTCGAAAACGTTGGGTTTTCTTCAAAGTTGTCAAATTTTGTTTGTATTAGCGTTTGATTATGCCGCTTCTTTCTGAAGAGATGCGTGTCTTTGATTTTATCTGAAACTTTTAAACTTTTATAGCTTAATTTTATCGATATCTTTTCTTTAATTTTTAATTTAATCAAAACAGGCCTGATTGAAGTGTTCCAGTTATTTCCTGTTTTATTTTAAAGGTTAATGTCTGTTAAAATAAGATATATATAAATATATATATATATAAAAACTGACTAGTTGGTAACCGATTATTGTATCTTCCTTTTGAAATACAGAGTTAAATAATGATAATGAACAAACTACTTTCTGAAAAATAAATATTGTCGAGTTGATGAATCGGAAATTTGTTTTCTAATTAGGATGTATTGTTATCTTTTGCTAAAAACATTTTTTGCCTTGATAGTTTTTATTGGTAGAAAGTTATAGAAAGTTAAAAGAATAAAACAGTTTCCCGGGAATGTTTAATATAGGATTTCATATTGTTCTATTTTAGCTCCATATTAGGATATTGTTCTTGACCTAGGAGTGAATTATTAAACTTGAAGTAATCATTTCGCTCTGACTATTTTGATGGCCGAACGCCTCGCGTCAGATATAATTAATGGTTACCGAACAGGACGAATGCTGCTACCATTCCAAAGCCCAGGTGTCGCAATGCGACCTTCATAAAGAGTTTTCTGCGCGGCCAGGCACGTGACAGTAGAAAAACGGTGGTTTGTGGGCTGGGTCAATAGGCCATTTCAGGAGCCTATGTTGTCACCACGCCCTTTAATATAACATTCTTATTTTTGGCTCAGTTACTTTTTTAGGGACGAACGTAATACTTGTATTAACAAAAAGACGGAATTAAAAACATGCAACCCTTTCAACATCGTCCATAACACATGCTCTTGGCAATTGCAAAACCTCTGCTCCTGCACCAAAAACGTTGAGGTAAAAACGTCCAATTCAAAGGTAAAAACTAATGAAAAGACAAAGGGTGCTCAGGAGTGGCTAAATGTGACTGGAAGAAGAGTGGTGGAATTGTTGTCATCACAAAAACTTCCTCAGTGCTGGTTAGCTCAGTTGGGAGAGTGCCGGTCTGCTGGGCGGGAGGTCGTGGGTTCAAACCCCGGCCGGGCCAGCACTCAGGGTCTTTAAAATAACTTAGAAGAAAGTGCTGCATTTGTAATGACATCTGTAAATGGTTAGACTTTCTAGTCTTCTCGGATAAGGACGAAAACTCGTAGGTCCTGTCTCACAGCACTTTCACTGATCTGTTCTTGTGGGACGTAGAAGAACCCACACTACTGTTCGAAAAGGGTAGGGGACATAGACCCCGCTGGTGTGGCCAACCTTTACTTGCCTGCGAGCAAGCTCTCCTATTTGGGCGGGTGAAACCGGTGGAGGCGTCGCGAAATGTCGTCTGTTTTCTCAGGCTAGGTAGCCCGCGAAAAATCCGAAAATGTGCTACCCCATTCTAGTAACTTTTGAAAATGGGACCCCATTATTGTCAATCCAGTCGTGAAAATGCGACCCCATCCAGCGGCACATGCCCATTAGCCCGTTATAAAGAAGTACCCCCCCCCCGGCCGGGTTCCAAATGCAAATTTGTTCAATTGTGGTCGATTTTGGTAAAGTGTTGTGTTCATCTGCGAACGAGCTCCAGCAAAACTCAAATGCTTCTTGTAGAGAAGAATATATTCCACAATATTGACAGTTTTGTTATAGATTCACCGCGTTTACATTTAACCTTTGTAGCCTTTTGTCTTTTGTCTGTCATTCGTAAACAATAGCTAAAACAATGTAACTACTCCGTCGTCCAATAAGCGCTTCTGACCGGATTCCGGACAGATTTTAAGTCTTCGGTATGGAATTTCTGTCGCTGAGTCGCAGACGTTCCTCCTCGCGAAACGCGGCGATGAGTGAGGCGAAACGTCTGTTTTCGCTGGATCCTCTTTAAAACGAGGCTGTACTCCCATCTAGTGTTTGAAAAATGGAAAAAATCTCAACGGTCTTTGGATAAATCTGATGAAAAGCGAGAAACATATTTTTTTACAAAACGTGCTTCCAGTTGTCCCGTGACATAAAGATCATCAAGCGTATTTCACGTGTTAATTCAAACAATAAGTTCGTGACAGAAGCGAAGGTTCTCAGTCCAACATTTTGGGCCATTTTCTCTGTTCCAAGACTTTCTCTTGATGAATTATTGTACTCCCTGACTGTCCTTTCAAGATTGTGAAGAGAACGAGTCCAATAATATGGCTCGGGTAGGTAGCCTAGACGTACTAATTTTGCTTTATCTGTATTTTATTCTCTTTCATCATGACTCCCTCTAACGGGGTTAAATTCAGTAACGTGACAAGGGGCATTTGCTGTTAAGTTTAATTTGTCAAAAACCAACAACAACAGATGTAGCTACGAGCGTCTGGTGTTACAATACAACACTAAATTAATGATTATTATTCGTGTATATTACCAGCTCGTTTTCTTGTCACATCAGGGCAGGAGTCGATTATCTTTTGCAAGGTCAAGTAATATTTATACTTCTCCTAAGAAGCATGACTGCATGGCTTGACTTTCCAAGAAAACCTTCCATTTTCTTTGCTGTTTTTTCTAAATTATACAAATAGAACTTATGTTGAAGAGATGATGATGTTTATTAATTTATTACAACATATTACATTATTTATTTTATTTTATTTTTATTTTTAACCCCTTGTAATTTAAGAAAACCAGGAGCCCATCCCTGAGATAACATAATTTTCTCCTTGTCTCCGCGGTAGGGCATTTTGCAACTTTTTGGGGGCCTTGCGGTGCGATATTTTGTAAGAGTCTGCTGACCCCACCCCGTAGCGTATTACAGCTCCGAAGTAAAAATACTTCCTAATACTAATCGAGCGAGCGGTTGTGCCAACGGGACACATTGAGACATTTACATAAGGAGGAAATTAAAGTTCGAGGCACGTGACGTTAAAAATTGCTTGAGGCGGTCAGATGACCACTTTCCTTGCTGAGATTTTAGTGAATATTTTACCAGAGTAAATGTCACATGCTTATTCGTTTGACAAACCTCGTGAAGTAGAGTTGCCGGAGTTTCCACAGGTGAAAATGCTAAAGCCAAAAGTTCTTACAGAGATCCTTTCTCAAGCCATAAGTGGAGGAGTTATCAGCTCTTTGTAAGTTACTTGTGTTACAATTTTAAACTTCTGTAGCTGACATAAATTACTTTAAAGGCACCTGTGTGGGTAGCTAATGTGTAACCAAATCCTCAAATGAATTAGGCTATACCTAAGTGCTCAGAGCGAAGCATTTATTTTTTGTTTCAATTCTTGATTACTTTGGTTTCGTGATTTGATCAACCTCGGACATTCGAGTGCTTTCTAAAAGGTCTTTGCTACTTGTCACTCACGCCATGGGATAGAATATGGACTGGACTGGATTGGTAAAACATGGACTGGATTAATAAAACGTGGATTAATGAAACATGGATTAATAAAACATGAATTAATAAAACATGGATTGGTAAAACATGGCGTGACATAACAAGGATTTATGAAAAGGGTTTAATTTTCCTAGGTTTCATAGGATCTGAATATGTCAAACTTGACTAAAATACAGTGGTGTTCCAATAGCTCCTGCTTTTTGCCACTCAGTATTTCCGGTCGGAAATGAAATTAAATAGGGCCAGTTATATTTTATCTTACTTTTTCTTAACAGGGTCACTTTTGTTTCCCAGTAACAAAAATATTTTGTATATTATACTACTACATGAGAAATTTCTGCAATTTGATTGGCTTAGAGCAGTGGTATTTCAACTTAATTTGAAATACCTACATGTGAAAATTACAAACCTTTTGCGGGTAGTAGTATAAACAAATAATAGCATGATTTGTACGTGATATTTGGCATAAATACAACTCGTGATATTTCAAAATTGTCTCAAATTTTACTCGCTTATCGCCTCGTGAAATTACGTATAACAATTTCGAATATCACTCATGGTATTTATGCCAAATATCACTACAAATCATGCTAGTACCTATACAAATAGACAGTTTCATTACTTATTCAAACTGTGAAAATTGATGTGTCTTTTGACCAGTGCCAGCAAAGTATCGCGTGCGCGAGAGAGAAAGACAGTGACAGGAAATTGCACCATCAACGTCATTTCCTCATCCAATCAACACGGTAGAAATAGCCTACCAAAATGAGGAAAAACAGCAAGGGGCAACAGGCTGCTCATCTTTACCGGCGTGAAACCTTTGAAAACCTTTTACACATTGCCCCAGTGAGGAGAACTCTTTGATGGATTTTACACTTTAAAATTTGAACGATGATATACTGTAGCCTCTATGCTGAGCGGACCAAGATACGGCTCGGTACAGTTTATGTTCAGCAGGGGAATAATGTGTAAGTTGAGCGGAACCTTTAATGTACAACAGACAATTTATTCAGTTTGCGCATTTTCCTGTTGAATTTGTTGCCCGCTTATAAGAGGTATGTCTGTTTAAAAAAAGAACCACCTATCATTTCCTACAAGAAGGAAAATCCCTAAAGGACATGCTCATTAGAGCTAAAATATAAAAGGTTAACACAAGGTTTCATGCCGGTATGGATGTGTGACCTGTCACCCCTTGCATTTTCTCATGTTTTATCACTCCATGTTTTTATTAATCCATGTTTTATTAATCCAGTCCATGTTTTACCAATCCAATACAGTCCATGCCATCACTCACCCCTTTGTCACTTTCAAGGTGTGAATAAACTTCATGACCCCAGACCGGCTTCGTCGTGTTTTTATTGGAAGAAATTAAGAATAAACTACTGAATTTCATGCAAATAAGTTAAATTAAACATCACTTTTGTTATTTACCATTGATTATAATTTTCTCAGTTTTGCACTAGTCTTCACTGTAAGCCCCAGCCATCCTCTAAACACAGTTTGTTTATCAATTAAACATTTTTTTGAAATCACAGGCACCTCAAGCTTACAAATTATTTGCTACTATAATTAACATTGTGAGATGTTGTGTTTCAGTGGCTGGTATGAAGATTTGTGTGAGATCTAACAGGTCGAACCACTAGATAACATTTAACTATATAGCTCAAGGATCCTCTATTTCCCTTGTCTCACACCATCCTTTAATACTTAGGTGTGGAATTAACCTCCGATCTTAGCTGGAATCAACTAATTCAAGAAATCACTAAGAAAGTAAATCAAACTCTAGCTTATTTAAGGAGGAACCTAGGGAATTGTCCACAAAATTAATGGTCAAGGAGAGGGCATATAAATCACTCATAAGACCACACTTAAAATATGCTAGCAGTGTGTGGGGCCTGCATCTCGCTAAGGATATTTTAGAACTAGAAGAGGTACAACGCAGATCAGCAAGATGGGTTAAGTCTTGTTACTCAAGGTCTCCAGGGGCTGTTACAAATAACTTAATGAGCTGAGGTGTGTGCCTCTTCAGAGGCATAGACTGATCACAAAGTTGATTGTTATTTGGAAAGCCATAAATAATCAGATTAGCCTTCGAATGCCAGCCCATGTAATTCACAAACAGAGGGTCCTTAGGCAGTTTCATCCTGACAAGTTTATTCATTTATCTGCATGTAGCAATGTTAACAAGTTTAATTTTGTTTCAAGAACTTTGAAGGACTAAAATAATCTAAGCAATGATATTATTGAGGGTACTATTCCAAACCCCTTTTTAAGCATGCGATCTCAGAGATTGATTGCGACCTACGTTAGTTTTAGTTGTATGTCGTATCAGGTGATCCTTTTCTGACTTATCTATTTAAGCAGGATTATTCAGCTCTTATTTAATGTTGTATTTATATTTATCTAATAGGCTGTGACTATAGTGCTGACCAATTCACATGTATGGGAAAACTGTTGTGGATTAATACTATAGATTTAGAGATTACCATCTTTTGATGTCGCGTTGATACCAATTTGTGCCAATCCCAACAATTTCCAAAGCAAAGGACAAGGCAGAAGGATGTGTTCCAGGATGCCCTCTGTTCTAAACAATAAAAAAGACATGCATAATAAGCCTGCTGTCACAATTCCCAGTTGACATTATAAAAAGTACAATGTAGGGAGGCGAGCTGGTGTTTCCCGGAAGTGCTATCCCAGACTAATTGCAGCCAAATTGCCATTCCCACGAAGCTTCATTTCTGAGTCACACTCGCTTTACAAATACAGTCAAAGCTGCATACAACAGTCACCTTTGGGAAATGGCAAGGTGACCGTTATAAATACAGGGTGACTGTTAGCCTCCCCGCAGACGTCCTTTGGGGTTCATTCGTCATGCGGGGAGGCTAGGTGACTGCTATAATTATACAGGTGAACTTTGCAGAAGATATAAGGCAACTGAAAATTTTGGAAAGTTTTCCAGTGACTGTAATATACAGGGTGACCACTGTATTTATACAGGACTGTTATATACAGGTTTGACTGTATAATTTTTGAAAGGAACTCAGACAAGCGGGCTTGGCAATTGCTGATGTTCTGATTGCATGCAGGGTAACAATGATGAACCCCTCAAACAATAATATTGTTTGCTTCAGGAGTTCCCTGGTCAAGTTTTAATTTGTTTAGGCCAACACAAGATTTCTGTCTTGTCTCATTTACGAAATTTAAGAAAATTTTTAGGGTACTGAACAATAAAATAATAGTTACAGTTTGCTTTAATTGGTTTGGGATAGTGCTAGCAGGAAATGCTTGCTTCCCTTCATTGATGATATAGGAGAATTTAAAAATTGGGAGCAGGCTTATTTTTTGTCTTTTTTTGTAACGTGGAGCAGAGGGCATCCCGGTCCAAACTGTTCCACCTTGTCCTTCTCGTAGTGATAGTAACTTAGGAGGTGATACATGTAAATCATTGAGATAGGTAGAAATTGGGCTGAAAAGTAAATGGCAAGGAAAACAACATCAAAAGATAGAAAGTTACATAACTTTATTCAAATTTTTTTGGTTACTATCCCATGCAAATCTTCATAATCTTCAAACCGACCATTGAAACACACCTCACAAATGTTGTAATGTTTATAGATGCCGATTGTATGCTTCATGTCAATTGAGCTTGGAGTGCCGGCGCAGAATTGAATTCATTTGCCACTCTATTCAGTTCAGTGAAGAACTTGACATCTTGACATTTTCCTCATAGACTTATTAATCAAGAAGGATCGTTGTTATCATATGCTGGATCAGGAGACAAAGATGCTAAAGTCACAGCAGCTATTGCTTCTAGTATATGGGCAGCCTATGAAAAGAATGGTAAAATGGCCTTCCACAATGATGAACTTAAGATGATCTTTATGGACTGCGAGGTTTGTAAAGTCAACTGTTTCCTTCAGTAACACACTTTAAAATTCACACTGTGTTTATTCATCAAGAATCAACTACATGTATTTTAAAAGGCTCATAAGGAAAAAGAGTTTATAACCTGTTTCCCCCCAAAAAGATGTCTGAGAAATGAATGTAAAAGTGCCATACTGATGACATGTCACTACCCGGTTCTGGGGGTGCTTCTGATTGGTTGAAGGAAACTGTCCTTGCCGCATGACCAATCAGAAGCACTACCCAAATCTGGGTAGTGACATGTCATCAGTATGGAATTTCTGCACTCATTCCTCAGAAGTCACTTCGCTGGGAAACCAGTGGTGGCATTACAATGCAATAGTCATTTAGACAAGTCACAGTATTTTATGCCGGGTGGCCCCTGGCAACTTACATTAATTTGGCTTTAGGCAACAAGGTCCAAATCTTAGGTTTTCCTCAAACCTGAAGTGCTGGACAACCTGGGTTTCCTACCGGTTCAGAGTTTTGGGCTCCCCACAATTTTGCATAGAGCACTGTTTGGGCTCTTAGATTTCTGTTTTTATATATATTTTTTTCCGAATTCTTTACAGAATGGGAAAGTTGCAATCACTAAAGTAGCCAACTTGATTCTGTGTTTGTATGCACAGGAATCAGTTGGTCTTGGAATGCTAAAGGCAAAGGTAAAGTAACATTTCAAACAGTGTTCCTTCTAAATTTTGGAAATGACAGCGATAACAAAATTAATAGTAATATTATTTTATACAGTGTAATCCATGGCACTTTACAGTAGCCTTAATTTCGGACATACCTTACATATTGGACATATTGAATGTCTAAAATTCAGGCTAGCTTTACAAAATAAATTTAATATCCTTGGAGATAAAAATAAAACATTATCAATCATAGTAAAAACCAGACTTCAAATTGAAGAGAAAAATAAAAGAATTCATCAGTCTGGCACAATTTTTAGGGGTCCAAAAAATTTGACTTAAAAATGTAATTTAGTTTGCTGCCTATCCTATATTTATTTACATGTACGTTTTAACCATCTCACAGTCAATGGTTAGTCCTACATGTAACTTCAATGTATACTTTAAGTTTGGATTTTCGTTTCCATCTAGCCTTAATGCATAGGAAAAAAATAGTTTTCCTTGAAGACAGATTATACCTACAACATCTGCTTGTAATTTTAATTTTTTTTACTATTCAACCTGCCCCCTGAAAATTGTTTGAACTTTCTTCCTGCCAACAGACAGTGGCCCTTGCTGGCTACCTTGAACAGCCCCTCAAGCAAGTGGTGACATCATGACAGCCTGTGTGAAGAGTTAGATTAATTTATAAACACTAAGTATAGTTCACATTATTTTGTAATTGAATTCTATGTAAAAGATTGCCCTGTTATAATAATATCTGCTGACCCTTTGTCGCATGACTGGAGTTTCACAAAACTGGTTTTCAGCTTCATATCTCTCACATTGGCCAGAGCTTCACGAAGAGCTTTTCTCCATTGAAACCCACAGATGTGCTCATTGCAATATTATTCTTGAACAGAGGATCAGACTCACCAAGGAGTTAGTGGTAGAATGAACAAACTCAAAATGAACTTTGTTAATCAAAAAAAAAAAGTGTTGTTTGGTATGAATGGGCAATTTGAACAATTTTTAGAGCAAATGACATAAAAATCCCAATGCTTTTATACTTGCATCATAATCTTCTTCCACCTCTAGTTGAGAACATTGTTCAGATCTCATTCTCAAGACTAATTGAACCACGATCATTTTAAAAAAATAAAACTCCGTTATTAACCCTTGGCAATATTTATAGCACTAATGCTAATGTGGCCGAGCAAATCCCTGGAACACAAAATTCCAATGAAACACAATGGGATTAAGAATCCCAACTGGTGGGAGGAAAACCAGTTGGATAGTTACAAGGGTGGTTGAGGATTTTGAACTTGGGACTGCCGAGAAAAAATCCAGCTAGCGGTCAGGGTGGGACTTGAACTTGGGGCCTCTGAATTGCAAGTCCAGTGCTCTAACCACCCAGTTAAGTGGCATCCTCAATATTATTTACCTGAGCTGTTGCTTTGGGTGGGAGAATCAGGTGGCAGGGGGTGGGTTGAGAGGAGGCTTCCTCCCAGCCCCTCTCCCTTGGGGCACTTGAAACTAAGATGGCCACCAGGTGAACTTACAGAAAAATAGGAGACTGTAAACAGTCTATGATTTGTTCATTATCCAATAACAATAATTGCTTTTTCAGATTAATTATTAACCTGGAAAAAAGCACTGTACTAAAGGGGTACCAAAGAAAAGGCCCTTATGTTTGCTTGGGAAGCAGAGGGCTTGACTTGACTTGAGATCACCAGCAGCGAGAAACGTATGAAGTGCTGGTTTTCTCAACATTCAATTTTGTAGCCAAGACCATAAAAGTGATGGGTAGTAGGTACACAAGGTAATCCACATGATAAATTATCTCGGTATTATAGCGGAGCTCCAGGCGTGCTGTTCGTGTGCTCGAGCAGAGCCCCATAGCTAGCAATAATATATTTGGTTATCCATCCAAGCAATTTTGGTCACGCGACCATACGCCCATCCATCTGCACCACAGGGCAACTAATGCAAAATCTCTCTAGTGTGGTAGCCGGCAGGCAATCTTGTGCCCAGAGTCTTATGGCTTTTTGGTCAGTGGGGCATTGGGTACGAGATTGTCCAGCAACTTGCACATCCATGTTGTGATCAATTGACAGCTGTCAAAATAGGGTATGCGCTGACCAGTATCACATGATACTGGCTCAGGTGTCGACACGTAGAGGTTTAAATGCAATATTGTAGAATATCAAGTACAACAGACCTTTCCTGTATTCCACACAAGTGAGCACACACTGAAATGCACAACTCAGGAAAATCCTGTCTGGTCGTGCCGGACGAACAGATTTTCTTACTGGATAAGTAACTTTTTACACTCACTAACTCAATGGGCATGGGTCCAAGCAAATCATCTTGTAACTAGATTATTAATAAGAAAAGCAAGATAAGGACCTTGGCAAGCAAAGTGTGAGTCAGAGTTCTTGTCCAAAGAACAAACACAAAAACAAGTGTAAGTAAAAAGATCCATACCTTGTTTTAATTCACAAATTTTATTTAAAGCAACAGTAAATCAAAACAAATGGACAATATAGTTTATAACACTTATCTATTGAAAAAATTACATTCATACAATATGCAGGGACTATGAGCTCATAAATATTATTGCTACCTTAAGTGCAGACTTTTAAAAAAAATCATTAATATCAACTATTCTGAGGAAAGAAATGCACATTATAAGCCAGGAAGCAAAGCCTACATGTGACAGTAATGAATATAAAACTAACGTGTAGACCAAGGTAAATCATTTCATTCTTACATCACTTGCTTTAAAAAAGGTTAAGTGGAAGTTTAACATAACTCTATCTAAGTCAATGCAATAAGCCCCGTGGCTTTGCAAAAATTAGGAACAATAAATGTAAAACAGTCTGTCCCATAATGCGCATGATCAGTTGTCACTGTCTTCCCGCTTCCCACCAGGTGATGCACCTCGTGGAGAGGACGGGGATGGTGAACGAGACTGCTTCTGGGCACGTGCAGGGGACCTTG
The DNA here is from genome assembly GCA_964035525.1 of Porites cylindrica. Classification (NCBI taxonomy): domain Eukaryota; kingdom Metazoa; phylum Cnidaria; class Anthozoa; order Scleractinia; family Poritidae; genus Porites; species Porites cylindrica. The sequence goes on from OZ037780.1 coordinate 21,328,409, forward strand.
AGGCTGAACGACTCTTAGAACGGGACAAAGACCTACAAACAAACACCAATGATTTAATATTAAATCAACTACTGTGGAACTGTGAATGATAAAACGAAATGCCAAGGGATGTCACTACGAAAGTTTAGTTGTATTGAGGTTCTTTTCCATATGTTTTACATGTACCATTACTGGTGGTGGGGTGAAGATTACCACTTCTCAAACAGATGACTTTGTTATACAAAGGCTTGTTATAATTAGCGAGGTTCTGCTGTACAGCTACCATAAATTTTATTGCCTTTACCTTGCTACTTTACCTTGCTGCACTAAGCTTAACTACTATGCAGGAACCAAACAAGTTATGACCTCAATAATAAACAGGTTAATTACAGAATCTAAAACTGAATGTACAGAAATAACTTCCTTGAACTATTGACTTCAGACATTAAACTACTTGTTCAACTGTAAAGTGTATATAAAATGTTCTCTTTAAAGATGTTTACAGTACGTTACCTTGATCGTCTTTTTGGCGAACGAGAGCGAGAACGTGACCTTGATCTGGAGCGTGATCGTGACCTAGATCGAGATCTTCTGCTGTAGCCACCACGTCTAGGAGGGGAGCCACTGCGACCTTTATCCTACAAAGTAAAAAAAACAAACATTTTAAAATAGCTCATCATGACAGTAAGTTTTAAATAATATTTGACTGAAAAATGATACTGCTTTATTTTTAACAGTTTAATCCTTTACCACAAGAATGGTAACAAACAATATTATTTTATTGACATAATAACATACCATAGCAATGATATTAAAGAGTTTCTAACTCAGGACGAAGTAATAATATTATAACTATACAAATGGGTCAAAAACTACGTTACAGCAACAAGTTTAAGTGTAACAAGTGCTTTTACAGTGCGACTACTAAGACCAGGGCCATCTCAACAAAGTTGACCAATCAGATTACAGGAAAAAAATACATTCCAAGAAAGTTAGTTGTCAATCGTAATTGAAATAAACAACAACCTACAGACCTGGGCTCAGTTGCTTGAAGCATGGTTAGCGTTAACCAGCGTTTAATACCTTGACAACGTATTGGTTTTGATACTGCTTAACCAACGGTTAAAGCTAACCATGCTTCGAGCAACTCAGCCCTGACCTTTCGAACCTGCTAAAAAAAAGCCCATGTTTCCTGAGAGGTCCATTAGTAGAGTGAATGTCGCAGGCAAAAAACAGTAAACGTTAGTTTAATTTTTGACTTTTGGTCATGATGTTATTACAATGTGCGGCAATGGTAGTGAAGAAATTGCTGGTCGATGACAAAATAACAGCTTCTGTCAGACAAATATGTCTCCTGGGCAGAGTTGTTCAAAACTGGGTTAAGATAACCCAGAGTTAGTGCAAGATTTGAAAGCTTAAAAAAATTTCAGTTTTAACTTTTTTTGACAGTCTACAAGTTGATGATTGGAAGCTCTGAAATTATCCGAGAAAATGCTTTGGAACATAAGAAAAAGAAACCCATGTTAAGTGCTAATCAGGCTTCAAACAACTGGGCCCTGGGTGTTATGTGTAAAGTCTCGAACAGAAAAACATTGTCTGGTGAAACATTTTGCTTTATTGAAAAACATTTGCTATCAGTGTTTAAATTTTGTGCTTCGAGCAAGTTGTTTTATTACGAGCTCCTGATTGGCCGACAACCAACTTTCTTGGAACATATTGTTATTTTGCTGTAATCTGCTTGGTCAACTTTGTCTAAGTGGCCCAGGTTACAGTAGTCGCACTGTAACAGTACTTCCTTTTTTGTATACTTCTCAAAACAAGAAGACAGGCACAATGGGGCTACATGTACTTACTTCAACCAGCCGTATCTTGCGGCCACCAAGTTCTGTGTTATCTGCCTTCCTGATACACTCGTGCATATCTTCACGAGATTCAAATTCTACAGTGCTACGAGAAAACAATGAAGAATATTATGCCATAAATGTAATCTCTTCTTAATTGTGCCTTCTCAATTAAAGCATTAGTGATTTGATTAGCAAATAATAGCAAATAATTCATTTTATTCACTTACCCTTCTCCAACCCTCTTCTTGTGTGCATCAGCATATGTTAGTTTTGCATTACTCATCTGGCGAAGATGGTCTTTGAGGTCCTGTGGAGATAACACATGTACAAAAAGATGTCAACATTTTGGCAGTAGAAAAATGACAATGATACATGTACCCTTAATAACAATAATTATCCTTGATTTTTCCTTCAGAAAATTCTAGGTTAAAATTGAAAGACTACTTTATTAATAATTGTTTTGGTGATGTTATCTCACTAATTTGTTTTGAATGTTTTCAAACGTGAATCACCAGAGTTTGCTTATATCGACATACAAATCAAACGGATCCCTTGGCAGTTCAATTGAGGCAAACTTTATTAATAACCGTTTCAAAATGCTTCAAAAAATTAAAATTAATTTATAAAATTTGTAACCGCCTAGAACAAAATTACAATGTCAAAATAGTTATAGTAAAATGTTTTTTTTCTTCTGTCAAAACTCTTTAATCATCTTTCTTGATCATTGCAAACCAACTGTCTTCTCTGTCTTACCTGAATACCAACTTTCTTCAATTTCTCATAAATCACAGTTTTAGATTAGTATCCCTCACACAGATGACAAGAAGGCTTCCCATCTATCACTGTACCCATATCACTATAGTCACTTCACATCCTTAATTCGCACGCTTTCACAACCATCGCAAGGTAGTGACACATTAAAGGAACCTCTCTCAAAACAGCCAACATCTCTTTAGTAATGTTTGCTTAGTCAATATCAAGCGCTTATTCCTTAATGCCCTGTCAACAAACAAATAAAAATTTAAGAATGGGAACCTCTGCTGACTGTTTTCATTCAAAAGCCTCTATGCTCAAGCACAAAGCAATAATCTAATTTATTCTTTATATCCCCTTAATTCTGTTTTATATTATTTACATTTACTAGTTGGACACACAAACTGCCACAGAAATTCTGAGTTCTCTTAGTTTTATATGTTACAGTATAAAATTATATTCAAGGTAACATTTTTTAACCTAGGTTGATTCTCAATTTCCTTTGTCTCCTGGCCCTAATTCGAATAATTAGGGCTTGGAGACAAAGTAAACAGGGAATCAACCTAGATTAAAAAATTTTAAACCCTCAAACATATGTACTAGCACAGACAATGGCAAAAACAAAGACACAAAAAGAATTTGTCTTGTTCTGAGTCATTTTGTTTTTCTTTGTTCAATGTACTCTGTGCAACTACATACATAGAGACAAAACCAGAATAGGTAATTCACTAACCAATTTGTCACAAACATGTATGCAATAATTTATTACAAACATCACATGTACTCTATGTGGACAGAACGTTTTACATACAAACATTGTCAATGAGCACTGAACTCAATGCCACAACTTACAATAACATTGCTTTAGGATTACAAAAAAAATGACGACTTGATTTATAGAATATTATAAAGAAAGAACTGGGAAAAAATGGGTCCCTTGCTAGACCTAAATACATGGAAGTGAAATTGAACGTAACTCTCCACATGTAATAATATCAGCATCCTGATTCGTCTGATATAGAAAACAAGAACATTAACCTAAATTAAGAATTAGGCCCTATTATAAAGCAATCTAGAAAATCACCTGCCAGCTTGTGCGACTTGACATATTCTCCACGGTCACCCTGTACTGTGTTCTCACAGGCGGACCATACCTGGACCCCCAGCAAGAGGAAATAAAGAAAAAATGTATAAATACATGTCTTGCATACTCTTCTGCAACATGAAAGGATACTAACCCTGACCAGGGAATAAGTGGAATTTTTTTCTCCATTTTCAAAATGGGTAGAACAGTTGAAACTATTCAATTATAAATAATCAAAACAAAAAGTTCAAAAGTTCAAATACATGTATTATGTGGAGATTTTTTCAACAGCATTTTATTTTAATAATTTGGAGGTACACATGTACTCTGCTTCTCAAAGTGGTAAAGTACTTATTTCTTCAATACATGTATCTGTTTAAAATTCTTACAACTTTCAATTTATTATTCCCAACTAAATTTCAGCTCATGCACAGATCAAAACACCGGTGGGAATTCTGCAAGACTGCCTCACTTCACTGCCTCTTTGAAACACAGTGCTGAGCAGGTTATATTGGAGGGAAAAATAATTGATACTAAAATAGACCTTGCATTTATTCAATGAGCTTTCTTAAGACACAAAATCCCCACAATTGGGATCACATGTATTACTCACTTTTCAAGGTCAGAGGGTTTAACTTAAGAAACATATTCCAGGTCACTGATACTAATGCTATTCCGCTTCTAATGACATAAGTTCTTTGCAAAATAAACTATAGCAGCCACGCATTAATGTAATATTATTGGCCACATAACAGACCTTCAACTGTTCAAACATCGATCTTTTCATGTACTGAACCTAATCCCTTCACTGACATATCTAATTTGGGTTGACCTATGATTAAAGTTCAAGTGACCCACACGGGAATTTCAACTGCAGAGCAACTTGGTTTCAAATGTTGAACTTTTCCTGTGCCGAACCTAATGCAAAAATTACTATAATTTACATTGTAGACCATTGTACATCAAGATCATGCCGAATCAACTGTTGAACTTACATCATTTGGGTCGACCCAAATAGCTATTAGGTTAGGTGTACATGAAAATTTCAACATTTTAGCTGGGCCTAAAAGAGCACATCTATGTTATTACTTGTCAAGCCAGCCTGGTCTTCTTCCCCCTCTAAAACCACCTCTGCTTCCTCCACCTCCACCTCCAGCTCTTTTGCCTCGGGCCAACTCAAGTGCAACACTGCAATCAATAATAATAATATTACTTGCTTAAGTTATTTGTTCAAAACAAGGTAGCGTAATGGAAACTAAAATTTTGCAGCACTTATCAACTAGGCGTGTGACATTCAAATTGCCCTCGCCCAGATCTGTTTTCAATCGCCCAGTCTCCGCCGTTAAAAAAATAGACTAGAATAGAGAATAGAGAATAGAGAAATGATGTGATCAACAAAGGCCACGAGCACGGGACAAGAAATAATCTGAGCCCCTAACAGGAATTGAACCTCTGACCTTCCGTACACTGGTCAGATGCTCTAACAACTAAGCCACATACTAACTCCTGGCGAGCTGGGCCATACACAAGGTTCATGTATGACATGTGTCCTGCATACTGCTAGGATCAGCAATGTTGAAATCATCATGTGTGTAATTAATAAAGAAAGACGGTAAATTCTAAGTTCAAAAATAGATTCAATTGATCAATAACGCAACATCTGTTTTTTCATAGCCTGAGAAAACAGCCTCCATTTTGTGTCACCACTGACATTTTCCCTGTGAAGTGACCTCAGAGGAATGAGAGCAGTAGTGCTCCTGATTGGTTGAACAGATGTTCTAACAGGGGGAAACTGATGGCATGGTGGCATTGCAAAATATTGGCTGTTTTCTCAGGCTAAAGTTTTTTTAAACATATCAAGAAAGTCAAAAATATATTTTGCTTATAGACAGAATGAAAGCAATCTGGGGTAAAGTTTCCTACATCTAGGGATGAATATCATTAGCCAGTTGTTCCTTTTTTTTTTTCTATGTTTGGTTATACATCAGCGTTCTGATTGGTGAAAAACCTATGGTTTATTGTGCCAGTAAACTCATAGAAAACTTAAAGTTAAGTTATAAAAGCAACAGACCACACTTTCTATGGGTTTACAGGCGTGATAACCGACTTGGGATATTTGGCTCATGATTTACAAACTTTCCACATGTTCTCCCTACATCCTGCGTGGTTTATCACGCTGGTAAACCCATACGCTAGCTAGAGACCACCTTAGGGACAGAAGTCAGTGGTCCCTGAAGAACACGTTATGTGCAGGTGGGTATTTAAGGTACAGTAAGTGTAGAATTTTGTTTATAGATTGCTTCTAAATGGCCTTTGTGAAAGATATCAGTCAAAAAGAAGGCGAAAGAGCACGGAAAGGACTCAACCCGAGTTCGCTGTCAGTTTGCCGCTCTGTCATTGGTCAATCGATTTTTAGATCGGCGTGCGTTGTCCAGTTCCAGAAAGGAAGGCAATTTCTGGTCTATTACTTAGATAATTCATAAGGAAATAACTATTGATTATTACTCTAAGTTACCATTTAAATCTAAAGCAAAACTCTTAACTCTAATACATATGAAGCTTGCTTTCACCTACTGACGTTTACAAAGGCTGTTGAATAACTGATAAGACATAACCTACGTAGATTATTCTGTATTCAAAAGATATTACAAAAACGTTTTATGCAAATTTACACTCGGTGATATTTTATTAATGAATCCCCCACCTTTCTCCTAGGAGTTCTTTGCCGTTTAAATCAGCAATTGCGTCGTCTGCATCTCGGTAATCATCAAACTCCTAAAGAAGCCCGAAACTGGTAAGCAAAGACCACGCTCTTACAAAAAAACAAGACATTTGAGCTTGTAGACTAAGCGTAAGTTATTTTAGCTTATGCTTGCACACTGGTATCTCACCACAAATCCATAACCTCTTTTCAAGCTGATATCTCTCACTTTGCCATAACCTCGAAGGAATTTCTCAACATCACTTTCTCTGGCACTCATTGAAAGTCTTCCTATAAAAACGCGAGTCATCTTGATCAATTGAATCGCGGAAAATAGCGTGGACGTACGGTAATGGCTGCCTTGCGAAACGACGCTCCTCACATCACATGCGGTGTCTCACGTGACTTACCTCTCCGGTCTCCGCCAGACAGCTTCGTGCAATCGCGACGACACGAAAATTCCCCGAAAACCTTACAGGCACATAGTCGGCCGTCGGAATTTGATCGAATTACAAACCATCTGATATTGAGAGAATACATGATAACTGTTGTGTTTTTTTGGCATTGATTTCTGCAAGAGAGAATTATTCTCTCTTGTTTCTGGCAGGCTTTGTCAATTTTAGAAACTTTAAAGCTGGGAGACTCTGACAATTTTCTTGATAGTACGATGTACCGGCCCACCGGCTACCCGGGGAGTTCACCTGTCTTCAGGCTAAACCATGAGTAACGGCGTACAAACAGACCAGCTCTTCTCCATGCATGTAAGAATGCATCAATACTAAGTAAGATAAATTAAAGAATCGTATAAAAACGTGTGACTGATTTTGGGACCTAAATTCGCCAATAAGCGCTCCCACCCGCTCTACAATACTATAAATGTGCAATAAAAAGAAGACATTATAATACTAAAACCGATATGTTGCTAACTTTTTGTTGAGTCAAAGTACTCTTACATAAGTGCAGTGTATTAGAAACTATTTATTTAGTTGTCTTACGAGACTGTTACATATATGCTTTTGACTTTAAATGGTTTGGAAGGTAAATTATTTGATTGACATTCCAGAAAGATCCGAATTACTGTTGAATCTTTGAGCTAAATACTCCCTACTGATTTCATTATCGTTCATTCCATTTCTTATTGGCTCAAATCCTCCCGCTATAATTCTTCATAACCCACTAGCGTTGACCAAATTTGGAAGACGTTTGCGATAGGCTTAGCTGGAGTCTTAGCTATAAAATTCCGGCGGGAATTTTTTAGATCTTTAGGCGTTGAAAACATTTTAAGAAAGTCTGGAGATTTTTGTAGATGAATACAGCGAGTTTTAAGACTTTTAGAACTCTAAGATGCTTAAAAATATATTTAATGATTGGAATTAGATAAGTAATGTTTTTGCTGGTGCTTCTAGCCAAGAGGCCTCATCGCGTCATAAGCAACGTTTTAATTTTATTGTTCAATGACAGCAATTATGCCGGACTTATGTTATCCACAATAACTGTAATGTAGACAGTTCTTCTTACTTGCCACGACTTATCCGGATACTAGTAGTTTTTTTTGGTGATTCAGAGGATTATTGCAGTTAGGCCTAGTTTGCGATATCCGGTAAAATGACGTCAATAGTACAGGATATCGCTAGAAAAAGGGACGGCAACCGAGTAGGTTGCGTTTAATACTTAAGCTGTTTCGCTGTCTGTAGGAACTTGAAGTGATGACAGAAAATTTCACACTTCTCGCGAAAAAGAAATCAAGCCGAACTTCTGTCTTAAAACATAGCAAGAACAGCAAAAATACAACTAGACGGATAAGCAAATGCTATTTCAAGAATATCTGCTAAACTGAAAATCCCTTTATATCTTGAATTTGCCGAGGAACAGGCTTTCAAACGAAGAAGGAAAATTAACATCGATCGACATAAGCAAAGATGTTTTCAAAGTAAGAACTGTTTCGAAAACAGTCATTGGATTCGGCTTTCTTATGATCTAAACTAGGAGTAATCGGAGCTTAGGAGAGTGCGTTCGATATCTTTGTTGAGGCGGAAGGGTAGTCTCGATGTAGATAAACATGATTATGGCATATTTTGAACGTAAGGGTTGCGTACAGCGAAACCTCTATTTAAACTGTGTATCATTTTAAGAACGTTTTCAAAACATATCGTATGGTTCGGTGTCAAGTGCTTTTAATCGGAGGAGACATTGGCCAGCGTCGGACGTGTAAATGGAACATTTTTTTTTTTACTGGCGCGAGTTACAGGGCGCAGTTTCTCAAAGGCCGATTAGTTCTTAACCCGGGATTCTTTTTCTTTCTTCAAAAACATTTCTTCGGATAATTTTCTCTGTTATGTTTAACAGCATCCAATCATCAACTTGGTGACAAAATGAATTACTTTGAATTTACTGGTTTAAAAGCTTTCACATCTGAATTCAAACTTCGCACTAACCCTATCAAAGCCTTCAATGGAACGTGTGTGCGGCTCACGCCAATAACTTTTCCAGTAATTGGTCGAGCGTGTTGATTTCAGTGACTCGAGAGTGGCGCTACTGTGGGCTGATTTATAAGTTTTTTCTAAAAAATAACATAGAGTTAAAGTGTTCGTTTGTCCGGTGCCGAAAATATCACAAGTCATGGTCAAATGGCGCCGCCGAGCTTCACATCTCGGTAGATTTACTTTGTGGCACAACGGCCGCCGAGCTGCACAACTCGTAAATTTATATTACTATGTGACAAAACGGCCGCCGAGCTACACAACCCGGTAAATTTACTTTGTGGCATACCGGCCGCCGTACTAAACCCGGTTTGATGCATGCACCAGTAGTCGCAGACATTTTCCAAAGACAGTGACGAAACCATGCTGAAAAATATGAAGGCTCAATCCAAAGTAAAAATTTAACTGCAAACTCCTGAAAGATGAACGCTTTGGACGATTCAGCAATCACAGATCGATGTACGCTTTACGAAGATTCAGCAAACTTTTTAAAAGATGAACGCTTTACGAAGAACATCAGGCCTTAGCAAACCTTTGAAAGATGAGCGCCGAGGACACAACAATCAGCACATGAGTTAGCGCGTCAAAGTAAGGCAAAACTTAAGCAAGCGCCTCAAAGCGAGGCAAATGTGTGTCGACGACGAATGAAAATGCAATCTAAAAAAAAAACTCCCTTATTAATTGCACAGGTCACCCAATAATGCACAGAACACCCAACACAAATTAGGGGTTGCGTTCTCGTACCTCGAACGCAAATATTATCGGTCTCGGAGGTTGTTATCAGTTTCTGCCGATCTGCATAATTTTTCAGTTCACGTTCAGCCTCATTCAATAACTGCTAAACAGCTGTAAATTCTTACCCTTTGGTGGGCATATCTTTATCTTTTTAACATTTCTTATCTAACTAAGGAGAACAATGAATTAAAACTGGCAAACGCAAAATGGGTGGTGTGCGTCCTTGGACGCACATACGCCCGTGTGTACAGCTGTAATTTGGCTGGAAAAAATATTGATATATATTTTTTTATTTGTTCCTGAAAAAAAAATCATTAAATCGGGATGACTGTTTAATTTTTCGCATTATATTGGTGTCTTTGTGTTAGTATATCCTTCATCATTCTATTATTCCATAACGTTCCAATGCCGGTAAATTAAACAACTAACTGCTGCATTTTCGACCTTCGTATTTATTTACCAAAAATGTCCTACAGAAAACGCAGGAAATGGCATTTCCGAGACCCTGAATTCAAAGATTTTCTCGGGGAAGATGCCTCCAGACCCCACTAGTTTGGAGCGCCTAGCGCTCTAACTTTTCTTTCCTTGCGTACACCTTCAAAATCCCTCGCTTCGTCTCTGGAAAAATTTCCTAGGAATGGCAATTTTCTTTTGATTGTTCGCCTTTCTCTAACCAGTCTATTCTTCTCTTTTTTTTTCTCGAAGACATCTTTTAATTCATTGCAATCCTGACCCGAAAATCATAAAACAGATTCCAAGCTCTCTTTGAATGGAAACTGTGCAACAGAGCCTGATAATGAACAAATTTGTTTTCGGGGGAAAAAAAAGCAAATTGCAAGAAACTGGCTCTGACCTCTCTATCGTCATTGTTTTAAATAGAATATTTGTCTATTTGATTAAATGGGAAAGGGAAAGTCCCTAACAATGATGAATCAGAAGTACATGAATTTTTAATCCCGTAAAATGAAAAGTGATTTACAATCGAAAGATCGTTACTTCTTTGAACTAAACGATTTGTTGAGTACCAAAGAATGGACTGAGGCTCATTTGATAAACCGTTGCCTGTTTTCATTGATAATAACTGCAAAAAATGTTGAAAAAAAAAACTGACTAATGATAGAATAACGTGACTCAAGCGCTGGAACGTTCACTGTCAGCAGGTGTTAAAGATTCAAAGGATAAAGATTTTTTGTAGAATTTGTTGCGAATATAAAGTAAAAGTTTGGAGGAAGTACTAAAGGAGTTTTAAAATCTACCATAATTTGTTTTTGTCGAGGAGGAGTTTTGGCTAATTTTTTTAAACTAAATTAGAATATTCCTTTCTGGCAAATTCAAGTTTTGTATTGTTATTTATATTACGAATCAACTAGGTTAGTTGGTAGAATAATAAAGCGCCGGTCTAAGGACAAAACAAAATCTCGAAGTATTTTTTTTTTTAGTAGGCACAGTACAACTAATTACTAACTATTAATTTGGAATGCATGGAAATTGTTTTTTTTAGGCAATTGTTTGTAATATCAATGAACAAATTTGCTAACAAGCAACTTTGACCGCCGGCAAAAGGATGACGGTACGCTAAGATGCCGTGACATTTTGTTTGGGCTTCGCACAGCACGCGAGGCGACAGGTTGAGGCCAGAAAAACCGCACGAAATACAACAATAAATTTAGAAACATAAAAAGCTGGTTCCGAAACAAATTAACGTTGCTGCTAATTTAATATCCAAAAAAGGAATCGAAAAAGGAAAAGTTTATTTTGTGCCAGGAGGCAACCGTTTTTCCGTGTACAACTTTAATTTGCGCAACTCTAAAGTTTAAGCCACCATGAATATCGGTGACTGAACGCGCCCTATAGATATTTCACCGCCAAACTTTCGGATTTTTCTAGGGATTAAAATTTTAACGAAATTGTTTCGTGAGAGTTTTTTGTATACACGCAGTGTTTACAACGAACAGGCGACTTTCTGGCGCTTTGCGAGTATTTACTGCTAATAAATCTTAATGTCTGGGGTGATCTATTTGTTTGCAGTACACTGCTTGAGGCGCCAAAATTTCCTGAAAGAACAATCACTGGACAATGGTTGGTTTATTCTGCACCGGGCTGGCTATTAAAAAGCTGGAACAAACTTGGAATCTAGTCAGTGATATTGAATGACCTACAAGTCAGTTCCACTTGCAGTAAAACGCAGCGAATCGCTGAATACTCGACACTCACGACGCCAGTTTTTATGTCCGAGAAAGGTTTCTATCGTTCAGAAAGAAGTTTGTGTTCTCACTGCGAGAAAAGAAATCAGGTACGTTTACCTACAGAGTTATTTCAGAAGTCTCTCTTTTTTTGCAGAATTAAAAGTGGAACTAAACAGCAGAAAGAACAAACAAACAGCGGTCTCCATGACAAAGTAAAAAAAAAGTTGAAATGGCAAACCAATCCAAGCCTATTAATGAGTCATCATATACTTAGATTTTTTACATACTTTATAATAGGCTTTATCTCGAAAGTGAAAAAATAAGTTTCGTTTTGTTTCATCTGCACCCAGTTACAAAAAGAAACGAATAAAAATGGTGACATTTTCAGCATCCTCAGTACTGATTAGCAAGTATTATCACCTCTTATTACTGAAAAAAGTATTAATTTCCATTTAATTCTTCGTGGGTAATTCAAGAAAACTCTTTGAAAAACTTAGATAGTTTGTTTTTTTGTGCAAATGTGCAGCGTCATGCGTGTTCCAGATGCTTGCGTGTGCTAGTTGACGTGCGTTTTCTAAACAAATAGACACGGACAATAAGTTCCTTACATAAGTGACAAGTTGAAGATGACCTTGGTTTTTGCAAAGGCATGATACCTTTTTATTTACTGTTTTTTTTGCCTTACGACCAGTTCATAATAATTAAATTATTCCTCGAACGAAGAGGCAATACTCACGCGATATCATCGGGAGAACCGCAAATGTAGCTTTTAAATATAGGCGTTACATTTTCACTCAGCCAAACAAAAGGAAAAAAAAACACAAATAAACTGAATTAACTGAAGGAAGGAAGCTCGCATTTCTAACTACAGCATCGCTGATCAATGTTTTTGAGTGAGAAAGTTTCCTGATGATTGCGCGCATGGTGAGTGGACCGGATTTATTAAATTAATCTGTTAATCCTCATACAGTACCAAATTCCCGACTTTTTATAAATTATTTTTTTTCAGCGTACGTGCGCATTCAGTTATGATAAACAAGCATGTTTAGAGATAAGGTTTGACGTATATTTTCGTAACTTAACTTCCTTCTGATACTGAGCAAGTTCATATGAATATTCCTTTATTAGCTGTTCCCAGGATAAGATTTTGAAAATTCCTGCAAGATAGTGTCGACAACAACAACTGGCAAAGCAACCACAACAAAATGATCGAAGCTCTGAAGAATTCTGGGGAAAACTGCCACCGCTCTCGGACTCGGCATCTAGAAAGGCAAAGCGTTAGAGATGTTGGGAGAACATTGGCTAGTATAGGAGACAATTTGAATGAAGAGACTCTCACAAGGAGATCTACGATCATATTCTTTCTCCAGATGGGCGATCTAGGGGGTGTTTTAATGTCGTTTTTGGTACCGTCAAGTTTTTCATTCCATCATGGGGACTCTGAAATGTCTTTCTTCGTATTAATTATTCGTTTTCACGCTGGTATAAGCTTCACCCAGGTACAAGACGGATAAAAGACAGCGCCTGCTGCTTTTATAAACAATTTTTAACAGTAATAAGCCTATAGTTTTAAAGCCAGGCTTATCTCCTAAAGGAATTTCTCGTGTTTTCTGTGCTGCGCGCTCTTGACGATTTGCCGCGCGTGAGGTGAAGATGAATTGCGTCAGTCGTAAAGCCGTGACACAACTTGTCTGCAAAGAGTTGGAAAAAGGTTCGAATTGAAACAACATTGAGTCACACCTAAGGAACTCACTACCAGTTTTAGGACGTAGCACGAAACTAGCAAAGGCCGCAGTTCATAATTCCTTACAAGGTCATACACGCATTCGAGTGTGTTGGGTGTAAGTGCAAGTTGATTTTGTCTGGATATGTAGAGCTAAGAAAAGGCTCTCCTCGAAACGCGATAATAGAGAAAACAAGCCTTGAGCTAAACTTATACGAACACGACCTGGAAGGTGGTTCTTTAGAACCTTGGTTTTGCTACCAAGATAGTTTGAAAAAGAGGAAAGAGCTGGGATGGACGAACCATCATTCAAAGACTGATGGCCACAATAGACTGTACCAGAAGTTTCAGAAGTTGATTTCAATACCCGTTCCAAAGCAAACAGTTCTCAGTGGTTTTCAAATTTAATTAAACTGATTTGTATATACTGCAACGTATTTATTTTTATTATAATTTATTCAGCACAATTCAGCAGATCCACAGGCCGGTTTAACCTGGTGGTTCCGCTGCCGTGTTCCACGGCACGTTCAGTTGGTAGTCTGTAAGTAGTGTACAGCACAGTCCGGTCAAAAACGTACCATATAAGAGTAAAGAGACTCTCTATGGGAATTTTCAAATAAATCGAAGTCGCGACGGTGTCATTAAGAAGTCTGAGGCAGTTCGAGGTACATTAAGGCGACGATCGTATCAAGTTTGAGAAATCTGACAAAAGGCTAATACATGTTCAGAGTTTCTGTTTTGCTTACCACAATTGTTGCTTTTTCATTTCCTGGTTTCCATCGTCAACGTTGTGGTTGATCGAGCTCACTAGAAGCGCTCCGAAACAATTCTTGATATGGGACGTTTTCGTTGAAAAACCGACAAGTTGAAATTAAAACGCACCACGAAAACGATGTCCGCAGGCCGGACCGATAAAGCTCGTTAAGATCAAGATGATTTACTGATTTATAGAAGCACAACTCTTATATACAAAGTTAAATGACGATCGAGAAAGTCATCTGAAATCATGAAAATCGCTAGATTCCCGAGTCTGAAAAATTAAGAGCTCATTAGAAAACGTCATAGGTATGACGGCATTCGATAATACAGTTTCGTCTGTTTTTGTTAATATAGATAATTACCCTGGTCTTTCCTTTTTTTAGAATTGAGAAACTATCAAGCCTCATCTATTTGTTGATGTGATAAAGTGTTAAATAAACTGTTTTCTTGTAGAATTGCATCTTTGTCAGTTTACGAGGATGGTGGGCCTTTTAATAGCGGAGAACTGCCACTTGAAATTAGTGTCTGCCTTTTGATAGTTCTATTCACCTATATATATGTTTTTTAAAACTCTCTTCAATTTCCTTCCAATGACTATAAAAATAAAAAAGGGCACAAAACTATGCGTTAAATATTGTTTGGACATAGATAGTAAGTCAACATTCCCAGGTGTTTCTATTTTCATGTCTTAGATTTAACTGATACCGCCTAATTCCACCTAAAGCTTTTAATCTTAAAAAAATCACTTGATTTAGCCTCCCTTGTGATCTAGCAGAAACAAAACATTTATGACAGATATGTAGTGAAATTTTATCAAAGCCTGATACTTCCCCCCCAAAAACAAAATCAATAGCCTTATATTAGTGAACCAGTTTAATTAAGGGCTAAATGGCCAGTCATCGAAAGGCATTTTAGGACAAAAAAGCCTACTTAGATCAGTTTTCGCAGGACTCTTTAGCTGGGATGAAAAAAAAAAAACAAAAACAAAATAATTAACAGCTGATCACAGCTGTAAGTGAGCGATCCCCAAGCCGTTCTTGACTGGTTACGCGTTTAGACATTTTCAATTTCATGTGGTCTAATTCATCAAGCTAATTACTAAATAAATGTTTGATTACGACTGATGAGAGCGAAGAGAGCGGCTAAGAAGTAGCTGTTAAGAATAATAAAAAAGGATTATAGCATAAATATATTAGCGCTTTTAAGCATTCTAAGCGACCGATCGAATAAATCTCCTTCAGTGTTATACGAGAATAAAGTTCTATAGACAATTTCGTCAGTGAACACGATTTGCACTGAACAATTGTTGTAAGTCATACGAAAACAAGCAAAGAACCCCAATGAATTTAAAATTTGCTAAATTTGGCGATGACACATTTGTCAAAATTCAGCCAAAATACGTTTACTGGTGAACATCGTAAATTCTGGAATTAAGGTAACCGTTCAATATTTTTAATCGTGGATAATCTGGCAAGAAAGAGCAATATTTGTAAGATCCCAATCTACGTGAATGATGACGCCTAGTAAGTGAGGATTAAACCAATAACTTCCTGATGACAGAGTGGTCGGACACAAGAACACTTTCATGTCAAAATTAAATTCTCTTGTATCCGTTTCTTGATTTGCATGCATGTAAAAAATTATTTTCTTTTTCTTTTATTAATGAGCTAGAGAAGGACCCTTTGATCACCTAATTAACGATGCCGGTGATGTTTTTTCGGGAGGGTGATTTAGTTTAACGACGACCACGTAACTTTCGATATCACTATCGGCAACAATTTGAAAAACTAAATACCAAAATATACTCTATAAAAAGAGTACAAGTGAGGTCTAAGATATCTAATAGTTCCCTTTCAAAATAATGGTAATGCAATCTGTTCCATATAGGAGTGCGTCTTAGAGTTACCAGTGTACAGAACGTCGATCCTAATAACAGCATTTGTTCCTTGATCGTTCAGTTTGCAAACCGTCGCTTGGATTATATGGATGTCATTTCAGTATTTGTCGCCTTGTGGTATTGCTCAGCATTCAGCGTTCTTTTAATTCAACTATCATGGGTGATCGACGCGAGTAACTCACGATGAGTCAATACAGCTGTTCTTAGCAAGACAGCTGTCTCCACGATGCTCACGAAAGGATTTTAGTAATTTGAATATGTCAGGGGCACCGGACGACTGTTTTCTTTAAAATATTTGTTCGGGGAAGCAAACATTGCCTAGAAAATTTCTAGATGATCGAACGTTGCATTCATGTAAAATTTCCGAAGCTAATCTAATAAATTCCCTACGATTATTCGAAGTTTCATTTTTCACGTCATAGTTTCACACCCCAGGTTAGGCAATTTTTCTTAGGAAAAAGGAAACCTAAGCATTTCGGATTAAAAATGTGATGGAGAGAGGAATAAAAAAATTTCACTTTGGTAATGCGCTAAATTGCATCTAAAATTTTCGGGAAAATAACACTAAAACCCGTGTACTTTCGAAAAGGCTCAAGTTCCCTAGGATGACCGAACAGATACAAATTTTATAGCGCCGCTTAAAATACATTTTTAGAGAGCTCTAAACGGTACTCTGGATAGCCTAAAAAGTGTTTTCGTTGCATTTGGGAGGAAACCGTCGTTGGGTGCCCCTGAAATGTAGCTCTTGCTGTGGGTTTTACCCAACCTATTTACATACCATTTCAAGGCACATATTACACTTCTTTTTATTGTAAGGCAACGGAGCAACCTGGCACAGGGAAACTGGAGCGACAAACGAGCAGAAAAGGAAAAAGCTAGTCTCCAGGGACTCTCTTTTATTTGCCTCATGCGTATTCAAAGCAGAAATTGAAATACACCTGTAATTCATTTTTATACCCAGATTTGTGTCAGTTTAAAGCCTGCCTTTCACTTACTCAACACGATCAAGCCGAGAGTATGATCATTTGAAACGACACACTTACTTATCAGGTCTCTGGATCCATCAGCGTATATGTTGTGGTTCAATTTTATTCTTGGTTTAAATTTTATTTCCTTTGTTTTCGGAGTATAGTAATAATGTAAGATAATGAGTTTGAAACAAAGAAAAATAAAATTTAAACCAAGAATAAAATTGAACCACAACATATACAACTACTAGTACCATTCAGGTCCTTTTCCTTTTGTTGCGTTTCACCAAAAGCTGTGCCACTCGGACGCCTCCACACCTTCTTAAATAAATGACTTTGTTCATATCCTGTAGATACAGAAACTTCTTTTTTATTTTCAGCTCTCTTAATCGCTTTTCCAGCCATCCAACCACACGACCTTGACAATCTCTTTGCCTTGTTTCTACACCTCGCCGCTTTCATCTCAGTCACGGAGCTTACCATTTACAGAAACCACCCGGTTGGAAATCTTGTTTATTCACCATTTTCACCGAGACAATAATGCACCTTGTTTACCCCACAAAATTTTGCATAACTACTGTTTCTAATTTCACCAGGGTATTACAGTCGTCCCAAGAGAAATCGAAGACAATGGTTATGCAAGCTTTTGGGGGGTAAATAGGGTGCATTATAGTCTCGTTGCAAATGACGTGGTGGAAGAACGAAACGCCAAAAAGTATTTCCACATCAGCTGAACAGACTAAAAAGAGTAAAAAAATGCATCGCCTTAAATCACAGCTCATATTTCTGAAAGTTTCCACACCATTTAATTCTCCAACCAGAATTTCCGGTTTTTTCATGTAAATATGGTAAGTAACCCATGGTCTCCTCGTCTAAAATGAGTTGAAGTAGCCAACGTGTAGCCGCACACTTCCCACGGGGGGAGGGTGCGGCTACACGTAGGCTAGAGTTGAAGTGACTCCTCACTCAAATGGAAAATCGGGTGACTGAATCCGTACAGTAACTTGATTTTCTCTTCTGACCACGTCAGGTCAAAGACTTCATAAACTATAGGAATCATCATTCTTTCTTTGCATTTTTCTAATGGCTTCCTTCAGGTCTTCTCCGAGAGACATGTCTCGTTTGGTTTTTCTATGAACCATAAGATCTTCCATTCTTCTGGAATTTGTAGGTAGTTCACGAATAAGAGTGTTTATAGTTTTACGACGATAAGCATCCCAGTTAACTTTGTCTTGTAGACTTTTCTGGAGTAAGTCGTCATTTGGATAAGGAGTTTCCTGTAATACAGAACACAAAGTTACCAAGTAAATCATGGGGTGCCGTTATATCTATGGGTGGTCTAACACAACTAAGGGCAATTCACTAAAAAACTAATATGCAGTCTGTCAATGGAGCAGTTGTTATAGTACCACGTAATAGTACTACTGCATGCTTGAAGAGGTCCGTCAAATAAAGGGTCAAACTATAGGATTTCATCCACAGACTCAAAACTTAGAATAGCAACTTACAAAAAAATACCACGATGTGAAAGTACTTTTACCTAGAGACCCAAAGTTACTGAACCACTTTATACAGCACGAGCCTTAACTAGCACTAGGCGCGGTGGAAGTACCATCAGAGAGGTTTAATTTGAATGGTCACCTCAAAGGATTTCACACACAGATAAAAAAGTTAGGACTCCCTTAACTTGAACAGCGCAATAAACAGTATACCATGTAAAAGAACTGCTAAGGAGGTTTCATTCGAAATGTTGCACCATGGAAATATCCTCTGACTCAAGATTTAGAATCAGTTTATACAGAGTAATAAATAGCGCCATGTAATGTACTAGAGATTTCATTCGAATGGTCACGCTGTACAATAGGATTTCGTCTAAACTTTAAAATTACGTCAGAACTACTTTACATGTTTCCATCATTGACTCGAGGGTCTAGGGTTTTGGTGTCCGAGAAGCTTCAACAAATGGACATGCAGTTAACTTCAAACAAAATCTAACAAAGTACTGGCTAGTCAAGTAGAGACGTGGGATTTAACAGCCCATATCAAAAGAATCCATGTTCATGCACAAAACCATGAAAATATCTAGTGCCACACTGAAGCTGAGTATTAATCCACCACCGGGTACAACATTTTTCAACTTTCATCCCACAACTACATTGTGATGCATGGGAAGTGTAGATTAATCTAATTACTTCCTTGAAGAGTGCAGCGTCATAATGATAATATCCAGCTCCTCAGTCATTCGTGTGGTCTGTAATATCCGAATTCCATTTTATGTGAAGAAATCCTTTTTCGAAAGGTCGTAATGGCAGTTGAAGAGAGAGAGAGAGAGAGAGAGAGAGAGAGAGAGAGAGCTCTGAGGTGATTTTTGAAGTTCTTATTTTATAAATTAATTTGTTCATAAGCGCCGAGTAGATAAGTAGGGGCTCCTATGTGATTCTCTCTAATTAACGAAGAGCTGGTTCTTCAAACGCCCGGAGGACTGGGGAGTCCGCGCCTGTCACTTTCTCTCGCGCTTTTAAATTATATTCAACTCATGATGTGATTTGTTCAGTTTGATTATCGTCCAGCTCCTGGTTGTCAGTTCAAACGCTGGATAGCCCTATTCACTGGATAAATCACCATCCATCTACGTATTAGACAAACTAACTGCGTTACCCTCTGGATAGCCTGTTTCAGGCTCTCGGTCAGTGTGAACGACCGAAAAACGGCGGGAAGATCCACCTCACCTTCTCTCCCCAGTCCACATGCGGCTTTTTGCCCATTTTTTCGATCTGTTCTGCCCACCATCTTGGACTCTGGAACAGGCTACCCTCTGGATAGAGATTTATCCGGTGAATGGCGCTATTCACCTTTTTAACACCTGGGGTCAGTTCTAAATTCATCAAACTTTGCCCGTGTGTATTTGCTTCGATCGAACTCTGATCAGATCCTCTTGTGGGCGTTGCAATTGATTTAGTAGAGTGACTGCTTCGGGTTTAGGTTTACTCCATTCCTTAAAGGGGCTATGTCATCACGTGACTTTCACATATTTCGCGCTCGGTCATTATGCTGGCTGAAAATGATCGGTTTTTAACCTTTTTTTTAGCTATTTTTTTGCCATCATAGGAGTTTGACTTGAAAAGGAGGCCCATTAAATTTCCATCCTGGCCATCACAGACATTTATTATCTTGTAGTTGAGGTATATCAGTAGACAAACTTTATTTTCAGGGTTTCTTTCATTCCGATGTGCTTTAAGGGTTTTAGAGTCTGAGTACGAAAAAATCATGACTGCTCATTTAAAACCGAACGCTAAATGGCTCAATTATAAAAACGAAAATACTCTTTACCGTACCGTGACTAGAAGTCGCCTCTTTACCGCGTCAGAGCAGTGGCTGAGAAAAAATTTCTTGGAAATCATAATACATTCTGCCCCATTGCTGACCTAACAAGAAAATTTAAAAGAAGTAAAACGACATCATTGTGATCACAATGAATGAGATATGAAGGGGATTGAGAAGAACTGTGCATATATGCAGTACTAACCAGGCTCAAGCTGGGCTGTTCGTCGAATACCATGGATGACACTCCCTAGGAGATAACACAAAAGAGGTGTACAATGAATGGAAACGTCAACTGAACAATCTTTGTTGAACGTTTACAGAAGTATTCTGCACTCTACCGTGTTTGAAAGACCACACTAAACATTTTACACTGAATTTAACTTTTACAAAAGCTCTCCTGACTTCACACCATGCAAACACTTGGACACTTAAGTGATGAATCATGAGATCATGATGAGCAAAGGTACATTGGGTGCACTTTTTTTTCTTTTTTCGGTCACTTTAGTTTGTACTTAGTTCATTCACTTGATTATGAAGTATGTACTATCGTATTGTGCTTAACGGGATTGCATTAGAATAATTACTAGGATGAAAATTGCTCTTTGTTGGTGACATTTAATTGAAAAACTGCCTGGTGTAAGAATAACGATTTCTTTCCTACTGCTGTCTCAACGGAACAATCTTCATTGGCTCATCAAAAGAAGACTACTTCGGTCTCACAGTGTAGTAAGATCAAGATATAAACGTCTAGCAATTATTCTTACAAAACAGTCTCCTTTTTGAAGAAGAGCGACTTGAACAAACATAGGGTGTAAATCGGCCTCTGTGATGCGAACTTCAGTCTAATAATAAAAAATAAAAATTAATAATAATAATAATAATAGCAACAGGTGAGGTCCTTGAGCATTATTTTATGAAAATGGATCAACTCAGTTTCATGGTCGGTTGTAAGTGAGTGGCATGATGGACTAGTGGCGATAAATTTGTGTACGTAGCAGTCGTAAAAATGGAGGGAAGAAGAGGGAGAATTAATGCGACGCCACACCCCTCTCCGTAGCAGCCTAACTGGAAACTACCTGGGACGAAGAAAATGACTTACATAGCTCTCGTGTCAAATGTTACAGTTTTTTCCGTCTGTGTAACACATCACTTTAAATACCCTTTTAAGAATAAGAGTTTTAACTAAACACGGATATCCACCTAATAGAAAGCATATACTGAATATATACACTTTTGACGGCATAATGCACAACTATAGAGAGCTCAATCCTGACTGCTCATGATGCTGACCTGCCTTTGCTCGCCCTCGTCAATAACAGAAACCTTGTGTAAAGGAAGTTTCTTTTCCTCTTCGGTTAGGTCCTCTGAAATACAATGATAAATCGATTATCACTTGCATGGTTATAATTGAAAAGACATTAGTTTTGAATTAATCGAAATACAGTCGCTTTTACTTTTCACTTGCGTTTTGACACAAACTCGGGAATAGCGTAGTATTATAACAGAATAGGAAGATTTTAGCAAATTTGAAATGGCATCGACAAATTTAAGCCATCCGATTAATCTAATTAATGTAAATAATTTTGGGGGAAGAACACTTTCTATCCATACTGCTTACCTGCTGGGGACGTCACTGTCGATTTTGTCCTGACCTTGCTGATTCGTCTCGATGAATTTTGTGAGTGAACCCTAGGGCGAGAGTAGGATTCGGATCTAGGCCTCTGGTCGTGTTCAGCTTGCAAAGAACTGAATCGAGGACGTAGTGGTGTTGACAATGTCTGAAAACAAATCAGATGACTGAATAGAAAGTGCTAGTATGTGTTGAGTTTGCTGATTTCAGGTTCTGTCCTTCAAAAGTTGGATAGCGCTGTCTACTGGATAAGTATTGCTGGTTTTCAGTGTTAAGCCATTCAAAAAAGATCAAAATAAAAATCAAAACCGTTCAATAGATTAAGTCCAGAATCTTGGAAATGAAAGGAGGTAAATATGCAAAGACCCTCGCCAAAATTCAGGTCACAAGAATATTCTGTATACAAGATATGCGAAGAAATGTTTTACCCACATTTATAGAGATTTGTATGGAGACGCCATGCTGGTGCCCACCTGTATGGGCACCAACAGGGCGGACGGAAACCAACAAAAATATCTGTGACCGAGTTTTCTTTATTCCTCGAGGAACTCATAAACATTAACGTAATACTTTTTCTAATCAATGAAATGTTTAGGTAGTAAAATTCCCCGAAATACATCACTTTTTTAACCTACGTAACAGTTCTCCCGGCCGTCATGTAAATGCAACGTCACGCATAAGCTTAAAAATTCAAGGGTACTCTATCACAAAACCAAGAACCCTTTTGAAGCGAAAATTTGCATGAAAATTAGTTTTCAGCTGCTCTAACACATCATGAAAGTAAAATCTCAATAGGATCGATAGTTATGTAGTTTCTTTTTGAACAACTGTGGGACCTGAATGATTATTCAAATCCCAAAATGATCACTAAATGATAGCAGCGCATGTTGCAAATGCAAATCCAATTTCATTTGCATGCCTTTTTTCATGGAATGAGACTAGGTTTAGGAATATAAACTAACTAAAGGAATATAAAAATGAGAGCTACACATACAACAATAATAATTCTTATTTTAAGTATCAAAATCAATACCGAAGGAGGATGGGTTTCCTCTTCAACAGTTGGTAAAGGTGGTTTGCTGCTGCTTCTTTCTCTCTGATCTGGGGTTAATCGTTTCTGTAGGCGCCTGGGCAGTTCACAACCTGACACTTTTCTTGTCTGCCCTCCGTCTTCAACTGAATCACGAAATGTATCTCGTAATCCCTGCTCTCTTGAAACCTTTCTCTTTGAAACCATCAAGTTTTTAAGATTTTCTGTATGTTCTACTGAATTCATAATAACAGACGTTCTAGGGGCACTGACCACACCGCTTCGTCTACCGGTCGGCGGCGAAGGCGTCCGAAAGTCAATTAACTTGATCGAGCCCTCTTCAAAAGAAATGTCTGATTTTTCTGGAGTGGCGAACAGTTTTTGCGCAGCAGCGACTTTGTCAATGGCTGAAATATCGGTATTCAAGTTTGCCTCGTTTCCAGAATCATCATCCGCGTCACTGTCTTGCGTGATCAAACCCGTCCTGAGATGTAGCTTGGGTAACAGTAGCGTCACGACTGACAATTTTGCTTTAACTCTTTCTAGCCTGTCACGTGATGAGGCCTTGGGAACCTGGCTTTTAACTACAAATAAAAATAGCGAAGAGAGTCGATAACAGATTCACTAACTGCAAAGATTAAATTAATTACCAACCAACAAGTATAATTTACGTATGTGAATGAAATCGTACCATTTTCGAATCCTACAACTCTGTCGTTGTGTTGTGTAAGGCAGCTTTTTACATGTCTTAACTTCTTCAACACCTGACAACTTCCCTACAACAAATCAAGAAAAATAAATTGTTGAATTTCGGTGCAAATTTTAAATCAGATGAACATCGCAGACATGGTGTACATCCACGATCGGGACTACGCCTGACTATCTTTAATACCACCTTTATTGCTACCTAATGTGTGGTGTTTCTCTGCGGGTGAAGAGATCGCTAGGGAAACAAAACCTTTTTTTTAAGTTTCCCTGGCGATGGCAACGATCATATGAAAAGAAGCTTTTACGTAAAAAGCAATTAAATTTGGCTTTTGAGACATTCCTAAACGTTTTCGGTCTAAGCATATAGAGCTTTGTCTATTTTAAACAATGACATGTTTTCCCTAAGATGCGCTGAATGTAGCCGACTTAAGGCAGCAGTACCACCCATCGTGGCAATCGCAGGGGAGTTCCCCTAGTCAACAATACATTATAATTATTCATTATTCAGCAGACTTTTAATTCGGTGTAACTACAAATATACATTTAAATCTAACAGTTTGTGTGCGCCCGGCTAGCTCAGTCGGTAGAGCATGAGACTCTTAATCTCAGGGTCGTGGGTTCGAGCCCCACGTTGGGCGGAAGCTTTTTTTTTTTGGCAATTTCAAAGGGCGAAAAAGTACGTTTCTACTGTCTCCTTTCTGTTCGGATGGTAAGTTCTTAGAGCGTTTCTTCTTAAACATTTGTGTCCACTTTTGGGGCCTAAAACTGAGAAAGGTGGCTCATATCTATGACCTATGGGCAGTTCACGACCAAAACATGACTAGTTTTACGCTTTGACTATGTGGATCTGTGTGCGCCCGGCTAGCTCATTTGGTAGAGCATGAGACTCTTAATATCAGGGTCGTGGATTCGAGCCCCACGTTGGGCGGTAGTCGTCTTTTTTTTGTCAATTCAAAGGGCGAAAAAGTACGTTTTCACTGTCTCCTTTCTGTTCGGATAGTAAATTCTTAGAGCGTTTCTTCTTAAACATTTGTGTCCACTTTTGCGGCCTAAAACTGAGAAAGGTGACTCATATCTATGACCTATAGGCAGTTCACGACCAAACCATGACTAGTTTTACGCTTTGCCTCTGTGAATCTGTGTGCGCCCGGCTAGCTCAGTCGGTAGAGCATGAGACTCTTAATCTCAGGGTCGTGGGTTCGAGCCCCACGTTGGGCGGAAGTCTTTTTTTTTTGTCAATTCAAAGGGTGAAAAAGTATGTTTAAACTGTCTCCATTTTGTTGGGATGGTAAGTTGTTAGAGCGTTTCTTCTTAAACATGTGCCCAATTTGGCGGCCTAAAACTGAGAAAGGTGACTCATAGCTATGACTCTATAGGCAGTTCAAGACCAAACTGTGACTAGTTTTCATCTGTGACTCGCAGCACGCTGTTAAGAAAACGCCTGGAGAAAGCAGCTCATAAAGGGTTATAAAGGGTTGGATTTAGTCAGTCAAATTTAATCCAGTAAAACACTTATCAAGGTTTCTTGATATTGTGAGAGGTTTGAACCCAGGGATCATTTCATAAGTAGGTTGAGCACGATCGTCCGCGCGAACGTAGTCCTGGGGACGGTCAATTTTTAATAAAACTTCTACAAGTGTAATTTACAAGTGTACCTATTGTTTTCAGACTCTAAAACAATAACTTCACAGTGTAAATCACACTTCAAAGTTTTATTAAATTGATCCACCTGAATGGGACTGTTCTTGACAGTGACTGACGTTTCGATAACCTGTTCGGTAGTCATCTTAAGAGTCAAAGTGAGTTGTATCACGTCAGTTGATGGTATCAAACTCCGCTTATCGACCTGATTGGTCAATTAGGTCGCGATATTATTGGTCGTCTGTCAGCTAAACCGTGATGTTATTGGCTATGAAGACTCCGGCAGAGTGTCATTGGTGCGTGTCGATTTGTCTGTTGTCACATTTAGGCAGTCATTTATTGTTAGTCAAATTGTCGCTTGTCCAGTCATTCTTTCGTAGTAAGTTTTGCTTGAGTCCGTCAATGGGTCGTTTCAAGTTGATAACAAAGGAAAATTGGCCACGATAAACTAAAGATGACAACAACAAGATAAATGTATAAATACCGATTTTATGATGTAAATCCAGTCCGAATGATTACTGTCTTTCACAAGGACAGAGCCACTCCTACGAGAAAGTTAGACAGAAATAAGGTGTACCTCTTTTATTTTGGGTGTACCTCCTTTATCCTTTATTGGGTGTATATGAGATTTTGTTGCGAACTATACGTTTAACTGTGGAGTATCAATTAAATAAGTAAATAAATAAATAAATGAATACAAAAGCGAATTCTTGTACCTGAAGAAATGAAAGAGACATTTCTTTGGATCGCTAGCCATAAGCTCCACAGGCCATCCCTTTAAGAAATCAATGTTCCTAAAAGACAGAACCACTCAGCTTTGACTCAGGCAGGGTAGAAGACTTGTATGAATGATCTCATTTGAATAGGGGTTTTCCTTTTACATTCATTAGACCGATCTGAGAGGTTTTTGGAAATTAAGGTAGCTATCATGTTTTTTAATAAGGTACAACAAAACCTTGATATGCAAAGATACTGTTAGCCAGTGCATTTGTGTTGTAATTTTTACCCTGCAGAAGCATTCACAGTGTTTCTTACTTGATGAAAGGTCACACGTCTCTTATTTGATAATAATATTTTCAATGGAGGAGTATTATAATAAAAACTGGTTTTATTACTATCAATGACGTTATAGCTTACTGAATAAACTTTTGGTGATCAGGGTCAGTTATGTTTTTGATTCCACCGGCCAGCATGAATATATCAACGAAGTCCTGTTAAAATAAGAGAGAAAAGAGCCGTGTGTCCTTAAAGGTGTATCTTATCCAGTTTATAGCGAGAATATCGTAGGTCACTAACGAGATAGTCTGGGTGCCAGGGACTCAGCTTCATGCGCTGTTTGTGGTTCCTGTCGAGTCTTTATAGTGACCCATAGCCTGCGATATCATGCCTTCCCTGTTTCTCTATTATGTCTTACGTGGGGAGAAAAGGCATGATCGCACGCAGGAGCCGGTTGCGCTACTTGGGATTGGCCTACGGCCGATCTTAACGCATCCTGCCGTACACAAGACACCGGTGTCCAGGGTAACGACGAGCAAAATGGTCAATGTAGGCATAAATATACTCTCATTCAAACCTCCTTTGAAATGACCAAAATTTCAATTGGTTCCCTTGAGATTACAGTGGACTGGCGCCGAGTATCATGAAGGATGGCTAATTCCTACAAGAGGAGAAATAAAGGGATATATGAGCATTTTTTTAAAAATCTGCCTGACATGTGTTTATTGCAGCCTGTTCACAACGCTGTCAAATGTTTCAGTTAGTCTATCCGCCATACAACTGCCAGTTTTTTCTCCAGATGGAAAACGTACCGTTCTGTACATGACGCAAGATTTTACTGTAATTACAAATAAGAAGAAAAAAAATGTTTGAGTTTACGCTTAGCAAAATAAAATAATATGTATCAAGCCACTAAATTTTAACAGCACATACTCCAAAACTATCTCCACGGCGTAAAAAGTGAACTGTTCGGGCGAAGTTTTCGTGTTCTTCCATAACTGTGACGACAGCTGAAGATAGAAAACATGTTATCAATGTCCTGTATAAGAAGTTTAACTTCCTAATGTTACTTGCCGGTGTGAAGCTAAGTTTGACCGTCTGGCCATTCTATGCACTGAAAAGCGAACTGATATATTGATACTCCCCATCCTCAAACAAATCCCCACCCCTACCACCCAGGAGAGTGTCGTACGTAGTAGCTCCAATGTGAAAGTGAAAGGTGGCACACGAAAGAAAGTGATTGCAAAATGTTTGATATTAACGAGAGATAAGGCTTTGAAAGAGCTGACGACGAGGCCTTCCTACATCACAGACGTACGGGTTCATATCAGATGACCCACCACAGTGGATTGTCAGATGATCATCTTTGCCGAAATTTGATTTAGCCTTATGTGAAAAAATACGATAATTTTTAGAGGACCTGTAGACCTAAGATTCGAGTCTAACAAGTCACTACTACGTTACCGCCACTCCGACAGTTTTTCACACAATAGGCGTTGGGCAGCGGAATCCATCAGCTAAAACGCCTGGACAAATCTATCTGCGCATCGGGGAAGGCTAAAGGCAAAGAGCCTTTTAATTCCCTCTTCCATTTGTTTCCTTACACAGGAGGTATTGGGATTTTTGTCGAAAGCAAAAGGTACTTTTAATCCTTTTGCAATGATATGTTTACGGTAGTCGCGAACACTGATGTCTATCTATCTGTACTCAGGAGAGTGATTGGAACTGCGTGTAAACATGCCCGACTAACCTGAACCCGACAGCACGAAGTAGAAGGCCTGTGGTATATGCCCTTGTCTCAGGATTGCTCTCTTGGCTTGGTGCCTTTGACGGAAAGCAATACACCATAAAACATTCAGTAAACTTGGTCAACAACGAAATGCTTGTAGTCAATAAATTCCTTAACTTACTACAAATCATTTAGCTAGAACAGCCGTGCCAAAAAGAAAGCCCACATCTCTACATAATCGGATTCAAACCAAGTAATTCAGTTCGTACATCACAAAAAATGAAGGTAAGTAGGGGACACAGTAGGAAAAATTCTTGTAGTTGTATAAAGCTGATTAAAAACTTGAGAAGGAGGCTTACGTTTCAAACCATCCAACTTTTATCAGTTTGTGTTGAATTCTCTGTGGATATTCAGCAAACGAGCGAATTGACCTCAAAGAAAAAAGAACCTGGAAAACAAAAATAGTCAAGTACTAAAATTATTAGAAAAATTATCTAGTCTTTTTTAGAAATATGACTATAACTAACTGATTTGGTCACAAAACAACGAAAGTGGTGGATTTATCATGGCTTGCGTGGCAGGTACTCGAAAGGACGAGAAAGTGAAATGTCGATCGCACAATTGTCCCACCGCACGGGAAGATTGTTCCGTTGAGCACCTGTCCACAGACTCAGGGCTGTTTACATGGAGGAAAAAGACCCTAGCACTGGGAACATCTTAGAGGGCGGATAATCCTAGTGCCATATGTTTTCTGTATTCAGTTTACATGCAACGCGCGCGGGTTGTAGTTGTTCCTAGCGCTCGGACATTCCTAATTCTTGGATTGGATCTTCCAAGCTGAGAGGCAGGAAGATCCTAGCACTATCATGTACACTGCTTTTGCCAGGAAGAACCTAGTACTAGGTGTAACCCAGATAAAAATGGCGGTGGGTCGTTCCGTAAAGTAATCACGGCAATAAAAGTCGACAATTTTGTTTGGCGACCACCAGCTCATGAACTGCCATCTACTGCTGAAAGGTAGTTATTAACGTTAGTGAACAGGGCAGAGGGGCCCAAATTGCATTTTCGATTTTGTCGCCTGCCTTCATTTTTTCCTTTCCTAGATGGTGATCACACGGGACTAAAATTCCTGCATGTAAAAATTCTCGGATCTTCCTGGTGCTACGAAATTCCTCTCTCCATATAAACGGCCCCGTATTTTGTCAGCCTCAAAGAGACATACACCTTGCGTCTGTGCCAAACACCTGACAGCATTCAGTTTGAAAACGCGCTAGAGTCGAAAAAACAAAAGCGACTGACTTGAGTTTTGTTTTGCTCTAGCGTTCGCCCCCTTTTAAGGACGAGGAAGGAAATACTTACCTTGGCTAACTGCTGTTCTGTTCTTTGTCCAGGGTGAACAGATAAAATAAGCTTCACTTCTGCTGATACTCTCATCTAAAAAGAACAAACAGGTTGCTTTTTAAGCTTCTAGCGAACTGCTCGGCAGCGTAGCAGGTGCAAATGAAAGCGCAAAAAGTCAGGTGACCTCCAGAGATGTTAGTTCTGGACATGCATCTTATGGTTACACTTTCTGGTTTCTCGGGGTAGGGAGAACAACCTACCGGTGCAATATGATTCAATAAAGAAGAAATGTGTTTAGAAATCTTCGAGCTATGTTGGTAACTTAGGTCTCAGACAATATGCACTCGAGTGTTATATCCAAATAGAAATAAATTGTTAAAAATTTTCTTTTTTTATGTGCAATCAAGAGTTTAAGATTACATGACAATATTTTGCGCAAGTTGTAGTAACCAGGTACCTTTCTGTTAGCTTTAAAGAATGACGCGTCAAAGGCCAGCTCAGCCTC
>OZ037780.1:21363421-21460921 GCA_964035525.1 Porites cylindrica
CCGAGGGTCCTTTTTGATTGAAATTCTATCTTTTTGCTAAATGTGCACGTGTATATGAAACTTGAAAACAATGCCAGTGAATAATGAGGACGCTCGCTTGTAAACACAAAATCTGGGGAGAAAATTGGCTATATTTGAGGCCCTATTTAAAAGCCTTCCCTGTTTTCAATGTTCTTAAAACTTGCAGGGAATATTTCTTGAAAATTGAGCTCGGAATTGTCGAATTTATAAAAAAATTTATCGAGCGGTGTTTGGAAAAATGCGAAATTTTTAGGCATGGACCAAATTACCTCCAAAAACTGTGTCAAAAGCATCTGAATGCAAGTTAATAAAATCCTTCTTACTCGCGATCGCCCGGAGCAATTCCCCTCTTTTTTTGTATGTAGTTTTCGATGGAATCAATCCACTATGAGATAAAGCCACGTTCCCAAAGCTTATCATTTTCTTAAAATATTAGCGAATTGTGCGGCTAGCATGCTATTTCACTGTTTTTATGATTCTTAAAACTGCATTTCAAAATATTTCGAAAACGCTCTCATAGAATTTCTTCAAACTTTGCCATAATGGAGGCAATTATAGCAGGTACATACTCCCTTAAGCGATTTCTTCAAAAAACTCCTGGTACAGAGAAACACAAAGATAAATGAAAAACGTAATGGCGTCATTACGTTGCTATGGCGACTCCGATTGCAATAAAACCCAGACCATAAGAAATTTTCATCTTTATGTAATACAGTTGTGGTAACTTTTTTTCCATATCTTTATTCATGCCGACGTAGATAAGGCTCAAACTTGGGAGGTATACCCCTAAAAAAATCCAGTCGAGCCACCTTAACTCTGCTTAGAATCTGATACTTGACGGCTGATAGAGGTGTACGACGAGGGAGCACCAAAATAAAAGAGGAGATGTATTTTGAAATATTTAGTTTCCACGTTTGTGAATTAGTTAGGATCAGAAACAGTCGCGGCTATTTTCTGACGGAAAAACGTATTTTTTAGATCCAGAGATCTATTTGGCGGTGAGTAATTTTAATATGCCGCAACTGTTAATTAGTTATACATTAATGAAAGGAAATAACTAATCCATTAATCATCTTAAAGAGAAATGGGCTACTGTTATTTTCTAATTAAAATAAAGACATCAGCAATACAACAGTTATAGGAATCAATTTAAATTAATGAAAGCATCGATGAAGAGAGAATGTCAATCCATCCGTGATAACAACAAATTATACCACTTGCTGCCTCTTTTAAATAACATTCTGTTGTTCAAAAAGGTTTGTTTATGTAAGCGGCCAACTATCTCACGCTAGTAGCAGTGCAGCTATTTATTGAACAGAGGTTATTAGTCAGGAATTCTTGCAGATGAATATAACTCTTTTACGCTTTCTTGACGGCCGAAAGCAGTGCTAAAAACTGCTATCTAGAATATGTTTTAGAGAAAGGTCCTAGGATTAATACTCAATTCATTTTGAGCTAGCGCGTGCATTAAATACAGGAACGCCGTAAGAGGAAAATTATCGCGGAAGAACTTATCTCTCGTTCAGACAGCCAAACTTCCGCACAAAATAATTTTTTTCTTTTCTACTTTGGACAGTAAAGACCAACATTTTTTGACGGTGAAGCGTTGAAATTTGGAGGTCAAAAAGCAAAGACCTGGCGAAATTTTCTTGTCAGACTGTTCATTGAGTAAACTTGGGTCATGTCACCTACAAGACTTGGGCGAATTAGGACACGTAAAACAATTTCCCAGTACATACGTGATGACCAATAACATGCAGTAATTCATGCGTGGTTGTACAGTTTAGCATTATGTTGTTCCTGTTCAGTGTTTTTTACCATGGTTTTGTCTATAGTGCTACAAACTTACCTCTTGATCTCTCGGATTAGTCGGCTCACATCTGATCTGCGTTGACAACTAAGGAATTTACTGTTCGCTTGTGTAGACAGTCACGCGGGATTGTGATCTTTGATCATGACTGATAGTAAACATTATAGATTATTTGCTGTCTTGACTTTCAAAAACCGGTGTTACAAGCTGCTCTTATCAGAAAGATTCATAGGTTTTAAAACTGGAATCGGGAAAAGGATTCATCTTAGGGGTTTGGAAGATTTTGGTCATTTATCGATGTGATAATGGTGTTAGCGGTATTCTACCTCTGTCCAAGTGTTTTGAAGTGTTTACAAACTTTTAAACGAAATTTGGCCAATCATCTGCAATATTGAACCACTTCTATGATTTCACGCCATTTTGACCTGATGTATTCCACATTCCCATTTTTGCAACGGGTTTTTCTGTGCCGAAGAATAGCAGGCCCAAGTTCTTGGAGTTTCGCAGTTAGATCGGGCCAATTGGAGTGGAAAAAAAAGATTGGAGGAAAAAACAGTTTTATTTTCCTCAAAAGAAGCCTGCCTGAATGCCGATTTCGACACAAAAAAAGCAGAGGTTTGAAAAAAAAAATTATAAAGGGAAAAGCACTGATTTACGGACACGCTGTTTTGTCCTGCTTTGATTTGAAGAGTTTTCTCTGATTCAGCGTAAAGAATTTCTTTGACACAGCGTAAAGAGTAACGTACTGACCGGAAAAGATATTGTAAGAGAAGGTTCCGGGTTGGATCTAGACTGTTCACAGTCCTCTATTTTTCCGTAAGATCATCGAGATCGAGCGCTTTCTGTTACGGGCTGCCAACTTGCATAAGTGTTAAAACTACTTAGGGGGCGGGGGCGGATAGGAGGAAGCGAGAAAAATATTTTTCTCGCCCCGCCACCTCCCCCCCCGCACCTCCCAAATCTATAATCCCCGACGCCAGCCCTCTCGGTACATTTGAAAATCAAGATACCCGTGACGGTAAGACGTGGTATATCTAAACGATCTCACGAAAAAATAGGGGACTGTGAACAGTCTAGGTTGGATCCTGGTCAACTTTGAAAAACACGGTGTGTCACTTGGACCCGTGTAGCAGATGACCCTAAGCTGTTGCATCAGTTTATGTGCATAGAGTTTTCTGAATAGAATAGTAGCATTTTTTAAAATACCCCGTCCCAGACTATACTAGCCTCCTCCCTGATTTACCTTTGACATAAAATTTCTTGCTCAGGACATGAAATCAAAAGAAGGTTTCTGCTTCATGAATTTCCTCTTATAACGAGCGGCGAGGTCGAAGTGTTTTACTCTAAAAGACCGCGCCAAAGAAAAATGCGTTTTGTCAGCCAACCGGCGAGGTATAATGACAGGCGGAGGCGAGGTCAATGTGCAGTACAGCAAACTAGAAATATTTTTTGTTTTTAATCTTCTTATAATTATCTATTATTTGCCTTAAAGATACAACAGTCCTTCTTTATTATCCTTAGATTCGTAATCTGTAACTTATCCTTTCGTTTTGCAATGCGATTAAGATCTGAATCACTTCACAATCGTCAGTATAAAGAAAGAAAAAAAAAGTGTTATTATTTCGAAACATGCTTCGGGGCTGGAATGTGGTAGAAAGACTTATTTTTTATTTATCTTCAACCTAGTGTAAATAAGAATTCGTAAACCTCGCTTTTTGACTTTACAATTTGATGACGTCACTCAACCTCGTTCCCAGGGTTCTCTGGGAACGAGGTTGGACGTCACTGCGAAAAAGTCGTCATAAGAGTGACAGCCGGATTGTTTCCTGTCCATTAAACTGATTTAAGCCTTCTGTGTATGTGCTTGTTTAGAAAACCATAATAAGCTTCATTTGTTACAGAGAATACTGATGGGGCCAGTACTTGTCCGTTGGATCGCTTTTCTAATCAACACGGACCAGACTGTGTGGTATGCGATAATATAATCTGATCAACACACTTTGCATTCTCACTTGGTCTTATTTTCCTTTACAAATCACGACAAAGCAGAAAAAGATCAGTAACTATAAAATACAGCTAGGTATGGAACAGACGCTATCTTCACCAAGGAATAGCACTTTGTCGACCGACAATTCGATGATGGCAGATCCTGGTACTTATTTTGAACCATCACCAAGTTCCGTATGTGTGAAGGACCCTGCTTTCTTCATGACTCTTGCAGTTGTTGGTTTTCTTCTCTCTGCAGTTACTACTGTTGGAAATGCTGCATTGCTGTTGACAATATTTAGAGACACTCGCCGCCTACTACAAACTCCCCCATCATTGCTGATCACTAGTTTATGCGTGTCTGATTTAATGGTGGGAGCAATAGCTGGGAATCTCGTAGCTTTGAAGGATGTGTATCGTTACCAGGATCGCCCAGTTCCTGATAAACTCGATCCTGTTGTTCGTTTGGTTCTTGCTCTAACATTGCTTGTATGCAGTGGGACAATCATCGCTTTATCATACGATCGCTACTTTGTGGTGATGCATACCTTAAAATACAAGTCTACGGTAACAAGGGGAAGAGTCAAGCTGTTCATCTTCGTAATGTGGACAGTTTCTTTATCCGTTTGTTTTATTCCAATGATAAAAATCCCCCCCAAAATATTAGCGCTTGTTTACGCACACTCCCACGCTTCACTTCCTATTATAGTGGTAACAGTTATGTACATTAAAGTGTTCCGAGCTTTAGGGAAACGAAAACGAGAATTGAAGGAGGCTGGAATCACAAAGGATATGAGAAGCAAAGTAGTTTTGGATCGAGAAAGACGGATGGCACTGACAATCTTGATAATACTTGCATTATTTTACATGACATTTTTACCTGAGTTTATTGCGTTACATGTGCTACATTTGTGCCAATCTTGTGCACGATCCCTGACATTCAGAATGCTGGAGATCATATTATCTAGGTTTCTTTTCCTAAATTCCGCGATGAATCCTTTTGTGTATGCTTGGAGACTGCCTAAGTATCGCAAAGCAGTGCTGTCCTGCTTTGCTTGCCCAAAATTCCGTGACAGCAAACGAGT
Organism: Porites cylindrica; assembly: GCA_964035525.1. Taxonomy (NCBI): domain Eukaryota; kingdom Metazoa; phylum Cnidaria; class Anthozoa; order Scleractinia; family Poritidae; genus Porites; species Porites cylindrica. The sequence goes on from OZ037780.1 coordinate 21,368,324, forward strand.
GCGAGCACAGACATGACGTTAACATTCAATCCCCGCGTAATTGTCTCTTGAGGAGGAAACTGAGATTAAGTTAATTTTTGAACAAGGAAAACAATAACGTAGGACCTTGAAAGTCAAACCGGAATTAAAGGGAATATTCCTTTTTTGAGGGGTAATTCTTCTGCAGAAACTCCATTACGTCATTTAGTGATATCTTTCCGCACTTGCTGTAGTGTATCTCAAACAATACCAGGCCCCTCTCGACCCCTCCATTATATTGTTAAACCGCCCTCCCCTTTGAAACGTTACACAACAACAGTTTTAGAGAGATGGTATTGCTACGAAACAATTGAATTAAATTAACTAAGGAATTTTAAAAAGAAACAACCGCGATATCTAAACACGACTTTGTCTAACTGATAAAAAACATTTTTTTTGCAAATAAATATTGATGGTCTAAATCACGAAATGGAACATAAAACACTGAGATAGCTTATTGAAGGTCAAAGAGCGGCTGTGACAAGAAATACGGAAATACCACCATTTATGTGTTATGTGATACTAATCTGATAAGGCAATATTGAAAATACTACGAAAATTAATTGTAAAATAAATAAATGAATAGAATAATAGTACTAACACGAAAGTTCATGAATAATTAGTCCCGGCAACTTTTCGGGCCCGAAATCAAATATTCAAATCGAAATATAAAGAGTTGTAAAGAATAAGAGCGCGGGTCCTGGCTACCGAACTACTCCATTTTGTTTCATGACTGATAGTTTTACCACGTTAGATGCAAAACCATTGAAACCTCTATCTTGCATGTAAACAACAGCAGCTTTACGGGCCCGTTAATGATCGGGACTTTTGAGAAACGGGTCCATATATATGATAAGAAGGAAAGAACCAAAAGGGCAACGAACACGTGGGAATGCAGAAAGGGGGCAACTTTACTATTGTCTCCAATATTCTTCTGATTGATTCTCAACAAGTATGTACGCAAGAGAGATGATGAGGGTAACATCACATGATCATGAACGAAATGCGAAATAAACAGTAGAAGGGAGGACAAGATAACCTTATTTTAGGAAATTAACGCTCTATTAAGTTAAGGTATTGGAAATTACCGCGATATAAATCATCGACTTGAAGATTCAAAGGACAAGACAACTTCGACAAGGACACAAATCAAAAGATGACATTGTGTTTTTTAATAATGACTGCGATATTTATTCTCTGAATAATCAAATTCTATCTGATCCAACCGAAATTCTTCAGAGTTGTAAAAATTGACGTAACGTAATTCCGTCTAGTGATATGCTCCTGGTCTAACGTAAAATTGGCGTGAAGTTGAAATGACCGGAAATTAAAGTTTGAAATTGTTTCCATTTCATTTTTCCTTTATTACAGCAGCCTCGTCCTTTTGAAGAAAAAAAAATGCCAAACTGGGCGTCCATTCGAGCTTCTCTCCATTTCACTCTCTAATATGTGCGGAATCATGGCGATTCAAAATGGGAGCTATAGGTCCAGGAAGGAACAGTTGATTTTGTTTCCCGAGAATCTCAATGTTTCCCGAGAGACAAGTCTTCGAGTGAGTTGTTATATAGCTGGAAATTTTGAAGCTTGTAATTCATTAAACCTCGTTGTAACGGCACTCGTCGGTCAACATTCGCGGGTAACAGTGCACTGTTACCCACTGACGTCATAGATTGCCATGTTGCCAGCTCAGAGATTTTGGCGGGAAACAGTTTCATTGTTAGATGTCATGTGACCTTGAAGTAACCTATGAGATCACGCGCTGTTGGGAAAAAGCTATTACAATGCTATATTTTTACACTAGTGAGGACATTGTAATATCATTTTGCGTAAACAATGTCTTGTTCGGGGTGACTTGAACTTGAGTTTTAGAAAATTGCGTAGCGAACTAAAAATGTATAGATGTAAACTTTTTCAAGGCATTAATTATTTCAGTAGTAGGCCTAAGATTGTATCTTCAACATTAATTTGTTATTGATTTCATTATCGACGCCGCTGACTTCTCAGGAGAGCGCGCACAAGTTCCTGGGACCAAGGGACTCAGCGCGCGCTTTCATATTCTAATAAGGTGACGTCACAATAAGCATTGAACACTTCTGCAAAGCGTTTCCAAGAGTAGTTGAGGTCTAGTTCTCGCAGTGAGACTTGTGCGTTTCAAATTTGATTGATCAGCAAAATCATGGGGAAGTTGATAAATATGTTTTCAGCTCTCTTTGGCTTAGGATTAGCAGCAGGAGCCGCCTTTTATATTTACAGAACACGAAAATGTAGCGGCGAGAGAGAGAGTGACAACACTGAAGAAAGAGTTATACCGGTAAGAGAAATCAAACGACAGAGCCATAAACAGTCCGCATAAAAAAGAGAAAAAACATAGAACTCGATTCAACTTTATGCAACTGCGCTCAAGAGTTGGAGAACGTATCGAGCAAGTCGCGATAGGTCATTTCCGAGTTCGAAAAACTGTCTAGTCCAAACGAGGCTAAGTGCAGTTTCTTGTAAAAATGCGATTTATTTTCTTGGGAATAAAAAATCATTTTCATATCAGTGGCTTCGTACTTAGGCCTCGCTTTGAATCAGAAGCTTTGGGCAGCTCCGAAATAGCCTATTTTTTTAGTTTCACTTATGATTGGGCAACTCTGAGAAAACGATACAAGATTTTCATCCAATCACAAACAGTAGGAGTTTAAAACCATGCAGGAGACCTGAATTTATGCACTTTATTCCAAGCATAAAAGAAACAACACAAAATAGAAACATAAAGTACCCTTTTAAACCCTTCAGTGAAATGCTAAAAAGGTTATAAATTATTGTATACCTATCTTTTGTAACCTTTTCGATCGATTGTAGCAGTGTTTGGCTCGTCGAAAAACAAACGTTGCATTCTTTTTCTGTATGAATTAACTAAAAATTCTATTAATTGACGATCTTGCTTTTCTTTTCTTTCTTGCAGGATTACAAAGTGGGCGGAGACGCCTCTGTGACTGAGAATGAATGCCAGATTGTGGACCTGTCGATGGAGCTCGCGGCGCAACCGACGAATCAAACCCAGACTCGAGCATCGAAGAAAAAGCCAAGAAACCGAGGGACACGCCACACTGAGGCACCTGTTTTATTAGCCAGTGAAACGATGTTGGTTCATAAGTCTAAGGCAATGCTTCGTGAAAATGAGGCATTGGAGACGATTTCCAACACAGGAACAGTGAGAAGCCGACTAACTGAATTTGTTGTAGCAAGTACAACAAGTTTAATCGACAGCACACTTGCTTGCTTTACAACAGGCAGAAAGCGTCGTCGAGTTCGAATGTCAGTTTCGTTTGCTTTCGAGTTTGTCTGTGAGGAGGTCGAGGAACAAAGCATCGAAAACGTAGGGTTTAATCAAGTCGACTCTTCTTAAAATGCTCTCCAAATCCTCATCAGCTTTAGAACTTTGATTTATGGAAAAGAACTATCCTTTTTAAACTACATGATCTTGGATGAAATGAAACCTTTTTTTAGTTAATACTTCAGTCTATGAAAGTTTGTTCAGTTTTTTCGTGTTTGGGTATAACTCAGCGCGCACTTGCTGAGCAACTTGTTATAGAAAATAAGCATATGAGAGTTACATAGGTTTTATATTTTAAAATATCAAGTGTTTTTGTAACAATAAATTTGTAATAATAAATATGTTATAATATTGTTGAGATTTTGTTCCTGTAGCGTCCTTTTTACTTTCAGCGGGGACACCGTTGGGTTGTTGAACGTACACAATTTAATCAACTTCATTCGCCTCCGGAATTTTGGCGGAAAATGCCGTTTGAAGTTACAAGAGGAGTTTGCTGGTGACATATCTGGTCACTCCTCTTTCGTTCCTGATTCTTAGTTTCAGCTTCCAAAGCTTGGGCATGCGCATAAGGCAAATTCTTTTCCCGCTTCTTTGGCATTTCTCTCTTCTTTTTGTGGCTCGTCAGTTCCAGTTACTAGGCTTAATGCGGATGGAAAGATTTTTGCGGGAAAACCCTGAGAGTCGTGAAATAATAGTTTGATGAAAGTATGACTGGGCGGGTTGTGGAACAAGATTTTTATAGGAATTTTCTTGTCCACTTTACAGTTTTTTTGCGTTTTTTCTGGCCACATGGCTGGAACACGGGCGATAACCCGTTGTAACTTGTGACGTCAAAACGCGGTAAATACCCTGGGGACGAGGTTGACATCATTGCTAAAAAAGACTGGGAACTGGAGGGGACAAATATCCAAGATGGCGCCCACCGATACATGGTGAGTTCGAGCAATTTATAATTTCTTTTGCTGGGGAATTGAGTATGATGAATTCCTTTTAATGGAAATGTAACTAGAGATGGTCAAGAAGGAAATAACCTCATTTTAACCTCACTAGTAGTATTTTTCACCTCTCAAGACTTTCACATTCCTTCGCGACCGTCCCACAAAATCTCAGCTTAAGCTTAACAGTTTTATCTTGTTCACTTGTGCTACTGTGAATTTCACTTTCGTAGTCCACGAATAACGTAAGAGGCATTTATTATCTTTGGATATGCTTTGTTTCTGCTGTAGATCTAGATGTTTACCTTAGACTACACTGTCGAACATTGCGATCATGTGATCAAACTTTCCTTTGATACAAAGACACAGTTCTCTCTTTAAATCGATCTTGACATAATCTTTTGGTTAAATGTTGACTTTGTCTTTTTTTATCTGATCATCAACTCACATGTACTTTCAGCTGCTGCCAGACAAAGTAAGAAAGGGTAAATGCCATTCACTCTTGGGTATTTTGCCAAAAAACGGGAAAAGTTTTTGGGAAAGCTTTTAGGATCTTAGGATTAGTTGAAAGGGATTGTAGGTGGATAGTGAAACAAGATTTTCATGGGAATTCTTGCATCATTGTTACATTTTTTTTTTGGCCTTTTTCTCTCACGTCCTTGACTGAATCGCGCCAATTTTGGTACAGTTTGGAAAATCTCTTCACCCGGCACACTTTAAAAGGAAAAAGTTGTGTTTGAACATTGAAACTGATGATGTCACGAGTGGTAGAAGAGACGTGGATTCACATGGGTGGTTATGGGTGGTTCAGGGGTGAATGGTTTAAGCCCTGTCAGCACGTATCTAGATAACTAGAAATGTGTGAATTTCAGGACCTTTGGGGGAATGGCAAGAATTAGGAAGAAAGGGAAATAAGGCAATAGGGAAGAAAATTTATAAATGTTAAAAAAAACTTAAGCTGTCCAAAAAAAAAAACAAAACAAAACTACAATAACTAAAAAAAATACTACATGAAAAGAAAAAAACAAAAGAAAAGAAGAGCAAAAAGAATAAGAGGCTCTTCCACGCGTAATCGGACTCAGGACCTCCTACGCGCCGGGCCACATTGTTAGCACTGTGTCACGTGGGAACATACTGTAAAAGAGATGATAATATTTTATTTAAAGCCTTTCCCCTAGAAAACTTTTGCCAGCATGCCCTGTTTAAGCTGATCAAAACCTATTGAACACAAATTCAAAGCTATATTTTAGGGACTTATGGTGTTTTTATGGTATAAAACCAAACTTAAATGCATTTCATCACATTTAAAGAAGAGATGCCCAACAAAGCCGATATGGTATAAACTTGTAAAACATGTGTGTTGTCACCTCGATTTTCACTCATATCTTAAGGCTAATGATTGAAATTGCTTCCATTTTCTCGTAAAAGTACTTTTGCCTTCGAAATTCATCGAAAAAAGGACTTATTGACTCCTAAAACAGGCGCTAAAAAAAAACAACCTGATAGCAAGCAAGATGACACTCTTTGCAAAGCAAGCCTATCGATTGCCTGGAAACCAACAATGAGATGATGTCAGGGCAGACACCAACCAAACTTGATAGATTTATAGCAAAGAGACGATCACGCTTACCTTGCTATCCTCATGGGAGTCATGAGGGGTGCATGTGCTTCCCGTGTGACGAGATTATAAATCTCGCTCCACTCGAAATTATCTTTGAAAACAGAGCTTTAGCCTCTATCCACGTGTAAAGGCATTTTGGGTGCCAAAAATGTAGGCTTCTTGAAAATTGGTTGTGGGAATGGGTTTTTTGAAAACACTGGCTTATGCTTCTTATATTGACAGATAAAAGCAAAGGTTTGCAAATGTGATGATGTCATGCAATGCACAGCAAATGCTTTGTAAGAGACTATTTCCATTGCTGTAGCATTTTCATGCAGGTGTGCAAAAATGGATCAAATACGCTATACATGCTTTTGAAAACAGACAAAAGAATATTATTATTTATCATTTTTACAAGTTTCCGGATACCTGTGGATCGAACCAAATTTTTCAAATGTCAAATTTATGTGTTAAAATAATGCTTCGATTTGAATGATTTCTAAACTGGACAGTTGTTGAAGACTTGTCAGATTTTTGGAAAAAATGTGTTTGGGCATACTAGAAATTTACACTTCAATTCTGGCATACTTTCTGATTTTCTGATTTACCAGTAGTAGCATTCATTGTGAGCATGTAATATTACCGTTGTTGATTCTGACATTGGGAAGGAGTATGCATGTTGGAAGCTCGTCAGTTCTCTCGTAATCTCTTTGCATAATGGCTTTGAAACTAATGAAGTTATTATGAAATTATTTATAGAATATTTGTAAAATGGGAGATTTGAAGTGTCTTTGCATTGCTTCCTCCTGTTGCTTTGTACAGTCTGAATGCATAGTGGAAAACAGGCTTGTCAGACTTGGATTTATAAAGTATTTGTAATAGGTAATCTAAATGGTGATAATTTTCATTCGTTTCCCTATTTAAGTAACCTTGGCCTCAATTAGAGGAAATATCTAGGTTTTCCTTTTTGCTTCAGGCTGAGTGAGTTTAAAACTGTTGAGAAATATGGCCAGGATATCATGGAGAAAATTAATGAGCGAAATAAATTGCGGCGAAATGGAGCAAATTATTCCAAGGTAAAGAATAATTATTTTAAATATTTTATTATTTGCTTAGTACTAAAATCTCTTGTATCTAGATGTTTTTCTTGGTACATTTCTCTATCCTTTCAGGTCTGTATAATATAGACAGAGAGGTGCAATTGAATAGGTTGGGAGCAGGGGGGATGAAAAGTCCTGAATATTTTTTTAATTAATGGGATTGTCCAAGGATGGATTTCTTGTGTTTGAAATAGATATTGCTTGTAAAACATGAGGATAATTATAATAATATTATAACACTTTTCAATGTATTTGGCCATGAAATGGATTTTTTAAATTTTCCGGCTACATCTGTGCATGTACATGTATCATGATTTTTTTGTTAGAGTTTTTTTTAATCGAAAGAAGGTAGAATGAGTCCAGGCTTTTTAAGACTGAAAATTAACCATCTGATGTTACTCGGTGAACAAAATTCTCTCTTACTAACTGTTCCCCCCCCTCCCCCAAACCATCATGCACCCACCTGATTTTGAAAACAAAAATGTTAACTGTCCAGCCTGGTGGAACTTGTCTGTACTCACCTAATGGATAAGTGGTTTGCCACCTGCCGGTGGTTAGTTCAATTGGATAAGTGCTGATGTGCCAAGTGGCAGGTCGAGGGTTTAAACCTTGGCTGGACCAACACTTAGGGTCTTAAAATAACTGAGGAGAATGTGCTGCCTTTGTTGTGATATCTACGGTGGTTAGACATTCTAATCTTCTTGGATAAGGGCAAAAAAATGGTAGGCCCTGTCAGTTCTTTCACTGTTCTGATTCTTGTGGGATGTGAAAGAACTGGAAATGATATTCAGACAATGATGGATCTTGTCACCCACACAAAGTGATATTTGATATTTATACTTTGTTAAGATGTACAGTGTGCCCATGTACATTGTATCAGGGGACAAGTTAAGGCAAGCAGCTTAGTAAGTCAATGCTCAAATCGGTGCTAGTTGTAACGTATTGTTGATATTACAGGTCAAAATTAAATTCAGCTTTTAAAATTTTTTAACCTAGGGTAGGTTGATCCTCAATTTCCTTTGTCCCCTAGCCCTAATTCATAAATAATTAGAGCTAGGAGATAAAGGAAATTGAGAATCAACACAGGTAAAAGTTTAGACCTGAATTTAATTTTGACCTGTAACACTTATACCTCTTCGATTTGAGCCTGGTTGTTCGAAAATGTATTACTTATAACATGTATTCTTAGTTGCAATCTGATGTAAGGATAATGCTGAAGACTTTTTTGAGAGATGTCAGTAATTTGAAGCAATCGCTGTTACGAGCATCATCTTCTTACCATGTGTATCCTTGTTCAATTTTTAAATAAAGCTGCTCAATTAATCCATCTATCACCAGCAGGATTAGCCCAGTCTGTAGAGTGGTTGACTGTAGAGCAGGAGGTCATGGGTTGGATTCCAGGGGCCTGCCTAATACTCGGGGTCTAAAAATAACTGAAAAATAAAAGGTCCCTCCTTTTCCCTGTGAGTGGCTAGACCTTAATTTGCATGGCTTAAATGACCACATAAATTGGTCGTCCTCTCTCCAACTGGAGATGTGAAAAATAGTGTCCCCCAGTTAGTACGTTTGTGCTAAACACATTGACACAAGTGCATTTTAGAAGTCCATTTAAGGAACAGTCTAGTAATGTGAGATACATGTTAGTGTGCATGGATATCATTTCAAGTTGGAGACATAAGGTGTCCCTGGGCAGTTTTTTCTTCAGTTAGTTGGTCAGCCAACTGTTAGTAGAAAGATTTTTTGGAAGCTGTTATTCCCAACAATATTATTTATTTTTCATTATTCTAATGCATTCAAGATTTCTCCATAATCTTCTGGCCAATTTGTCATAACCAGCTTCATGAGCTGGCCAAACTGACCTAGTTTGGGAGGAATTTCTCTTATTCCTTTGCTGATGTCATACTTATTTGTGGACTGTTACTGCTTTTTCTTTATTGTTCATTGATTGATTCCTTAATAAATGTGTAGCACAGAGCGAGAAATTGATAGGAGACAGAACATGTTGGATCAGCTGATAACAAAGTATGATTTTTGTTATTCCTTAAGGCTTGTTTTCACTAGTGATGGAGTCGGAGTCTGAGTTGTTTAAGTGGAGTTGTAAGAGTGCTTATGACCATGTTAAAATCAAAAACTGGAGTCGTCAGCCAAGTCATAAGTGTGACAGAATCAGAGTCAGAAGAATCAGAATGTTTCCAGTTTTCTTCTGACTCCGCTTACAACTCCGTTGCTTACGTTCCGCTCATGATCTAGTGAAAACCAGATTGTTGGAGTAGGAAGCAGAAATGGAAGGATAAACCAATCACAATGCGCGTTCCCACTCTTTATGATTGGTTTAGTTCTTCTGCTTCTGCTTGCAACTCTGATGACCCAGTTTTCACTTAGTCATAAGTGCAGAGTCGTAAACAGAATCAGAAGAATCAGAATGCTGTTTTCACTAGATCGTAAGATTCTAGCTTCTGACTCCAATTCTGACTCCGTCACTAGTGAGAACAGCGTTTAAAATTGAAACACTGGGATGAATACCTAGGTTAGGCCCGTTTCAAACGTCACACTACTGCCATAACAAACTTAAATGAATTTGACCCAGCAGTTGCGCGGCAATAGCATGGGAGTGGTTTCAAACATCGAATTTAATTCAGTCGTGCCAAATTCAAAATAAAGAAAACGTCAATACAAACCTTCCATCCATCCAAAGTGGCGAACAGAAACGCAAGGGAAGATCATAATCGAAGAAATTTGCTTTGCTGAAGATGATTTTAAATGCCAGACAGCAGCTGATGTAGCAGTCCATTTTAAATCATTTTATTGCAAGAAGGTTAATTCTTAAAGTATTAATTGCTTTTGCTCCTCCTTCTGCTTAATTTCCTTTAATGAAAGCAAGAAAGATGTTAGCTAGACTTTTGTCCCTTCTTGTTAACTGTTTTCTTTCTCATGCAAGGCCGCTTTGAGTCTTCTTGATTTCTCTCTTCAGGACTGTTCTCTGTGTTGGAACTTTCTTGTTCGGAGTCTTCCTCTTTTGATTCACAAATATCTATACTGGGTGAAGAGCGTTGTGAAACTGTGTCTTTCTTCATCAGAAAATTCAGGAGTAGAGACCCGGGGGGGGTACTTTAGGAATTTCTGGGTGGGGATGTGCCGCTGGGACCCTGGGACCCTTAACCTATACCAGAGCTAGTTCAGCTGAATTTTGCTACCCTATACTAGAGTAAACTCCCCAAATCCCCTATCCTAGAGTAGCTGTTTTCCTTGTCTAGATAAAATCTTCAACCAACTGATCAGTTTCCTGAAAAATGATACCCTATTCTAGACCCAAACGCTCTGATTTATATACCCTATCCTAGAGTAAACTGCCTGAAAACCATACCCTTCACAGCGGCACATACCTATATAGCCCATATATGGCAGTACCCCCCCCGGGAGTAGAGATTGTGTATGGACTTAAACTACTTCGCCATTTTGCTGCCATTCTGTCGCACTCTCATCCCAGAGCCCACAGTCAGCTACAGTATGCGCAGTCAGCAGCAGTCAAAACACTTAAACATATGCTTTTTCATAATTTATGAATTGAGTTTGGCATGGCAATAGCGCGACGTTTGAAACCAAGGCATCCGCGTAGCACTAAATTCAGGTTGCTAAACTGAATGATTTCAAATTTATTCTATCAACTGAGTTTGGCACAGCAGAAGCATGACGAAACAGGCCTTAGACCCTCTGCCCCCCCCCTCCCTCTGCTTGAAATTGTGAGTCTATGATGAATTATACTGTATTTTATTATGCATATTATTACTATAAAATAATAATACTATTATTTGCTGTGGTTCAAATTTTTCTAGAGAGAAACAAATGAATGCTGCATTTCAGCAGGAAGCTGGCCAGGGGGATTTTGGAAGGTGGGAGAGGTTTGGACAAATGATTCATGTTGTTGCATGTATAAATAGTAAGGTGTTTTTTTAGATAATTCAAAACAGTTTAGTTTCGGAATGACATGACTGCTTTTTATAGCCTTGGTGTGGGTACAATTCAACTGCCATTAAGCCGCCACCCTTGGGGTATCAGCACGTTTCTTTTGGAGGTTGGCTGCTCAATAAAGGTGTAATTCCCAATTCTTTTCTACATTTACACTGTATTTCGGGACTTTTGTTACTGGCCGCTTAATAGAGGGTGACCACTTAAGGTGATTCCCTGGTTTTGCACTGCGCATCTCTTACTGCGCATAACAAGATGGCCTCTGTAAAAAAGAGCATGTAAAGTAACAATTTTTGCTTGCGGTTGTTTCTTGCCGCGGTGAGACTCAGTGTGGTGGGAATGTGCACTTGACGTAAGCAGTACGCGTGTTGCCGAGTTCGACTTCCTCACGGAGAACCTCGATAGCGGATGTTTAATTTGTGCTTATTCACTTTGATTTTCATTTAAACGCTTTCTTTATCCAATTGTGTCCTAAATGTGATATCTCGATGTAAACTCTGTAAAAACGGATTTTTTAATACTTTCTTCCCCCTTTCGCATACATTATATTTTGAAACTCACCCCAGTCCTCTCTCAAAAATCAAGGAAAATGCATTTGGTGCGCACTTTCTGCAGCTCTACTGCAAAAATGAGTACGGTGACCCCCATTTTTTATTTCATGATTTTAATAAGGACACTGCTTCCTTTCGGTGAGAAAAAAATTGGCACAAATCTATGTGCAGTTTTTTGGCAATTTTACTAAATTGTATGGATTGAGCTATCACATGTCGAATAGTGCGTGTCCAATTTAATTCTACTTTGGAGCATAAAGTAAAAACAAGGGCATTAGAAGGCATTTTTCTGGTACGTAAGTGGATAAACAATACATTAAAGTCAAATTCTGTGCGATACCACATGCATCATTGAAAAAATCTTTCCTTTTTGTCTAGTTTTGGGCTGCGCGCAGTTTTTGTTTAAGGGTCCAAAATAGCCTTATTTGTCAGCACTGTGACGTCAAAACGAGCACTGTGTCCCCCACTTTTTATTACCTTTTTATCATCTTCTTGACTTGTTACATCAGTGTACCAAGTTTCATCTACAATCTATGTTAGGTTCTTTTACTAGGGAATCACCTTAATAGGTGGCTGCTTAATGAAGGCTTAACTGAACTTGAGAAGGCAAAATGTAATTTGATGGCCATCCAATGATTAAGGTTCCTTGTAAGGGCCAAGAATAAGATTGTCAAGGATGATCTGGGGATGTACAATGTATGTGATTTTTATGTCTTGTTGTTCAGCTTCATCCTTGTTTCAAATTTTACTTTCATTGGTTTCAAACTCATTACTGTCATACAACACCATATCCGAAAACAGAGGAAATAAAACTTTAACCAAGGATAAAATTGAATGCACCAAGAATGCTCTCTGAGAAAGAAGCTAAGGACAAATTTATAACAAAATGCGGTGCTTATTTCATTTTATCAGCTTGAAGACTGCAACAACCAGAACATAACAATGTACAATAATATCTCCAGACGATAAAAATTTATTACTTACGTGGGATAAAATTAATGCTTTGTAACAATTCAATTTCTAGATTCAAATATTATCAGTCGCTTTATTTAGTCTGTGCATTCTTTAATAGTTTTTGCAATACAAAAGACTACAAGTATTGACAGGAAAACCCATAACAGGAACTACTTCCCTCACTGAAGGCATGCAGAAAAACAGCAACAACAACATGTTTACACTGTGTACCTAGCTGATCTGAGTTTTTCCCTTTCATCAAGGTTCTATAACTCTTCAGATGAAAGTAATGGATCTGAAGAATTAATTTATTGTTTGTGTGGTGATAAATTATAGGAGTTCTTTACTGGCAGCAGACCCTAGAAGGCCAGAGAGTAGCAATCCATTTGATGAGCCAGAACCTTACCCTGACAGTAATGTATCCATTGATGACATGAGAAGGCAGCAACAACAAATAATTGCAGGTGTTTACTTAAGTACTCTTTTTTAAGGGTGCTACTGCTTTATTTCATATTGTGTGCTATGGTGTAGTTTTGTAAAATTCCTGAGGCTGGTTCATAACAACTGTACTTGTTGCATCACAACAGCATACCCAGGGCTGTCATTAAGAGGCTGGGACCAGGGATTTCCCTTGGCCGCTAAGAATGTGGCCCCTAGGCTACTTTCTTGGGGAAAAAGGAGAAAAATAGAACCAAAAGAAATCCCTAGCTGTTTGATTCCCCACCAGGGTGCAAAGAAAGTCCGTTTTACAGCCTGCCATTCGGGCAAGCTGTAGCTAGCATGTACTAGCTCACAAGTCATTTCAACTAGCCCCAAAACCCTTTTTGATTAGCAGGATTGATTACAATCCTTCTGTAATTTGAATTTCCCCAAAAAACAGCACATGCCAGTCGGGCAAGTTAAGAACTAAAATCACTAGCCTGATAGCAAAATCCACTAGCCCCGGGCTATCGGACACGACTTTCTTTGCATGCTGTTCCCCACCTACTTTTTGTATTTACGCGGCAACTTGAAATCTTAGTGACAGCCCCGATATCGTAGGTCTTGCAAATGCAAGAGCAGAACTTTTTTCATGTACATGTATACATACAGCTGTACACTGTTCCAACATACCAATAATTATGTAATGCCATCATCACAAAATGAAACATTACACTATAATGACGTTCATGTAATAATTATATCAAACATGAGATGCAGTGTTTCATCACCAGATGAAGCACCGAGAAGAGAGTTGAAAATACGACGCACAGCGGAGTATTTTTGACAAACTTAGAGGTGTTTCATCTGGTGATGAAACACTGTGTCGAATGTTTGATATTTCTTCTCAAACAAAATCATTTTTGAAGGAGAAATTAAGGATGCAAAAATGAGCAGTTTTTCATCTGATATCCAAACACTCATTAAACATTAATTTCCTTTGAATTTTCTTTATGAATTATTAATGAGTTTGAGAAGTACATGTACATGTACATGTACTGTCAATATATTCTGCAGACAAGGGGACATAAAAGAAAACTTGTAGTGTAGGGCTGTCGCTAGTTTTTGAAGTGGTTGGGAAATTTTCATCAAATGAATGTGTCATGTTTCTATCAATGAAGTATCCTAATAGCCAGGCAGCATTCATAGACCTGGCCCTTATAAATTACAGCCCTGAGCCAGCCATTAACACTGAGACTACTACTACTCCACTACTGCAAAAGTGTCCTATTAACAGAGCTTAAGGGCAATTCTATATAGTAGGTACATTCTCTGTTATCATTATAAATAGAAGGAAATTTGTCTTCTCTATAGAAATTGAAGCCTCTCTTATATTGCCTTTCATGTTCCATCAACAGAGCAAGATCAAGGGCTGGAGGCCTTGTCAGGGATTATTCAAAGACAAAAGATGATTGGACACGCCATTTCTGAAGAAGTTGACACACAGAATGGTTAGTATCTGTAAATCCTTTAGCGACCTGTTTGGTCGTACGCCTTTCATATGGAACGATGCAGATTATCCTTTTCTGAACTCATGAACGTGTAACTTTAAGTTGAGCATTTCAGTCGGTTAGTGGTGAATCCAGGAAGAACAGACCGGGGGGTGGGGGTACTGTAGGAATTTCTGGGTGGGGATGTGCCACTGGGACCCTGGAACCCGGGAACCCTTAACCTATACCAGAGCTAGTTCAGCTGAATTTGGCTACCCTATACTAGAGTAAACTCCCCAAATACCCCCTATCCTAGAGTAGCTGTTTTCCAGAAACTATTGAGGTCACTAGCACAGTCTAGCCAAAACAAAACCTTATACCACAATCCCTAGTCTAGATAAAATCTTCAACCAACTGATCAGTTTCCTAAAAAATGATACCCTATTCTAGACCCAAACGCTCTGATTTATATACCCTATCCTAGAGTAAACTGCTTGAAAACCATACCCTTCACAGCGGCACATACCTATATAGACCATATATGGCAGTATCCCCCCCCCCCCCCCCCGGGAGAACAGATCTTTTCACAAGAAGCTCATTTTGATCAATCCTACTTGAGTAACACACACAAAACCTAATAGCATTTTTAAGAAAAATCCAGTGAATACGAGTTGAACATCAGGACGTGTCTCAGTACACCCACTGAGATCAAGAATGCTATAAAAAAGCTCAACAGTGGGAAGGCAGCAGGCTCGACAATATACCACCAGAGGCAATCAAGGCTGCTGGTGAGGTTTCAGAGGAGGTTCTCCTTGACTTTTATAATCGGATGTTGGACGAGGAAAGAGTACCGGAGATGGGGGAAAAGGGTCTGTTAATCAAGCTGCCTAAATATGGCGACGTGAGCAACTGCAGAAACTGCTGTGGCATCATCCTGTTGAACAAATGTTCTGTACACACTGAGGAGTCCAGAAAGAAATTTGGCCAAGACAGCCCTTGAACGAAACTCACAGGGAAAGCGTAAGAGAGAGAGAGAGATCCAGACACACTAGGAGGCACAATAGAAGAGAAAGGACTTACATGGCGTGAGGCAAAAGTCACTGCTTAAAATAGGCATGAATGAAAGCCCTATGCTACATCGGGAAGGAAGAGTATCGATGATAATGATGATGATGTTGTAATTCTCACTCTTAGCCTTGAAAATTAAATGGAAAGTGATTTTTTTTCTTTGAGCTGCCTGTGTCATGACTGAATAACATCATTCTCATACACTTTTGTTGTTGTTTTTGTCGCAGAAATAATCGATGACATAGATGGTCGAATGGATCAAGCCAACACACGCCTCATAAAAGAAACCCACCATGTGAAGAGAATAACAGCAAAATCTTCAGCGTGTGGTAAGTTGTAGCTTAAGTTCTCGCATGTCAAGGATAAATATATTTCATATTTAAAATCCCTTTACTGCCGTACATGTTCATGTAGTTGTAACATTTGATTATGTGGATAAATCCTATCGAGATCGGCGCTGCGCGGCGCAGCTTTGCTACGTTACAGAAACCGCGCTGAAATCGCCGTTCTTATGAGTGAACGGATAAATCCTATCGAGATCAGCGCAGCGCGGCGCAGCTTTGCTACGTTACAGAAACCGCGCTGAAATCGCCGTTCTTATGAGTGAACGGTTAAATCCTATCGAGATCGGCGCAGCGCGGCGCAGCTTTGCTACGTTACGGAAACCACGCTGAAATCGCCGTTCTTATGAGTGAACGGTTAAATCCTATCGAGATCGGCGCAGCGCGGCGCAGCTTTGCTACGTTACAGAAACCGCGCTGAAATCGCCGTTCCTATGAGTGAACGTCAGCCCTACCCGACACGGTTATCGTTCCAGGGCAAGAGCTATGCTAGTCTGCTACACAGCCGTTTTTAGTGTCGTCACGCAATGCTGAGGAGCGTTGCGTTATCAGTGGCCGTTGTAGAGAGGTTCAACTGTACTGAAACTGCATGGTGTTGAGCGAAATTCAACTGAAGGTTTTTCTGGTGAGGCATTTTCTTGATGGTGCTTCTTTTGTTTTGTCTTTATAGGAATGCTGGTGGTTATTGTCTTGTTGATTATAGTTATCATTGTGGTGGCTGTTGTCCCTAAACCATAGTTTTCACTTCGACGGAAAACATGACGTAAAGTGAATTTCCAAATAATCTCTGTCTTAGAATCGTTAGAGACCTTTAGACTCGAAGACGAGAACGACTACGAGTACGAGATTTGATTGAAAGTTCTTTCGCGTATTGTCAAAAAATAGACCCCGCCGAATGTTTCATTGTAATTTTTTTTCACCAGAAAAGATAGCACTTTTATCTTTTTTGGAGAAAGTTAAGCCCTCGCTCGATCGAAAAATGATACTGAAACTTATAACATTTGATAACTTGTTTCCGCCACTACGACATTCTCGCCAGTAGAATGACGACGGCTATCACGTTTCCCGCCAAAATGACGCTTGTTCAAGCGCGCGCACTACTTACTTAATATCAAACAGAGAAAATCTCGTACTCGTACTCTTCCTAGAGTCTAAAGGTCTCTATTTTAGGAAAAGCTGAAAGTAGGGTATCTTTGGATATGAATTCAAGAGGGTAGAGTAGGAGCGTGACATGGCATGACACGTTCAATTTGGACAATTTCTGCCATGTTTAAGTGCCGAATTCAGACCCTGAGATACGGGTGCACCCCGGTCGTCAAAATTCTTTTTCGGCCCTGCGGGCCTCACTTTAGTCTAAAAATATAAGGGGGGGGGGGGGGGGGGTCCCGGGCCCCTTCCCTTGATCTGCCACTGTGTTTTGTTATTACAGTGAAAGCTCTCGTAAGCGGACACTCTAGGGGCGCGAAAAAGGAGTCCGCTACTGGAGCTGGCCGCTTACGGGAATGTAAAATACAGAGTTAGTATGGGAGTTAAGAAAAACAGGGTTTTGTGAAGGTGGTCGTAGGTACATACATACATCCTTTATTACCTTTCCTAATACAAGGCTTTTCAAAGATAATTAGAGGTAAGGTAGAACTGTCCACGTACGAGAGTGTCCGTTAGAATAGCTTCCACTGTAGTAATTACTTGTATACCCCTGAGAGCCGGTTAATTTAGACGGTTAATCGGGTGAAATGGTTCTTCTTTGTGAGGACAGCATTGAAATACGTTCCATGTGACCTCCTATAAGCAACTCTTCAGTGGCCTTGTGCAGTAAGGCTAACGCTAGATATATAGGTTGGCGGTTACGTTCTAGTTAAGTCTGGCTCCAGGTGTAGACCTTTTTTTCGCATATGTCGTCTATCAACAAAAAGAAATTAAGCTTACATTTTGCCGGCATTGTTTTGTTAATCACGGAATTATTTTCAGTTGAAACAACAGCAGCAACTTCAGTTAAACAACAATAAACCGCATCCAAATTCGCCTTCAGATGATTTGTGCCCTCCCATCCCTAGCCTTCCACTGGTGCCGTCATTTGTGTACCATTTGTTCTAGTATATGAGGAGAAAACAATATTATTCGAATTAATTTGTCCATATCTAATTTAAATACTTCATTGGATTAATAAATTTTCGCGTCAGATGACGCAAGTTTGGAAAAAAAAAGAAATGAAAAGCAAGCAAAGAAACAAACAAAACAGAGCAATCGTCAGGTTATTTGGTAATTGTAAATAATTTTGTTAAATCACTTAGTATAAAAGCTAGAAGCTAGTACTTACTTTAGGGTAGAAATACAGAGGAGACAAAAGGTCACTTTCTCACCTCTTACAAATTCTTTATTGCTTTATTGAATCAAATTAATAAAAATGAACGGAATAATGATAATTTTTTTTCTTTAAAACTCAGTCACTTTAAATATTATGCATTGTCAATTTTTAAAATTGTATCGATGTGGTTATCGAAGGAAACGAGAAAGGTGATAGGTGATATTTTTGTAAGTTTGAATAACAAAACTGAGAAGCTGAAATATAGATACTGATCCAACATGTTGTTTCCTTCCTTCCTTCGTTTCTGCATTCTTACTGACCAAGAAAGTGATGTAACATCGTGCACATGAATTGCCTTTATTATGTGCGTACATTCAATTATTTTGACGTTACAAATGCCTCGCTTTTTTAATTTGCTTGCGAAGAGGACAGAGACCAATTTTATGAACCTCTAAGTGCAGTGCAGTGGTGGACTCTGAGTAGAGTAGAAGCAAAAGCGCAGAAAAACGAGGAAAGTTATTGGAAAGACCTGGAAACAAATGTAAGTCAATTAAGAACACTTCTCTCGCCGAACAACAAGAAGGAAATTCACGCGGAAATCAAAATTCACGCAGAAGTTCAGCCGATGATATCGGAGGTAGAGGCTGCTTTTTGGAAAATAGCAAGGCGTGTGGAGTGGATGAAATGCGTACGGAGTTGCTTAGAGCAGCTGGTGTGTGATCCTTCTACGTCTGCGCTGTATGAAAATTTGGTGAAATGGAGAATGGTCAGTTGCTTGGGTAAGGACAGTCTGTACCACGCCGAAGAAAGAGGACCGACGACAGGGTAGTAACTACCGGACCATCTACCACATTTGTGAGTTAAGCAAAGTAACACTCAGGATTATTATCAGGCGCTTAAAACAGGAGCTGGAAGTTAGTGATCATCAAGCTGGCTTTAGAGGAGGCAAGGGAATACGAAAGCAAATTTTTAATTTGAGACAGATCCTCCTAAAGTGCCAAGTTTGCTGGCAAATTACGTCACAGTGGTGCCAAATTTTGGTTTTATTGGACAGGATGCAATTAAAACCATCCAGTAAGAACCTACATACAGCACTGTATTCCCAGGTTAGGCTCAACAGGTAGGTTCTAACTTATGGGTGTTTACTTTAAAAGCTGATGCTTCCCATAAGACCTTTTTACAAGTATCTGTAGCGACAAAAAGATACGATGTTCTGAAATATGAGTTCTCACCATTTTGTTGCTTTAAAAAATTACTTGAGGATTCTCAAGATATAACGCCTGTATGAGGGATTCGTAGTAGGTTGTCTTCTCTTTGTCTGCACTGGAATCTCGTACCAAGAGTCGTATGGCTTTTTGGTCAGCATTCCAACGACAGGAATTGCCTAGCCTGCCAAAGCAGCCGTTCCTCCTCGCTCCAAACGTCCCTCGTGGCGAAAAGCGGGGAGGAAAGGTTGCTTTTCGCAGGCAAAGAATTGCCCCGCTGACCAAAAGCCTCTAAGTACGAGATTGTCTGCACTGCAGGTTTTAAGGAAACAGAAAGAGATGCTTCTGGACATCGCATAAAATTTATTTAATGTGATTTCCAAGTATATTTCACGTTTTCTCCTGTTTGATATTGCATGCGTTTTGGCCCGGTTCAGACGCCGTACTTTTCATGAGCCGAACCTAATACATTGAATGAAGTACATGAAAAGTTCGGAGTCTGAATCAGTTAGGAACGCCTGTTTCAATTTGGAACAGCTCAGCCGTTCTTTTCGCCTTTGGATCGACTTTGGAACGCCTTTGATTCACACGCCGAACTTTTCATGTACCGAACCAAATGCAGAAATTCTTATAACGTATTTTGTAAGCAGTTTGACCGAAATGCTCATTTTTCGCCTTCCGAATTTAGTTCGGCTGGAATTAAGATCGGTGTCTGAATCACTTTAGCCGGTCTAAATAATTTGGGTCGGCCTTAATTCGAATTAGGTTCGGCTCATGAAAAGTTCGGCGTCTGAACCGGGCCTTTCTCTCAGTACGAGCTTGTACGTTTTGGAAGTTCTAGTATTAGTCGAATTCGGACTACACCAGACATGAGCGCAGCACAAATCACACGCCAAGGTTCTATTTATGCAGCGTTTGCACGCTCGTAAAGTATTTCCTGCACCCTTTGCCCCCAAGGGCAGTGTGGCTTGTTTAACTTTGTTCTCGTGTAGGATAAGGCTACAATTGTTGCTTGGATTAAGTATAACGGTTCACTGACTCTTTTTCCTACATTTTTTCTTAATTCTCTCCAACTTTCTGTTTATACTTGCATTCCACGAGACCACCATGCTACGGTGGTCCACCACAAGGGACTTTTTTCGTCGAGTTGATCTGACTGAACCCGCAATCAAGTAATGGCGGCCTGGTCGCAGTTTGGGGCATTTGCATTTGTAGTCACGGCGTGGGATCCAAAGGAATTCATTTCCAAGCCTCACACGAACCAATGACCTCTTGAATCGAGTCATGACGTTTACGGTTACTCGGACCCATTCCCCTTCTGTTGTTTTATCCAGGCCAAGAACTGCTACTTTCAAAGCTGAATTGAAAAGGAAGTAGATTAAAAACATCGTCCAGGAAGAAACAAACGAAAACAGATTGAGGCGGATTCTACAAGAAATTTTCGTTTCAAAGGTGAACTTAAGCGCATATTTATGGAAAGTCCTCTTACCGAAATCTTTGCGACAAAATTTCTTTCCTGACATCCCAACTTTCTTGCACTGGGAACATGCTGCAGTGAGAAGAAGAAAAAAATATTAGATTATTAACTTGGACACATGGTTAAAAGTCACCAGGTAGGAACCAGAGCGTAGTTAAAGTGAATTTAAGGGGACACAGCTATAAATGACTTTTCTTTCAGTCTAGTGACAAGGGAGCTTTATATTGAAGGTTGATGTTTTGTGTCTGATTTATCTGCCTCTGTGACGCATTGCAGACCTTGCCTTTCGGCTGCGTCCTCTTTTTAAAGGCTGTCAACAGTTTTCAGCTTTTTTCAGCAATTCTCCTTTGTTACATCAATACTACTATCACAACTACCAGTCCATTCTAGTTGGCGTAACGGCAATTGAAAGCATGCTTAACACGTTATTGGCATTTTTTGACAAGTTACCATGCATAGTAACGGTATCTAGGGAGCGGTATTAGCGTTTAAAGGAGCTTATATATTGTAATCTCTTTTTCTCATTATTGAGTTGTAATCAGCACTGTATGTCAAGGTTCACTTTTTGTGAACTTGTGTCTGTATCGATGTCTGTATCTTTCTTATTATTGAGTTGAAGTCATCTCTTCACTTGAGATGAAGATTCAAAGCCAACATAACTTTTCGGGTTTTTTTTGTTATCAAAAAGCTATCATTTTGCTCAGTGAAACGCTGTTCGGTCAACTACGGGTGATATTCGGCCATAGTAAATAAACTTACTTGAATCCTTGGGCTGTATGGACATAACTGAATTGGGCGTTTCTGGAAAGAGAATTAAGCAAAAATACCACGTGAACCAGTTGGACTCTTTTCTGTCTGTTGATTTTCAATCTAGACCTAATTAGGCACATTAATTTGGTAGTAAGTTCTTTGGATTCGTAGTTTGTTCCCTGAGCATGCAGTTTGTCGTCGGAAAAACAAATAATTATTACGTCATACTTCGGTCAAGCCTAGAAAAGTAAATACTTACTTATACAGGGGACTATAGGATTCTTTGTGGTTTCGTAGTCAGCGGCGCACTTGTCACAAGCTCTTCGAGTCACGCCTTCCTTACATGGACACTGTCCCGTGATTTGGTCACATACCCTTCCCATGGATCCTTGCGGATGGCAGTTACATGCTAAAAAGATAAGAGAGATGTACTTTTAATTCGGTCCAAGTCACGCCTTTATTAGAATTGTCTTTAGTTTAAGACTTAATCCTGCCCTTGATGATGGACAAGAATACTAATTCTGCCCTCAGGAGGAAAATCCCTATAATGGCCTATAAGGGGTGGCTCCGCCCGCAAGGGGTAACTTTTAACTTTTTCTGGCTTCAGGTATATAAAAGGGTAGTGATTTCACTAGTTGAATTATATGAAAGGGTAGCAAAATCCTGTCATTTCGGTTTGTAAAAAAGCCCAAAAGGGCTAACAGATACATTTCATGGCTGTGAAAAAGTCATGAAAATGTTCTGGTTTTGTGAAATATTCATATTGCTAAGACAGTGCATTTACAGCAGTTAAAAGGGATGCCAAGTTCTAAACAAGGTATGTAAAAGGGGTACCTTTTGACAATGGAAGGTATACGAAATTGTTTCCTTTGCGATCAAAAATGGCATTCAAAAGGGTAAGGGTTGGACTGCGGGGTGGAGCCTCCCCTTCCTCCGCCCCCTTCCTCCGCCCCCCTTCCTCCGCCCCCCCCCCCCCGCCTCCAAAGAAATTCCTCAAACTAAACTGGTTTTGAATATACCAAATACTTCTTATTGGCATGAAGTGGCAACCACTACTCTCTTTGATCTCATTAAAGGTTATCACATATTGACCCCAAATTTTAAATTTAAGTAGAATTGAATGCCTTCAAAATCTAAGGTCTCTTCTGCCAATTGGCTATAAAAACAATTACTGGATTTACAAATTCTATAATCTGTTTATGTGACCTAACATCATACGCTCTTTCGCCATTAGGGTTATTTGGAATGGAAATATAATGACCAACACCTTGAGTACTTGAATAACAACGATAACAACGTGCGATAAGTTTTAAGGTGCTACCATTAATAATTTGAACAAAGTATCTTATATTGGCCGTTGTTTCATTTAACATTTAGAGGGCTTAAAGACAACAAGCTGAATAAGGTCGCAGTGTATTGCAGAAGCAGGACACGACAACCTTTTATGAATTAAGAACGATCAGGAGACCCTCTTTGTGTTTGAACGATACAACATGCGAAGAAGTAATTACATGTCTTCCGTCATTTGATCACATCGTCCTAATTTTTATTTCGTGCCATCGATCTTATTAGCGGATTAGTTTAATTCCCTAATCAGTGTTAATGGAGACAGTCAAGATAGTGGCATCAGTTAAAAGACATCAATTAGACGCCTTTTGGGACAGAAATGTAATAACTCTGCTCCTCTTTATTCTGCAGTGCTTTCCTAGTACACACCGAACGTTGAATGCGGAAACGCCTCCCTCCATTGTGCTCGTATCTGTTGATTCTTTTCTGGCGCTCTCTGTGTTCGGCTTGTTAAGTACTTATTTTCTATTTTAAGTGTAAATGTTCGGGAATATTTTTTTATCATTTCGCACTGATTATGGTTACAACCGCGACGCGACGCGACGCGACGAGTAATATAGTGTACTCGGAGATACTTCCGCTGGGAATCCTTCGGAGTGGAAATTCACTCCTGAAAATACTATTGGCTGTATGATGTGATAAAACCAGTGATAAATGGATATGTTGCAGTTAATTTTTTTTTAGGTAATTTTTATATTTTCTTTTGTTTCAACTTCATTGGCATACATTACCAAACTCAAAAACAAAAGAAAAACAAAAATTACCTGAAATAAAAAATTAACTACAATATGGGCGCTTGGCTCTATCTCATTGAAGCTTTCATGTAGAAATACTGACTTACGTCTGCACATTCTACGATGTGTGATATCCTTGGTAGGGTCCTTGTAGAAGCCTTCCTTGCAGTAATGGCAGTATCTTCCCGCTGTATTGTGTCTACAGTGGATACAGACCCCACCACTATGGCCTCCAGACAGTTTATACAGCTCCATGTTGAACAGGCATGCACTGGCGTGCAAATTACAGTTACAAGCTGAGGAAAAAAGAAAAAGAAAATGATAACATCAAAGTAGACTTCGTATAAAGGGGTTTAATCGAAGGGAATTCTCTTCTGTTTTTGAAGCTGCAACTTCTTAGGGCGTCTAATGTAACAGGACTCGCGGACCAAATTTGAAACCTTTTTTGTCGGTGGTAGAATTTAGAATGTTTTGCCCCTGGACTCAAATCCGCTCCTGGGCCCTCTACTTATCTTTTGACTTATCAGAGTCAGATACTGCTGCTAGCCTGAGTTCAAGATTTCCATTTGGAGGAACCTTATTAGCCTGGGACCAGGCTCCGCTCGAGGGAAAAAGCGAACTGAGAGAAATTGGCGAGCGAAGCGAGACTAGCAGTATCTGTTTTTTCCCGTTTTCCCCACTGCGGAGCTTGGTCCCAGGTTAGATCATTATGGGCTTTGCAACTTGTTCGCGCGTTCTCTCACGGCTCAATTCACTCGTTATTTGAAATAAAGAGCTTGCTTGCGGGCTAAGATACTGCTAGAGTTTGAAAAGCAGAACGAACGGGTTATCAATCTGAGGCTGGTTGATTGGTAAAGTGACTTCACCCTGAAGGCTCTAAAACGAGGGTTAGAGATGGAGAACTACCAGTCAATTACAAACAAGGGGACACCACTGGATATAAACCATTCTATGCTAACTGAAAGTTTTTAACTAACTGTGATCCTTCGCTTTGACTTGCTGACTTGTGACTTCAACCTCGTTCCCAGGTAGGTAGTAGAGAACCCTGGGAACGAGGTTGTAATGACTTGTGTTTTTAAATCAGCTATAATTTGTTCAAATCTTCCTTACATACATGAATTTTCATGTAACAGTCAACATATTGTCAGTTCAGTTGTTGAAGTGAATACTATAGCCCATGCGTAGCGGGGGGATATACATGACTCGCAAGCTGATGTGAACTCGCTCGCTAATCCGGCTAGCTACGCATGCACGAACGGTCATATGCATGGCGCGGGGGCGGGGAGCATTGCGGGACTCCAGCCCAAGCGGCTGCGAAGGAGACCGGATCATCAGTAGTCTGTTTGGCGCAGGCGCAAAAAAGAAAAGGGGAGGGTGAGAGTGAAAAGTTCGAAAGGGAAAAGGGAGGAACGCAGGCCACGAAGGTTAGATCATCAGGGAGGCTCTTTTGGCAGATTTGAGCTTTTCTTATCCTTTAACACACACTATCGTGGAATCATATACGATCAAATACGCCAACAACACTCTAGTACTTTTGTTTTACCTGGTGTCTTCAATAATTGTCATGATTTATGATCTTAACTCGACCAAGACAATGTTTGCTATAAATTCGCTGCAAGATGTAACACCTCATTAATTATACAGTCTTATTAGCGCTCGTCTATTTCGCCGCGTATGCGTCACTCTTTTCAGTAAATACATGTATTCTGGATTTGACAAATGCCGTAAATCTTAAACTTAAGAAAAGCCTTAAAGAAGAGAAACGCAAACAAGCTGCTTCTCGCAATTAAAATAAAGTTTACTGTTTTAATGACAGCACTTTCGTAGACTCTTGACTACGCTAAACAAGAGAGTACAAAGTCAGAATTCGGCGCAACATTGTTCGGTTTGGTTGGCGGTTTAATACAGTTTGCCGGGTACATTGATGTTGGGAAACGCTAATTTATCATGCTGAGATTTTATTGAATGAAGGATTTTTTAAAAGAGCCGCATACGTGACGCAACTATTGAAGTTGGTCAACACTTGTCAAAGTTGCGGAAATAAACCCCGGATGCACCACAAACAACGTACGCTCACAAAACTTTTACTAATTAGTACATTACGACACGCACAGTCAGATACTGCCAAGTGAACCGTGGTCGCTGTTTCGAATATTTACGAAAATTGTAAAATGGGTTGCGACTTTGCAATCTTCCCATCCTTTGTAAACTTACCTGACCAGAAAAAAACATGTTAAATCATTACTTTTTGAAGACTAAAATGCCCCGTTCCAATTTGGGAGACGATGAACCACATTGCGTAAATCCGATGGTCAGTTTTGCATGACATAGGTCTTCGACTAAATTTTTTTGCTTAAAAGTGAGGAGAAAAATGCGAATATTTGAGCTAAAATCTATTTGGGCTGATGTTGGTTCTGAGAGCGAAACTTTGGCAGCGAATTTGGCATTCACTGTGGATTCTTTTAAGATACGAAACGAGCGGAAAACGAGCTTTAAGTATCTTAACGTACATAACATTAGCTGTCATAAAGTTATTTTTTTTGTAATATTCTTAAAGACTTTTTCATTTCAGACTTCGTACACTGATTTCTCGGTTTGAGGGCGCTATGATCAATAAATCAAAGTCAGACTTTTTTGTAGATAATCGCTGTTTTGGAAAAATTAGAAAACAAGCGGAAATTTCTTATCATTTAATATAAGAAATTCTGGCCATTGCGGTTTTTTTTAGCACTTATTGGTTCCGGTTTTAATCTCTCTAACCTCAACTATTGTTGCAATTTGTCAGCGCGATATCAAGCAAAGATTACTAGCAAAACCTGCAGGAAACATCGCCGTCTGTTCCTTGTTTTCACCCTCGGAATATACTGTGACCGCCAGCCCTCTCATGCAGATTATACACAGATTTAGCCAAGGCCAAAAGCGAAGCTCCCGTTTATGAAATTATAATTAACTTAAAACAATAACCTTGGAACTTGCAGGGAAATCCGCAAATCTGTAGCTTCAAGGGAGGACCGTATGACGTTTGAGGAAAGGACTCAGTCATTTTACAGCTAGTTTTCACTGCGCGACTGTTAAGTCATTAGTTTTGTAGAAACTTTAAGCTTTAAAGGACAGCTTAACTTTTAAGCAAACAAATATCGAGTACGTACGGGATACGCAACTCTTAGAAGGTTTTTATGCACTAAACTGTGACTCTTGCATGAAAAGACCACCTCGTGAGCCCAAAAACAAAAAGTGAGATTTTTTTGACCAGCAGCATTTATACATAAAACTGAACTTTTGGTTTTCGACGGATTTGTATACCATCGTAATGTATACGATTACTGCGCATGAACAATTCTTCGAAACTTAGGGAGCATCTTTGACCTATGAGAGACTCCCAAAGATTTTTCTCGTCAAGTATCATTGCCCATAAATGATAATTATTATTTTTAAAATGCGAATGGCTTGGAAAAAAATAGTTATCAAATTTTTTCTTTTATTTTGGATAACTTAGCTTTTTCGTTCTGCTTAAAAATCTTGCTCTCTAAAATTGCATTTATTGATTCAAGTACAATCTGCACGAATCGTCCCTTAAAGTGTGAAAATTTGAAGCACGTAGACATTTCTCTATCCTGCCATAAATTATTGCATTAGCATCAACAGCTACGGCTATCAACAGGACTTAGAAAAAACACAAGATACCGACCAGAAGAAAAACGCAAACAGGCTAACTCGTTGACTGAAACTGTGCATATCAATTGAAGATAGATGTATATATTACCTAAAATCTCCTCTCCCCTAGCCCCTTAGGAAGGCCTGATACTCAGGCTAGATAAATATGTGACTATAGTGTTTAAAACGCCTTTTTTCATGCCCTCTCTCTATCCCTATAATCGCAGGTTAGGTTCCGGTTGTAGGACAGTTGTTATGCACCGTTTCCCGGTATATATCAGCCAGATTCTTTTTAGTTTCCTTCTTCCCAGAAACTTCTAATCTCTCCTAAGGTTAACAAAACTGATATCAGAAAATTGTTTTTTGCAATTTCACCTCGTGCAATTACTTTTGCTTTCTAAAAATTATAGTAGCTCTACATTTAATCGGTCATATAGCTTCTCTTATCATGCGTAAAATTGGAAAGAATTTTTCACGGTAGGCTCAGGAGAGTCTTAACCTCAGTAAAGAAAACGTAAGCTTTGCTCGGCAATAACTACTGAGTTCCTTGAAGCATTCAACTTGTTTTGTTTGAGGTGATGAATTGATTTCCATGTCGCCAGCCAGACGCGTTTAAAAACACAACTCTGATTAAAACACTTCCAAGCCCTTTGTAGTTGCGTTTAATAAAATAGATTGAGTTTGACAAAAGTTGGGAATTTGGCATGTTTCTGCAAGCGTGTCTTTTAATCTTGTTTGAACTGAATGGCCCTTGTAAAAGTAATCTATTGAGAAAGTATTAGTATGATGAATGGCTAAGCGAAACGGAATTTGATTTATACAGGAAGTAGCAATGGCCTTTAAAAGTTTATTGACCTTCTAAACGGTGTTATTTGTACATACCATGTATGTCTCGATCATACTCCATTTGTGTTCAAATACTTTATGTACCATGAGTATTGGGTATCATTAACTTCCATAATTAATTATTAAGCAAAAATATTAGCCCAGAGACGGATCAAACAAAATCAAACCAGGTCATAGATACAGCCGAAGGATACATGAAGTAAAACCTTACTGGTGGTTAGAATTTCACGATCTTCTCTTAAAAACCGTAGAACAGTGTTGGAACTACCCTTGGTTTCATAAGAACTTTTATGGTCTATTGGACTCCCCGTCAAACTCTAACGTTCCCCAGTACCCTGTTTAGCGTGCCTTAATTGTACAGCAATTTTTCACACAATAGGCGCTTGTTAATGTTCAGAGAAAATAGCAGTCTTTAGATGGGTAACACCTCATTTATTGTCCACTAACTTGACATCAGACATTCTGGGCCCTCTATTGATCCTTTGTCTCCCCAAAGAAAGCCGACAACTTTTTTTTTGCCAAAGCGCTAATAACGTTTAAAAAGGCCGGAAAATTCCCTTTGATTTTATATATGAACGTTCGCATCGTACCACAAAGTTTTTTTTTTAAAATTTTGCATGAAATATTTTCGAATCGAACTAGGGTTTATCTGGTGCTATCATGAGCGCTAATTAGCCTAATGTGCAGCGATGACAGTTATTTCAGGATGCCCAAAAGAGGCCAAACAATCTCGGTCATGTCAATAGAACAACACCGCCAACAAATAACATCCTCCCCTGTGCATATCAGTAGGGAAGGAATACACGCTGTGATTTGTCGAAGCAAAACTACCGGACATCAGGAAAAAAAAAAAGAATAAAAATAAAATAAAAATAAAAAGGGATAATTCAAATAGGAAAATATTTTCAATCGAAAAGTTAATGTCCATCCTTTTTTCAAACGGCGATCGCAATTGCTCTCTGTAAAACCGTAGAACTTGACTCGAGAATTTACTTAGGCGGATAGAGGAACTACTGTTACAAATAATTGTAAGACTGTAAACTTACCCACACATTCGTTGGCAAACGTCTCGCTAGCAGGCTTCCATGGACTGTCGTTAAAAAAAGCCTTGCATTTCTCACAGTTATTTCCAGCCGTATGGTGCTTACAGTCACACACAGGCCTCCCATCACGAGTAGTAGAGCAGCTGCCTGCATGGCCATTGCAGTGACAGCGTCCACCAACTGCCAGGTCTGATACTGCATAGTATTTACTCGTATCTCGAGTCTTTGAATAACTGATACGGTCGAAGACCACTTTGATGTCGGTTGCACTGACCCACTCCTGCAGAGCGATGTTAGCTTCAAAATCTTTCGCTGAGGGCCGTCCCTCCAGGGTGCTAAAGGCAATTCTGCCTCCTTGAAGAGGTCTTATGAGATGTGCGTCCGTACATAAAGCCTCCTGTTCGTTTTCTTTTCTGGCGAAAGCTTTTTTTGGCGTTCCATAGACTCTGTTGCACGAGCTAGAGTAAAATTGATACGGTCTCCAACTCTTACCAAAATCCACCGACTTGTAAATAGCCATAGAGTCTGGCCTTGTGCCACAGAATTGGAGGCTAATGTACGTTATATCATACGTTTTACCAAGGGATAGTACTAGGGAAACATTCCCTCTCGATTGTTTAGGATCAGCTTGCCAGCAAGTCACATTGTTTTGGTTGTGTAGATCTGTCAGATACTCGACGGGGTAAGCTTTGCTTGGAAATCTTGAGTCACATACATCACATGTGTAACCTCGTAGCTCCCATTTACAAAATTCCCGAGGAGGTTTGCCACACGAGTGACTAGCGATGACTCGTTTGCCGTAAGCCAGGTTGTGAAATTCTGGCAGACACATCTGTGGTCTTCCATACTCGTCATAACACGAGTTTGTCAGAGCAGACGAAGTTGCAAGCACAGCATTGATATCACGCCGATAAAAGTTCGAAAACAATATAAATAAAGCGAGAAAATTTGTCACAGCAACAAAACCCTGTCGTTCCATAGCTGAACTGATTACTGGCGATCTTAATGGAAGTAAAACCTTGTCATCCTCCAACGCGTTGAGTTTGATTCCTGACCGACTTGCCGGCTTATTAGCTGTTGATATTGCTTTAAACACTCTTAATCAAGAGAGATTTAGCTCAGTCTTTGCGATCTAATCTCTGCTATGTAAACCAATCGTGTCGATGGTCAAAGATAGGCGACGTATTCCCGAAGCGCGCAACATCAATCTGCTACACGTCTCCGTTTTCCGTCACTTAATCAATCACAGATTCTGTGATTGTCGTTCGTCCAAGCGGTGTTATGAGGCAGTATGCCCTGTTAGTGAAGAGAAGAAAAGATTCAAAGTTATGCAGATGACTGTCAAAACACACAATTAATCACTTATGGCGATCTATTCATATTATAATTTGGGGTTAAAAGAAAAGTGATAAAATCATAATTTTCTAAAGCTTCTAGTTGACCTTCGGTTATATGTGTACAGTTGCGGTTTCTGGAAGATAAAAATTGACGATAGAGTCTCATGCACATTTAAAATGCAAAACAGATCTGATCAGAATAATGATCAGTGCATGGGCCATTACACTGAGTTAGTGTGAATGGCGAATGACTCTATATCTAACGAGCTTTATAATACATTCCGGAATTATTGTAGCACAACTCCACGGTGTCATAAAAGAAGCCAAATTCTGTACCAAAAGCTGTTTCCTTTTTGCAGTTGAAGACCAGTGGGTTTGGATAGTTTGCACTCCTGTGGTTTGGGATGAACCACATGCCAGCTGCCAAGCCCCCCTTTTGGTCGTCAAGGATTTTACAAAAGATGTATAGGAAATATTCGTGACCCCTGCGCTAGCATTGAAAGCCTTGCGCTTTTTTAATAAACTGGGATGACGTGAGAATGCTCTGCTAAAACGATCACGGCTATTTGCCAAAGCTGTTTAGTAGGCGTGAAATTTGCGAGGGCGCGGACGATTAAAAGCGACCGAACTTTGAAATGTGTCGAATTGATGAACAGGTAAGTAACAAAACTGAGCCTATTTGTGCATGCGGCGGAGGCTCGTGCTTATCCCAAACAAACTCTCCGGGTGGTCAAGAAACGTGTTATTCATAGCCCTTTTACAAGACTTCTGCACGAGGCGATTAGTTCCCTTGATTGCTTCGGAAACAAAGGAAACACCTTTCATTATTCAGTACAATTCGATACGTGGTAACATCATTAGCTATCATATAAAATCACCTGATCTTTCGACTTAGTATCAAGCCTTTAGTAAAGCAAGAAAAAGTGTATATTCCACATACTTGAATTTGATAGTCACTGATGCTCGACCTAAAACATCGCCATCCTCTTTCAAACACTAAAGAGGCTCTAAAGATTCCGAAGGAGGCTCATTGTACTCTATCTGTCCCAACGTACAGATTGTTCTGAAGATGTACACATTTTTGTTTAAGTCTAAATTTGGGAAGGCTGTCATTGTGTTATCAAACAAAGCAACCTTCTGAGGAATTCAAAAAGCAGTTGCTGACAACACAGAATTTATGCAGCGAATACTTTCGCATTTTCCAGAAGGGTAGCTTGCAAAGGGGAATTCATTAAGCGAAAAGCGGTAGCCATGTACCTTGAAAGCTGATGCTAATTAATTGAATAACTGCTTCTACAATGCTGTTATGTCAGTTGTTTGCTCCTCGCGTTCTTCTACCATTTGTAAAATACCTTCCGTAGATAGAAGTGATTTTCTTGCAATGAGAAGAGACAGAGAAAAGGAGCAATGCTTCGATGCCCAACTACACATCCATGAACCAGTAAAAGAATTAGGTTTCCCAGAAACAAATAGCTCTTTAGACAAAAAATTACATTATCGATCCCTCTTGGTTGTTGTCACTCAACGTTTCTTCACTTAGCTAGTGCAATTGTAGCTTTTATATACAGGCATCACTGTGGATATCTTTCACTGCGCTGAAGTGTTGAAATGGTCAATGACGGTAATTCCACCCCCACTGTGCATGCTAACTGCCGTAATACCCGGCCACGAAGCTTATCTGGAATGGTCAGACTTTGCCTTCAGCATGCATCTTGTTATACCAAAATAATGTTGAAGTTAGCAAATTGAATGATTACCAAGTCCCATTACAACCGGTCCCATTATGGCTTTTGAGGATCACCTATTGCAGATTTTTTTAATTTGAAGATCATCTTCTTTTGCAGAGTTTTGTTCACTTATGATTGAAGGCCTGTCATTACGGCCGATCCCACATATTTCTCTTTTAAAAAACGTTTGGGATAAAACTATTTTATCAAAACAATTTTCTTGGCACTAAGAGTGTCTTTGGTAATGAGCTACCTTGGGCCGGTGTCCTTGGTAGGTTCAGTCAGGTTAGGTATTAGGTACAGTAAATAACTGGGCTTTCAACCCAATTCGCTGCTTACCTCGTTGAGATTACTAAGAATTTCAAATCTGCAGGTCTTCGCAAGTTTTGGCTATATTGTGGAGCATTGTGGGAAAAATCTGGGTAGTTTGGCTAGGAGTTGTTTGGGTCATTATGTGGGTACCCTGCACTTCCCCGATACCCTATCCCCGCCCAAGCCGACCCTTCCAAGGGGATCAGGGAGCAAATGTGCAGATGAGTGTTCAGTAGTTTTAAACCATTTGGTTGTGCTTTGGACAAGGAGACAAGGAGAGATTGTCCGAAAAATCGACGATGATTTTGATTTCCTTTGGCGTATGACCCTTCGAAAGAACATCTGAAACATTTACTAAAATTTTTCTGGGTATCCATAACAACAACAACAACAATAATAATAATAATGATAATAATAATAATAATAATAATAATAATAATAATAATAATAATAATAATAACAGATACTTAATCTTGTACATTATCGAAATTTTATTTACATACCTCAGAAGCTGGACAGCTATATGAAGGAGGGTTTAACTTATGAACATTTTTATTTTATAATTAAGACGTCCATAAAGCTTGTAGGATTTTTTTACTTGTTCATTTATTTACTTATTTATATGACACTTTTATCAAATCATTTTTACCCAGGTTTATTTTTAGCGAAAATTATTGTGCAATTGTTACTACAAATTTTAGTCGATGCAGCGGCTGGTTACGATTTGCCGCCCAGCCAAAGCTTTTATTTTTTACTCTGGGCATCCAGACGTTTGTACTGCCATAATAATAATCCGTTAATAATTACATACAGAGATCTGAAGTCAGCCATGGATCGCTCTTCAGATGAAAACGTATCGAAAATTAAGCAATGGCATGATCCATTATATTCCTTTTAGTCATTTGCAGACTCATAACGAGTGCGCCAAGCCACATGTTTGGCAGAAGCTATCGCTTCTTTTTAGTGATAGAAGTATAGACTTAAACTTTAGTGAACTTGGAAACATTAGTAACGCCTACACTTGACCTGAGAGTATGGCACTTCATATAATTCCTTGGAGTGGGTGTTACAGTATACGGTATCAGAATGCCATTCCCAAATTTTCAACCTTGGGAAAATTTGGGTTAAACCGCCTCTAGGCGCGTCTCAGGTCTTTTGTAAAACCAAAGTAGGGCACAAGAGCTATAGAAACTTTCATGTTGATAAAAAAGTTGACATCGAATACTGTATTCAACCCAGTCACGCGAGTTTGAACAGATAGTTCTTTACGTAAAATCCTAAGCGATACTTGTAAAAGATAAACTGATGATTGGCTTTCAGTTGTAACACCCTTTTTCAGACCAAAATCAGCGAAGTTCAATAATTATCTTTGTCTTTTTCAAATGGGAACCACCTCCTCTCTCTTTTGTCCTTTTTGTATCATATTTTTATATCTGAAATTGTTAAGTATTTTAAACCAATTAGAGTCGAAAGTAAATTAATTTATGTAGGCTGTCTGCATGCGATCTCATTTATTTAACAAAGAAGAAGGAAAAAGGAAGAAACTAAAAATTATTATCAGTCTCGATGTTTTTTTCTCAGCTCATCATGGCTGTAATTAATCGCAATAAAACTAAAACATTCTGCATCAAATCTCTTGAATTATGGTTCTCCCTTCCGTTAGACTAGCTTATAAGCTGTTCATGTTATATTAGGATCAATATTGCTCTACCATGGCCTAAGTAAAAATTATGATGGAGAATTTTGATTGTCGTATTGTCTTTCTTATAAAACGCATTCTACTAATTACTCATCCGCAACTGATCCCTCCCGCATTGTACTTCTGTTTTTTTTTTAACCTAGCTGGGACAAAGTCATGAAATATGTCTAAATGTATTCTAAATTCTCGTGGAAGAACGTTTTTCTCACTATTTAGGGCCGTCGATTCTTTCACTCTAAAAAATTTAAACCACAGAGGACGTAAACAAGTCTTTTGATTTGGGACTTCACGTGCACCGTGTTCGGTAAATAAGTTGAGCTACCAACTGTCAAGAAAGGCTGGGGAGCATACTTCATAGCCCGTCACCTTTCAGATACCCTAACGTAAATACTCAATAGCTTTTAATTAGGGTGGTATAAAAGAAAGAAGGAGACAAACTTAGCTGCGTTTGTTATCAGCATCTTACTATCTCGTGATATGATATCAGGGGGAGCCTTTTTAAAAGTAAAAACAGCGATGCACTTGCCACTTAGTGTGTAATGTAGGCCATACAATTATGCAACGTAATTGACCCAATTTTGTTTCCAGTATTTAAATTTTCTCACCTTCATCCATTTTATCCGTAATAAACTGTCGCTGGTGGACTGCTGATTTCCATTCCATGCGTATTTCAAAGCTAAATGTTGATCCGCGATGCGCTTGGGCACGACACAAAAACAGTGTCACCCCGTCTGTCTGTGAATAGGGAGCTTAAGCAACAACGTTTTTGAGCGACGCACGTCAACCGGAAGTGGCCTTTTTTCATTTTTTGACGGTGGTTTCGCGCAAATTTTCAGTCAAATCGCCGCTATAACAGTAAAAAAGCTAAGGAATACAAATTTTATATCATCAAGGCATGTTAAGAGGGAAAATACCTCACTTCCGGTTGACGTGCGTCGCTCAAAAACGTCGCTGCTTAAGCTCCCTAATATCGTGTTTTTTACGGGTGCCGCAGCTATAAAATTTCTCAGATTTTAGTCGATTATCATTATTATTTTTTTTGTGGGGGGGGGGGGGGGAGAAGGGGGTGGGGGGTGCGAGCGAGAAAACCATTTAGACAGTTTGTGTAAAAAGCAAGCTTCTGTTGGTGTTGGAAAATTTAAGTACAAGTTAGTACAAAATGTGCCTTGTGGTGCCTTATTTTCATTACGATCCTGCTCTAAATTTCTTGCATCAACATCTTCAAATTTAATTTAGAATGGCAAAAAATCTCAAGCATTTTATTCTTAGTCCGCAATAAACGTTAGCCTATCTGTGTAAATACTGAGGAAGGCTTGTAACCAAATTATCCCATCTTCAAAGGCCCCTGCAGTTTTAGCTCAGGAAGCGAAACTACAAAATTGATCTTATTTACAGTATTTAGGGACTATTTAGCTGATATGGTTGTTTTTACGGTACTTTACTCTCAGTAACATAATTCCTAGGCAACTAACAATACTGTCTCTAAAAGTAGATCATGTGTGCAATACTAACCTCTTGACAAAAGAGTAAAGAGAAAAACCTGCCTTAGTTCTTTTAGGGTCTCTCAGTTAATCACCACCAGTTTCTGTGGGTAAAACCTCACAAGAAATCTTCGGGGGAATTGACTACTCTCAAATTTGCCTCAAGCAATGTGACCGGGACATCGCTACTTTGCGTGGAAGCATGTAATCCATAGACTACGCTTTTCACTTCATTTCACGGTTTGGAGCCAGAAGCATATCTACAAGTAAATGTTTCAGTAGCAATATATTGGAACACATTGGAGCCAGTGGCCCAAATTGATGCTGAGAAACAGAATCGGGCACAAATAGAGTTTTACGATTTGCATTTATTTCTGCTATTCGACATGGTAAAAACTTTGAAAGTGAATACTGATTTCTGCATGGCTTAGCTTGTTAAAAAGACCCACGTTCGCTCGTGCCAACACAACTGATTACAAGGCGATCCTTGATATTTGCACTCAGTCAAGGTACTTGCAAGGTTAATTTACTCGAATATAATTTAATATCTTATTTATATTTTCTTTAAATTTATCTGTGTTTCTATTATTAAGGAAGTTCGACAAAATACGTCCCTGCTTCAAGAAAGAGGGAACATTTTAAACGTCCCATCTTAATCTTTTTTTCTGGTAGCCGCTTACCATAGTATCGCAAACTGACCTTTGTTTTCACTTTCTTAACGTCAAGGCTCCACAGTATTTTTGAAAACTTATTGCTCTCTTCACCTGGCGCCAGGACTCCAGCCTTAGCACTGCTCATCTAATTGATAAATTAGTGTGGCTGGCACGCCTGCCATACATACGACCACCTCGTAGGAAAAAAAGAGCCAGAGATGACGACCGAAAAAGGTACAGGCACTTCCTCTTTGTAAACAGAGCTAAACAGGACACTGAAGAAAGCTGACACAGATCCACTGGATTGTCGAAATTGATAGCCGTATTTAATAACTTACTTGAGCCCAGTAGTTATTCCCATTAAATTTCGAGGAGCCTGACGATTAATATTTCAGTAAATGCTTTGCATTTTAGTCATAAGTGGAGTTCAAATATTTGACACTGTTATGTAGTTGGAATTTTTACCGCGACGTTGAGGTCACATGAACTCGAACAATATAACTGTTTCTCGCCAAAAGTCCCCAAGGTGGCAACTTTGTAAGATCTATGACATCAGTGGTTTCATGTTGGGTCCCCGGGGGGGTACTCCCTTATATAAGCTATATAAGTAGGTGCCGCCCCATCGGGTAGGGTTTTTGTGCTATTTTGGTCTGAAAACGCGTATACCCTTTGCCCATTTTGGTCTGAAATCGGGTATGGTTTTCGAGAGAACTACGGTAGTGCACAAACGTCCTTATCATTGCAATTCTAAATGAGTAAGAAAGAAAGAGAAATATGCGAATTAGAAATGGATTTGAAGAATTGTTTTGTTTGCACTCTAATCTAATAATGATGACATAATTCATGCCTAAAGGCCAGATCTGAAAACGGGTATGGATTTTAGAGGTCTGGTATGAAAAAGGGTTTGTAAAATGACATTTTTTGGTCTGAAATAGGGTCTGGATTTGGGGAACCGGGCGGAACACTCCCACCAAGAATTCCCAGTAGTACCCTTCCCCCCCCCCCCCGGGGTTGGGTCATCCTCCATTGCTGAAATTTACCTTCATAAATAAGGTACGGAGGAGCGGGAAAGGGCTAGAAAGGCTTTATACTCTCTCCGGCTCCACTTAAAAAAAGAGACTTGCTAAAAAAAGAATCTAGTCCGCGGCCTCCCCAATAGTCCACTTGAATTAAGAAAGAAGTGACGTCACCAATTTTCAATGCTTCCTTTAAACAATGAGTTGGAATCTTGCTGATGCCAAAATTTTCAAAGCACTTAAATATTATCTTACACCCTAAATTTGAGAGGAAACGCATTTAAGGGAGATACAGTTTATGGTACTTTGATTTTTTTAACAAAGCGGTATGATTTATACTGGCCGCCATGTTGGAGGGCAGTACTCTTTCCCTCCAACATGGCGACCAAAACTACTTTTTGCTCGTATCTAGTTAAACGTTTGATACTTACACTCGGATGTGCTGTAAACGTTACCACATCATCTTTTCAACATTTTACTTATGAGTGCAAAATTTTTGTTCAGAAACTGAGTTTATTCATAATTTTAAAAATCATATTTTGGTCACGACAGGTCCAAAATTACTCATTTTTAAAAAAATGGTCCTGGTTTGAAAAACAAAATCACTATATTTTGTTTAAAATTTGACCCACTCATCGTTTTTTTAAGATAAAATCACAGAACTTTCATTTTTCATAACAGCGATGTCACATGACTTCTTAGTGCAAAATTAAAGGCCTATTCAGTCACTAGTCAGCTGTGCACATTAAAGATTTTCTCCTTTGGCAATATTAATGGCCCAATGAATGGTTCCCCGTCGAATCTCGAGGTTGTTTTTCAAGGCTCTCCACCGTGAAATATCAAGATTCTCTGGAAATGAAATGAACTTTTTTTTTCTGTTTGTACTCAGCAGTGTATATAAACTATATTTGAAGGTAACGATGACCACATGAGGGTCATTGCTGGTTTCTGGGTGCGACTGTACGTTATACGGCAGCCCTCCTTCCCTCTTTAAGAAATTTCGCAAGAGAATGGAGTAGCTTATATACGGCTGCCTGTCGAGTAAGACCAGAAATTATCACCTACGATATCCTGTTAAGACGGGCTGATCATCATCATGAGGCTGTAGGAGCAGAGACCTTAATGCAGTAACTGATCATCATTAATCAAGCTAGCTGGTGCATTGACACCAGAAGCAGAACGTACGTTTTAGGTGATGTGTGATAATATTCAGTACCTTCAATGGGAGTTTAAACAAAGATGTTTCTCAGCGACGCACGTTAACCGGAAGTGGACTTTTCGGTGAATATTCGGCAGTTGTTTCGGCTAAATGTTTGAGCAAGTCGTCTCTATAAGAGCAAAGATACCAAGCATTACGAATTTGGCAGCGTTAAGATATATTACAAAGGGAAAACGCGCCCCTTCCTGTGAGTCACTCCGTCCAAAACGCCATGGCCACTACTTGAACTCCCTAATGTCATCTTAGCCACCGATAGGACACTTGTAAGGGGAATGAATGTACGCGTCATGCGCCGTCGGTGGATAATATAAAGAAAAGAAATAAAAAACTAGGCAGGCCCTTTTCAAACACATATTAAAATCAGCACACCAGTGGGAAAATACTGAGTTCAAGTACACAGTTAGTAGGCTACTGAATTTTTATGGTTTCCGGTCAAGGTTGCCGTTCTGTCTAAGGATGTGGGAGTTTCTTTTAGTAAAAACGCAAGGAGTGCAACTCTGTATCAAACTCCAAGTTGAGTGGACTTGAAATATCAGTACTCAACGAAGCAAAAACACTTGTAGTCTCCTTGACCAAATCTAAACATTATATAAATAATTTTGTTGACTACTCCGGCTATGCATTGCAATGTATAAAGCAAAACATACCGGTGAAGAGTGAAAAAACTCTGCATCTGACAATTCTGAAGGAAGCACGAAATTGTAGTCGAAGCTCTCAGTTTCTAAAACTTTAATTTGCAGTCCCTAGCAAAAGGTACAAATCTAAGCCAGTAAGAATCTAGGAAAAATTAAAGGTGTGACCAAACCATAGGTCTAATCACACTGACCGGCCGAAGTTCTCAAAGTTCTAGAAGGTTTGCAGTGTGCTTTGTTTATAGCTTCACTCACTGTTTACATAAACGTAGTCCTGCTAGGTTAGGAATTGCAGACAATTTCTCGGGTGTTCGGTTAGTCATGTTTGCCCCCACTAGTTGCTCTGTCATGGGCACAACTCAACAATAGACAATAATGTAACACGTCCTGGAACAATTTCTTTTTTATAAAAAAAATTTGAAGATCTACGATTGCATTTTATGGTGTACATTCTAAGAAAAGGCAACGCTATATATTTGGCTAGCTCAAACTGGAATGATGTTGAGATATTTATAACCAGCGTCACAAAAACAATCTCCTAATTGAAAACAAATTAGTTTTCCCTGACTTTCCATCGATACTGGTATGCACTGAGCAGCACTTAGGAATTTAAAAACAAGGAATATAGCAATTAAAAAAAAAAACAGTGTTTGCACGCAAACAGTCAAATCATCAATAATTCTGCCACACGGGTAACCCGGGCTCTGTGGTCGCTGGCTTGAATATTCAAATCGCGTAGTAATCCTACCCGTTTGCGAGTCAAGGCGGAGCGTAAAGGTCAAGTGTTTGATGATTTTAGCGGGCGATTATCGTGCAGTTGCAATGGGTTTGGGGAGTCAGAGAGCAAGAAGCCGGAGCACACTTTCCTGCAGATTAGCCGACAGCAATTTGGAGTAGATTCGTTGATTATTGTCAAATTCATAGCGCTTCGCATGGAGATGGTCCGTTTTTCTGGTAGCAAGCCTTTAATTCTTCTCTAGTGGATAGTACCTACGAGTGCAAAACTCGACAAAATGCTACTTTAACCTGCCAGGACCGACAAGGAGAGGTTCAGTTAAAGGTATGTTAGCTTTGTTTTGTTATATTTTGACTTCTGGGCTATTTTAGTTCGATAATAGGGTTATTAAATGTAGCGGCTCGTAAAAGTGTCAGATGGGAGATTCGACGATTCATCCCATTTTGTCCATGTTGACACACATTACGTCTGGGCTGCCTGTGATGCTTCCTACCTTGTGTATTATATTGTATGGAGGGTAAATTTGAGCAGATTATCACGAAAATTCGTTTGAGCATTAAGGACAACAACTAACTGCAGAATAAGTTCCATTGACCTCTATTTAGCATTTCCTACAAATTTTAGGATCGTACTTTTACCCCATACAAACACTGACTGTAATTTTACTGGAACCGTACTGTGGTGCTATCACAGAGCCTGGGTTACCTGTGGGTTTTCTTCTTGATCGAAGACTGTGTCAGCTCAATCCAAGAAGGCAATGATGAAGAAGAACGAAAAGCCGACAGCAACTTATGCATTGTTCATCATTTAATTTCTTTTCTTTCGTCATTTCATTCATGATTCATAAACTTTATTTAAAGCGAAATCAAATATCTCCGAATATTACGATTGAAGACTTTCCAAAGCAAATGTTGTGAAATTACTTCACGCTTTTTTATTACTTGGTTTTCCTTTTCAGTTTTAAATTTGACTTTTTTATTATTTCACCGGCAACGTGTTCACTACCACCACCCGATATCACCCTTAAATAATACTTTCAAAAGGACTGTACGACAATATGTTATGACTTATACCAGGTCTCGATTGACACTGATGTAAATAACAGCTTCCCAAATATCAAAGTACGAAGCATATGCCTACTTTACAAAATCCTGCATATACACGAAAATTCCAGTTTGGCAACAGTGTGGCATGTCAAATATTTTATAAGAATCACGTGACGAGTCACAAGTCAAATGGAATGGGAGGAAATGTTACTGTTTTTTTAAAAACCGTACAGTTGTCGTCAGTGAAAGATTTAATTTCTGCATAGAGGCGAATTAATTTGCTTTACAATGTTAATACATTTTTATTTCTTTAGAATGCGGATGTGCAGTAACCAGTGTGGCAAACATACTTTTATACATATTTGAACTGATCAATCTTATTTTTCTTCATGTACGAGTCATATTCTGAATCTTCGTTGTTGTATTTGTGACATATCTTTGCAGTCGCGTTTTTATCGTGTTCCAGCTCCACCTCTATTGCCGAGGAGGAAAATTTGCTTGACTGGGAGTCCGTTTTGTGAACTTGGTTGGCATCTAATAATTGAGGAAATGGACGTCTTGCTTGCAGCCAGTAGGTTACTTGTGTTCCTTTACCCTATAAAGGAAAATAAATAGAATAAATCATATGATCAAAGAAGTCAAGACATTTCTGAACTCTTGATTCCTTTAAGCTTGGTCCTCACTAGCAATGAAGAAAAAGCATAGGCGTGATTGTACTTCAATATGCTTATGTCATGGCCGTTATGGATTCACCCAAGAAATTACAGTAAGACATATCCCATCTTTGACCCGAGAACTGTAACCAATTTCAAACCAAATTGGGACAAAAACCATACCCTTTGACATACCGCCTTGTAATACATGAAGTAGTAGCCCTCGCGGAACTGCTACTTCAAAAGGCATTTGGTCCTCCCTTCTTTGCAATTTTTCCAAATTTATTGTTTGGAGAAAATAATCAGTATCATTGTATCAAATGGAGCTACGCTTTTAGCCCTGGCTAAATCTTTGTGTTATATCCTACACGACTAAGTAACCCCCGGTCTTACAGGTCATACTCTACAAGTAGCTGACAAGAAAGAGAATAATTATATAAAATTCATCAGTATCCTAACCGCGAAAAAATAGAAAAAGGCCATTCTCACCTTGATAGCAATTGATCCTCTTTCCTCCATCACATATCCTCCAATTTTCTCTAGATAATCTTTAGTGGCTCCACTGATATGTATCTTAAGAGCTGTTCACGAAGGATAACAAGATTACAGGTACAAAAGTGTGCTTGCTTATTTATGCCCCATTCACACCAACCAAACATTGTTTAAATAAAC
The DNA here is from genome assembly GCA_964035525.1 of Porites cylindrica. Taxonomy (NCBI): domain Eukaryota; kingdom Metazoa; phylum Cnidaria; class Anthozoa; order Scleractinia; family Poritidae; genus Porites; species Porites cylindrica. Next base: position 21,410,630 of record OZ037780.1, read on the forward strand.
CAGGTTTTAAAAAAATGAAAAACAGACACGAAAAACCGGAACGGGCACAGGTTTTTTAATACACAGGATTCAAAGGAAATTCAAAATGTTCTGTAATTTGCACTAAATCTGCTATCAACTTACATCAGTAAGCAGCTTTAATGAAGTAAACAGCCTTTAACCGTGATTAAGCTTCGGTGTGAATGGAACTTTAGTTAAAATAATCTTTACATTATTTAAAACGTTTATTATTCATTTAATGATACGTTTTTAAGAATAAATATTAAGTAAGCACAGACCCGCTCCATTTGATTCCATTCTTGAGGCAGTGTTGACTGTATCACCAAAAAGACAGTATCGTGGCATTTTTAAGCCAACTACTCCTGCACATACGGGACCTTCAATTCGACAGCATGACATAAACAGTAAAAATAAATAATATTAACATTAATGATTTAGTATAATCATGTGTCGACAATGAGTGTTTCTTTACTTAATATTTCAGATCGGGTTGGAATTTGCAAATATTGTTATACCAGGACCGAGGAAAACTGGAATATCTGGAAAAATACCTCCCAATTTCAAACTTGAATTTAACACCATTCACGGGTTGAGCCGTTTATATATGGGCAGAACGTTGTAAGGAAGCTTTTGGTTATGTAGTCGATGGTTGCTAAGGACTAAGTTTCTTAGTCCATTATCATACAACCCTGTGATAATGATGATCTACAGTAATTTGGCTTTTTTTCCATCAGGGGAACAAAAAGACGGTTGAATTCTGCTGTAGTTTTCCCAGCCATAGTTCTCCCCTCACTCTCTGAAAAACCTGGTGAAAGTAACCCCAGGATCTTTTCATTTTTGCTTCCGAGCCCGAAATATCGGAAAAATCACGGAAAACCTGGAGTTGCTTAATTATGAAGATCGATTGAACCGTGAGTAATTTGGTCCTGTCCTTACCACTGTGAATGCCGATTCTTAGCTTTAGCTTCTCGTCAGGCCGGTGCTGTATTTTAAAGTGTTGAACTGACTGCAACAGATGAAGCGCCATATCAGCTATTTCCAAGGCATGCTGGTGGCCGTTTCTGACTGGTAGACCTGACACTACCATATACGCATCGCCAATGGTCTCTACCTAGGAGATATTTTAAAAACTTAAAAGTTATTTACACCGTAAATAGCATGATATTGAGATAGTTTCTATCAGTTTTACGAAGCCTAGATTTGTAAACGACAAAAAAGCCGTGTTTGTTCATTAACCAAGACCGAGATCAGTTGTCAAAGCTAAAAAAGAAGGTCTAGGAAAAAGGTGAAGAAATTAGTTGATACTGTAAATACGATTTTGTCTCTTTCATACGGCGAGAGGGTGATTCCCCGTGGCTAGGGGCGGGTTCTTATTCCTTAAATTCTTATTTTCCCCTTAATTTTCTAAACGCACAGCCCTAAGCTATGCAGTAAAATATTGGTTTCCCTCCTGAACACCAAATAAAATGATAAAAAAATCTTAAATTTACAGACACTCTGAGATGTGATTAGCCTTTGGCGCCTCTTCCGTTACGAGCAGCGGTTAATTTCGAAGAAAAAGAAAGCAACTGTTTATCAGTGTACACGATGCCTTTTCGAAAATAATCTTTGTCCGGTCTCATGGTAACCATGAATTTGAAGAAAATTCGAAATTCAACTCTAGACATGTACAAGAAGGTGAAGTGTATATAAGAACCTGCAAACCTTGTAAACATCATAACCTTGAATTATAGCATCAAACGTAGAGTAAAGATCATTAAGTAAGGTGACGATCTGTTAAGAGACAAAAAACGATTAAAAAGAAACAATATTACAACAAAATTATAAGGAAAAACATAAAGCAACTTGAACACGGTTCGAAACTCGGAACTGAGTAATTACTTGACTGAATAGCAGCTGACAAATAAAAAACCAAAATGTATTTTCTTGGTTTCAGGTACAGATATAAATAATGGTAAAGTTTTATGCCAGCTTTTTTTTGTCCGAAGAACAGTGACTCTACCTGCAGAGGTGTACTTTCTGATGAAAGTGCTGTAAAGCCGACGATGTCACTGAAGAATAAAGTTACTTCGTCAAAGCTTTCGGCCTCAACTGGTCGACCACTTTTAAGCTGATCGGCGACGCTCCTGACAAACATAATTGAGAGCGATCTCAGTGTGAAGACACATCTTTGAATTCTTCCTCTAACTGCTACAGTAACTTACACTATCACTAAAAACACCACCACCATCACCATCTTATCGACCACCACCTTCAGCTTTATATCACTTTAGCTACCACCACCACCACCATCATCACCTCCTCCACCCCCAGGGATCAGCACCACAATCACTATCACCACCAGAACTTCCACCACCACTACCACCATCACCATCATCATCAACATTACCATTAACACGCCACCACCATCACCACCATCACCATCTTCATCATCACCACTATCACCACCAAAACCATCACCACCACCATCACCATCTTCATCATCACCACTATCACCACCAACACCATCAACACTATCACCATCTTCGTCATCACCACTATCACCACCAACATCGCCACCACCACTACCACCATCACCTTTACCATCACCACCACCACCATCACCACCACCACCACCATCACCATCACCATTACCATCACCACCACCACCACCACCATCACCATCATCATCAATACTACCATCACCATCACCACCATCAACACCACCACCATCATCACCACCACCATCATCACCATCATCATTACCATCACCATCACCACCATCAACACCACCACCATCATCACCACCACCATCATCATCACCACCAACACCACCACCATCACTATCACCACCACCATCACCATCACCATCACCATCAACACTACCATCACCATCACCAAAACCAACACCACCACCATCAACACAACTACCACCATCACCACCACCATCATCATCACCACCAACACCAGCACCATCACTATCACCACCACCATCACAATCACCATCACCATCAACACTACCATCGCCACCACCAGCATCAGGCACCAGCAGCACCATATCACCACCAGCACTACCACCACCACCATCACCATCACCACCACCACCACCACCACCAGCAGCACCTCCACTACCAATACCACTACTACCACTACAACTAGATTAATGACAGGCATATAAAAATGAATGGGCTTACTTTGGTAGCATACTGTGTAGCAATTCCTCAGTTCTTTTCTTCTCCTCAATCCACTGCTCCGTTCTCTTTTCTACTAGTTTTTCGAGGTTGTGAGAATGCTCTTCTAACATGTAAATTATTTTGTCGACGAGATTGGTCCTAAAGGGTGACGAATCCACAAGTTGAATGTGGCAAAGTTATTTACGTTATCATACCTTCATACTAAAAACACTAAGAAATAAAATCAGCCATAATAGAAATGGTAATACAGTCGACTCCCGATAACTTGAACCCTCTATAACTCGAACCTCTCGCTAACTCAAAGCAATTTTCATTTTACCCTCGATAACTCGAACTTTTTTCTGTTTCCCTTGAAGGTTCGAATTATCGGGAATCTACTGTAATGTTAACAAAAGTCTTTCTACAAAAAGTGAAATCTATTCAGCTTTTACTCGTGGCATACTTAGTGTAAAGGTAAAAAGGTGTTTCTTTTTCTCCCAAAATCTATGCTTTATTAACGTTCTTCTAATCTTGAGCTGTAAAGAGTTTCCTCATACCAATATACGCCTAGGTAAATAGTAGCTCTGTTTAAAACATCTGTCCAAGAAAAGCACTGCACTGTGGCGAGTTAAGCTGCTGAGCTACCCATAGACGAATTGGCCTTAGGTGATTTTAGAATTACATCGTTAGTCCAGCATCGTTTCGTTTTTTGCAAAAAACAAAAATATAGAGCGTAGTCCATTTATGCATTTAACATGTACTTAACATGTACTTGTAAAAAAAATCTGGAGTTGGAACATGGACACTGCTTTTATTATGGAAGGTTTTCATGTGTTAATTTTTACTGCGGTTTTTAAAAATTCAATGCAACCAGAGATGATATCGTAGACTCCCTTTTAAGATCCAGAAGTCTGTAAAACTGGGGCAACGGCTTCCAATGATGTTCAATCTTATTTGTCAAAAAAACACACAAACAAACAAAATACAAAAAAACTAAGTTCTCATTGAATGAATTTGGCATGATTCAAGGACTTTTCATATCAATGCTGTCCTTTAGGGCACAGCCAGTTTTTGCTCACATTATTGGAATCTTTTGTATAAATCGTTCCATGCAACAAAATGAAGTCTTTACATGAAAAAAAAGTTCAATCACTATACTTCGATAGTTAGCCTGCGTAGCTGGCGGTTTTATGGTGTGTTTTTCATGGTAAACTAAAATGACCTCCGTTTCGTTGTTTTGGTGCAGCGATATGGTCGCCGTGACGTCATGTCAAAACGATGAATTAGTTAGAGATAGGAAATCGAATTTACTTTCTGCCGTGGAGTTTTCTCAGCATCTTTCGTATCTCCAAAAAGTCTGGTCTGTCTTCCGGGTCTTCCTTCCAACACAGTTTCATTATAAAGTGAAGATCTTCATTTGTCACATTGGCGGTAAGTGGAGGTCGAAAAGGAGGATTTGTACCAGCTAAAACACGTCCGATTATTTCTACAATGAAATACAAAAATCTGCATCTTAAAAACATAGCAACAAAGAATTTGTCAAGACGTCTCACCAAATATATCGATCAGACTGCTCGATAAACCATAGGTCGTGTAGCTTAACTCTGTTTACTGCTTTTTTAAGGCAAGGCTGAACCTGATAGAGGCTTGTACATGTTGAGTATCTTAAGTGGCAACATGCCCTTATTTTATTCAACTCAACCTTTAATTGTTCCATAATCATCATCATCACCGCCACCACCGCCACCGCCATCATCATCATATTCGTTATCATCATCATTATCATTATCACTATCTTCTGCACCAAAATCATTTTTTATCGTCACCCATCGTAATCATCATCTTTCTTCCTCCCTCCTTATCATCATCGCCATCATTACATTCGTTATCGAGTATTCTAACAGTTGCCTATTTTGCTTACCTTCTGGCACAAGATGGCACGCTCCAAATGGCAGATCTCTAGTTTCCAGCTCGTGAACTATAATTCCAAAGCTGTACACATCTCCTTTTGGTGTTCCTTTTAAAATGTTGTCCGTCTGACGTAAAATTTCTGGAGCAGTCCACAATAATTCTGAAATAATAGATCACACTGATTGTGCAGTGTTGTAACTGGAAAGCTCAACTTGAAAAATATACGTTTATGTATGTATAAACCCTTTCATCGACAGTTAATGAATGATCTAGACTGATTATGGTCTGTTTCTCATATGCCGACGAGCTACTTGCTACATAGGCACTGGTACTACCCAAGATACTCCTCCTATATGAGAACAGAAGTCACCGGCAACCGAGGCAATCACTGTATTTAACGTCGAGATGCCTGCGAAGTTGACTCAAGTTCAAGACCTCAGTGCCATATGCAGATCGATGCCTCCAAGCGAGGATTATTCTCTCTAGAGATTTTGCAACAGTAACTCCAATTATTGTGAAGATGACTGTTTCTGTTGTCTGTTTGACCAAGAATTAACATAGACAATCGTCACTAAACTGAAGCATACTTGAGTAATCCATTTGATAGTTGTGTTCCCTGGGAAGTGAGTTAGAGTCACCTCTTAGAGCCCTGAACTCTCTGAGCCCATAGTCAGTGATCTTTAACATCCAGCGGTTATCCACCACGCACTTGGAGGAGCTGAGATGGCCATGATACTTGATATCTACACTGTGTAGATATTCCATTCCCTGTAGGGAAAACAATTTCAGTTTTCACATCAGCTGAAGATGTTAAAAGGGAAACTTCCACATAATGAATGGGTCGAGTATTACAGTTCAACCATAAACAGAATGCACAATTCTGCCCATTAGTGAGCTATTACATTGCACCATTGAAGAAGAGACATTTGGCTCTTTCTTTAAGACCACGCAGTAATTAAACATTGTCCGCATCAGTATTACTTGTTCAATTATCTTCTAGGTGGTCTTCAGCAATCAGGTCACTTCCATTGAAACTTAATCTTGATTATTCCAACTCACTCATGCAATTTGTCAATGGTGTGCTGTTATCCCTGGAATTGTGTTATTAGGTGGTGTATTCAAGTACGAAAAAAAGAAAGAAAAATTGGTCTTAGTGTATTTACGTCCTGTATAAAACGTCGTATTTGAACGTTTCCCCTGGTAAACTTGTAGTAACAGGGATGGAATGTACTAAAAGCCGTGATGCACATGCAGAGTTGTTGTTTTGCTGATTAATCCGGCCTATGAGGTCTGCTCCGCCCGGGGCGTTGAAGTTACCACTAGTGCCTTTGTCTTTCCTACTATTCGCAATGTCGATGATGCGGCGGCCTGCCACTAGCAATCCGTGCGTTTGGCGTATGATCGGTGTGAAACATGGCTATTGCAGACGGAACTAACCAATGATCTTATTATTGTCATCGTCTGGCCGAGCCATGTATGGGTACTGCACGACATTACAGGTACAAAGAAACTCATGCCTTAGGTAAAGCCAAAGAAGGAAGTGGAAAGCAGGAAGGACGATAAGAAATTCTAGAATGTATCAACTTCGATGAGCTGTTAACTAGGAAAATATCGACAACTGAAGTACGTAGTATGTTTTACCATTGTGATATCCAGAATAAAGGAATTAATGAAGATTATGTCCAGTTTAATCTCTTCATCCAAAATGATCTCCTGCAAAAGGACAAAAAAGATGAAGAAATTTATTTACCCAAAGTATCTGTACATTTCAAGATTTGCATCACCATCATCATCATCATCATCATCGTTATTTTTGAAGATGACTTACAAAAGTAAAAACAAAAACAAATAAGATGAAGTGGTTCGACTATTAAGTGCCCTTGTATCCATGTTATTTACATCCTAAACATGATAAATTTCATTTTGAAGACAACGTTTTATTAAATTCAGGTTATATTAGGCCCCGTTTACACTGATCCGGACAAATTTTTGAACCGGCAAAATCTTGTACGGATCCGCCTTTCGCTTATACTAGATCCAGCAGAACATTAACCGTGCAAGTTTTTGAACGCATGCAAATTGTGCAAGTTTTTGCAACAGAATTTGAACTGTTCCGGGTAAACGAGTTGGATTATACTGGCAAAAAAATTCGTCCGTTCAAAAATTTGTCCGGACCCGTGTGAGTCCTAATTTACCTGTGTGGGTCCTAATTTACCTGTAAACTTCCTCTTGAGCAATACTCAGTGATAATGCAAATGTTTGGAGCGTCCACACATGCACCAAAGAACCTGGTCAAATTTGGGTGATGCACGTCACGAATCTGTGAAACAGGATACACGGAACGATGTCATCAATATTTTTGCTGTGATTATTGATTTTGGAAATATACAGGGGTATGTCAATTTTTTAATTTGCCAGTAGAGCGAATGTTTTTAGATTCTATAAAAAATCGCTAAACCTATGAATTACGTACACTGTCTTGTGTTTTATTTACTTAATTGACCCTAGGTATCAGAGAAAGGGTATTTTGGCTGACCTGTTTCAATTCCAGGAGCACAGTTCTCGTTAAATCGATGTTATCTTTCTCGATTCGCTTGATAACCACCTGATTTCCCTAAAAACAACAAAAACAACAACAAAATTGACTATCAAATCACTCTACTTTCTAAATGACCTGTTACAAAATGGTCAACTGTCAGGTGCAGATGATATCTATCCAACACTTCACGCGGAATTTTCCTGCGTGGTGGGCTTTTTAATGGACTGGAAAGCGAGGAGGAGTGAAATGATGTGAAGTATATATGAAATAATTCATTTTTGAACTGCGGGAGATATGAACTCAATAAAATGACCTCGCTCCCAATGTGTGTGGCTTCGTAGCTCAGTTGGTAGAGCAACGCACCGGTAACGCGGATGTCACGGGTTCGAATCCCGTTGAAGCCCTGATTTTTTTCAGGCTTCTTCTTTTCAATTGCTTAAATTGGAAAATTTACTGCGATGATCATTCTTCACTTTCATTTACAACCGCAGTTCAAAAATGAATTATTTCATATATACTTCACATCATTTCACTCCTCACGGGAGATATGAACTCAATAAATCGACCTCGCTCCCAATGTGTATGGCTTCATAGCTCAGTTGGTAGAGCAACGCACCGGTAATGCGGAGGTCACGGGTTCGAATCCCGTTGAAGCCCTGAAAAGAGAATATTACGAAAATTTCTTTCGGTGTAAAGGCTCCTAAGGATATGAATAGTTTAACTATGAAAAATGTTAACTTTAATTTACCTTATACGTTCCCAATGTACCGCGCCGAGTTCTGCTCACCTGTGTAAACTAAAAGTACACATTTCAGTGCCAATAACCTTAAGTAGCCTATTATACTCTAATTTAATTAAGGGTCCATATTTTAAAAGCCTTCTTAGACTACAGCTCTCTCCCAGTGAGTGCGAGAGAGATTATTCAGTTAATATCTTGTAAATTTACGGTCTGGCTTACTGACCTCACTCACGTCTGAAATTCTTGACGTTGTTCTTGAAAGGCCAGCATTAGAACCAATGACAATATCATTATAGTTCACTCTCCATATTTGATTCGCAAGTTCTTTCTCAAATGTGTATTTCCTAATCGTTAAATAAAATTAAAATTAAAAGCTATGTTTTGAGATAAGTCGGCTATAGCTAAGATATCGAGGAATGATTAAAATTTTAAAGGGGCAAGGAGAGAGAGCCGAAATTGTGAAACGAGAAACCGTCAATAGCAGGGGATAAGACTGCTTTGAAAGCGGTATCCCTTAACGATATTTCGGACTATTTAAGGAACGCTTACATGTGCATGAACTCTGGCTGTTAAGCTTTGGATTTTTTTTTTCATCCGTTCTGTGCCCCTCTCCTTTTAGCATTTGGTTGGTTCGAAGAAGTCAAGAATTTGGAGCCAAAAAGGAGCTCAGCGTGAGTTCCTATGGCAGAGCCATACTCGCTGGCAAAAAAGGTAAAAAGTGCTACTACCTGTTACTATATTTATTGTTGTTGTTATTATTACTAGAATGGCATAAAATACATTTGAATCTTAAACAGACGAGATGCTTATATGTGCATAAAGGCCCGTTGTAATTCGAAGTACAGTTGCAATTAAATTTTGAAACCATCCTGTCTTCCAAACCCCAAAAGATCATAGGTGGATCGTTTTTTTTTTCTTTTTGCTGTGGTAAAAAAAGAGATTTTTTTTAAAAAATAATTTATTTATTAAACATCATTTAACATAACATTACAATAAACTTTACAATAACAGGGCGGCAAATAAAAAGGAGGCGAAACAGTAAAATAAATAAATAAATAAACAAACAAGCCAAATAAAGCGAAATACGAAGGTTCAACAGATTAACGACAACAAGCAGAACAAATAGAAAAATGTTTGCTAAATTACTATAAATCCAACACTAATCAGAAATGCACAGCGTGGTCCACTTATTTCTGTATTTGTTAAGATTTCCTTTTGTCATTGCAATTTCTCTTTCGCACTGGATTTTAATTTCCAGGAGAACAATGAAAACTTCCAGCTCTGGGGTCTCAAACTTGTTTCTAGCTAAGTAAACGTAATATCTAGCAATTAAGAGATAATGGTTAAAAGTATGAAAGCCGTTAGATTCAGGTTTGTATCCATAAAGAACTTCTGTTGGATTGGGATTTATGTTTTCAGAACGTTTACGATTCCACCAGTCTATAACTTTTTCCCAAAAACTTTTTACCGCAGTTTCACAAGGAGCATCACATTGTTCGCATTTTGGCGAATATTTAACATTCATTTTCCAAAGGCGTTGGTTGGTCGGAAGAATATTGTGGATGAGTTTGAACTGAAAACTTCTTAGCTTATTTTCAATGGTGATTTTGAATGGAAGCTCATACACGGCACTAGGAGTGAATGTTTGTTCTCGTAAATAGGATTCAGTTAATGGAGAGCAGAAAGATTTCTCAGCAAACATTAGTCGAGCATATTTTGATGAAACATTTCCAACGCTTAGTTGGGTCACCTTCGGTTCGTTGGTGTGTTCCTGATTGCCATGTAAGATAGCATTTTTCCAATCTTTAGGAATCGCGACCAGTAGACCACTGTAATCAAGAAAGGTACTACGAATGTGAAAAGTATCTTTAAGCTCTTGGAAAGATAGGAAGTTATCGTGAACATTGAGGATATCTTTGATTCTTAAAATGCCTTTACTAACCCATGCTTTATAGAAAACCGTCTTTCCGCCGATCTTAATAAAGCGGTTATTCCAAAGTATTTCCTCTTTAATTTCATTAACACCAAGAGGTACCTTGGAATGAAGGATCTGCCAGACCGTTAAAATGTTCCTATAAAAGAGGGGGAGACCTTCTAGATCTAAGAATTTCAAATCGTAATTACACTGAAACAAAAAAGAGCCTCCGAATTTTTCAAGATGAGAGTCAAGAAGCGCACACCAATGATGACCATCCGATGAACAATAGCGATTTACCCAGGCAGCTTTAAGAGATTTTTCTACGTCCGCGAAATTGACCATGTTAAGACCACCTTTGGAGATTGGGGCTGTCAGTGTGTTTCTTTTGATTTTATCAGGCTTAAAAGGGAAAATGACCTTATTAACTTCTTTAGCAAAATCGGTCGGAGTAAAAAAAGAGATGGCAGCTAGATGTTACCTGCCATAGAAGACGAGTAAGACTGTGCAAACGATGACAAGGGCAGAACCGATGACAGAGATTATGATGTACACTTTGTCAGTGGACGTGGTAGGACCTGGGAAGATAGTTAGTACAATTAAGCCAACAACAACAACAACAAAAAAAAGAAATAAAAAAAGATCAAGCCAGAACACTGGCATTAAAACACAGTAAAGTTAGAGACTGTCTGGTGTTTTGAAACCACTTGAAACGAACTTTGCAACGTTCTAACAAGTTTGCAAACCGGTAAAAAGCTTGCCTATTCTCGCATTCGAATGCAAGATCCCCCAGTCGCATGTGGAAATTCTACATGTACGTCTTGTAACGTCTCACGTAACGTGTCTGTAAAAAGTATATGTTCGTTTTCGTTTTTCGATAGCTCGCACTGTTGTTGCATGATTATGTGTGAATTCAGCCTTTTGTTAAAAAAGACAAATACAATTGTCTCGGCGGCACTTACTTGGTGATGGTGTTTGGCAAAACTCCAAATTAAATCCACAAGGTGGCGTATCTTCTGGTGGAGTTGTCTGCTGACCACCCTCAGACCACGTGATATTAATCCCTGGTATTAATTCCAGAATTTGCTTCCCTGACTGATTTAGCTTAAACTCACCAACTGTTTTCGTTTCTAAGGAAACATATAAGAGGAAGAGTGACCCAAACCTGTATATGGATAATACGCTCTTTTGTTGGAGGCCCTAAAGCTTTTATTTCAGGGCAGTGTTGACATGAACTCTCATTCGCCACAATTCCTTATGGGATATGCGTGATACACGGCGTCAGGAGCCGATTGGCAATCGGCTCTTGACAGCCTGTGGCAGACACACCATCTGAACTGTGTGAATCCTCAAACTAGTGATCTGGTTTAGTAAAGATAATTTAGCCTTAAGTGGCAGTCTGCCATGCCTAGAAGGAAATTCTGCTGTAAATCTGCTATAAAACCTGTATATTAGTTAATCTTATTTTTTCGTAATAAAGATACACGGCTTTCATAAAAAGAGGATGAAAGTTATATTAGCTTTAGTTAGTTTTGAATTTTGTTTAGGACGTTTACGTTATTTATAATTTAATTTTATAATTTATAATTTTTATTTTACCCTGTTTTAAAAGAATTATTTCATTCTAAAATAAAGAACTATTCAACGATCAGTCGTAAATCGCTTGGCAAGGTTACCGACCACCACAAACTATTAATACCACAGTCACAGATGACTGTCGGTTGGTTTAAAGAGTTTAAGATTGTGCGCAACCTGATCAAGGGCAAAACATCTCTGAATTTGTAAGGTGGCGAGGAGCAGGATAAATGAGGCATGATTGCACGCCAAAAACGTTCAACTTTTCAACAACAATTCAATCCCCTTTAGATAAACTTGCCTTGGCCAAGATACAACTTGTATCATGACGCCACTGTAGTTTGCTGAACAGAGACTGACTGACGTACTTTTTTGTACATTAGAGATTACCAGCTTTATATAAATTTTTCAAGCTCAAACAGAACTCACCTAGCTCGCCATCCGCCGTTTGAACAAAATCAAGAAGTGTCATGTTGAACTCTGAGTCCCCGTTATCATCGACATGAACATAAAATCCGGTGACACCTAGTGAGATATTAAAAGAGTTACAAGGAATCCATTTCCTTGCAAACGATCAAGAAAGGACATAAGAGCTCACAATTTCTCGAATTCATCCTTACTACATGACTGTATTAACAATGATTGCACCAGTATCATGGACTTGGTTACTACGCGCGTTAGTGCAGATCACAAGTAGCTCCCCCTTACATGTATAGCTCGAAAAAGGACTGATGTCGGGTAGACTGCCATTTGTTTCCTAAAAAAATTCCTAAAATGCTCTATACAACTTCGGTAAGGAGGTAAACTGCAGGTGCAGTTTTTATCTCTATGGTGATCGAATTTTGGGCGGTCACATCGAGTTCGTTTTGAACGTTGTCTTGTGAGGATCTTGGAGTTTTTTTGTGTTAATAACACGGAAACAAATCTTAGTCCTTGTTTCTATTGCGACCCAAGAAAAAAGGCAGGAGAAATCTAACACCAGAAAACTCAGAAAACATTCCAAGCTCTAGGTAAGACACGAACTCACGACCCTCCGAGTTCTAGTTAGGATGCTCCAGCCACTGATCTACCGCTATTGTAGCCTGTTAAGATCGAGTTTTATAAACCATACTACTTACAGTATAAATAACATATGCAAATAACAAGGAAAAATATTTCATTATTATTCATTCTGAGATAACAGACTTACTTTCAAAACTAGTTTGTTTCAAATTGTGAAATACTGCAGTTCCGTCACGTGGGTCTTTGCCATTTGAAAGGGTTTTATTAAGCGCCAACGCGTATAAAAAGACCGCGTCATACAGATAAGTGGCATAATGCCATACCTACAAGATTAAAAGCAGTTATTAGATTTAGGATGAACGAGAAATTTTTTAGTGACACAGGTGGCTCGGAAGAAAAATTCCGCGAGTACTCCCAACAGGAGTGGAACCTATGGCCTTCTGATTCTAGCCCAGATGCTCTACCACTGAGCCACAGGAGACTTGTGGGAGCTAAGGCCACTAAACTAGATTCATGTGACAAACACTCGGACAATCAAACTCAACCTACTTTGGAAATGACTCCTGGCTTCAAACCTTTCACATCCTGCATACTGCTAGTAGTGTACTTATGCGCATGCGCAATGAGTGAAAAAGACGTGATGGTGAATTTCAAGTATGATGGTTACGTGAAAAAGCTGTCTCCTCAGTCAGTGACACAGGCGGGTAGGAAAATGATCCGAAAACTTCCAACAGGAGTCGAAATAAATGAATATTATTTAACCTGAAGGGGGATAACAAATCCCAGTTCCTACCCAAGTTTGGTCCAGATCACAGTTCCCAGCCAAATTAGTTTTTGGAACGAATCCCAGTAACCAAATCTGAAATCCCATTTCCAGTGCTCGTTTACGAACTGCATGATGCACATAATGAAGTAAAAGCATTGTGATACCGTTTGGATAATGTACCCTCTGCTGTTGAACACTCTCTCCCTTCCAACCTTTGTTGGCATAACCATATTAAAACCACTTCTGTCATTTGCACCGTCCTCATACAAATCACTGTCTTTACTTTCACTACTGCTGTAATCGTCTCGTTGATCAGTGCAGGCGAGAACCTTCGCAGGTAGTTTGCATAGCAAGCGTTTCCACCCGAGTTTGTCAAGAAAGTTGAGACAACAGCATAACAGAGGAATGAAGGGGGAGGAACGCAGCTTCTGATTGGTGCGGTGCTGGTAGTGTTGATTAATGTGCGATCAATCCATCAATCAAACCAGGGGCCCGTTTCTCGAAAGGCCCGGAAACTTTTCGGGCCCGAAGGCAAATTTCAAAATCCAAACCAGTTGAATAGTAAGCTCAGTTCTAGCCCACAAACCAGTCAATTTTGCTTCGTCAACTGATAGTTTCATTTTATTATTCTCAGAATGATTGAAACTTTGCTTTGCTTTTGCTGAATGCAAACACAACAAACACAAAACAGCTTTACGGGCCCGAAAAGTTACCGGAACGTTTTAGAAACACGCCCCAGGTAGGTTTTGTTTACGTGCGCCGCAGATAAAATTCTTTGGACTGATATTTGAATGAGTTTGTGTGAAAGTTTATCAGATCCGGAGCTGTGAGGAGACCTCGGGTGGAACACATCCCAAGTCGAGCGCCATTTTGATCTCTGTCACGTGCCAACGCGCGCGTGTCATTCCCCGACAACCACCCTCGTCACAAGGGTCTTCTCGTTTTCGAACTGATGGTGGCTTCTTTCCTGCCGCAGCCATATTGGAAAAGAAGAGTACCCAGGGACGAGCTTGATGAGGCTGGGTTGCGGCGAGGGTTAGGTGCAAAGGAAAAAACTGAAATAATCTCACATGTCTACTGAGGTCTGTTGATACAGATTGTTATTTCTTTTATTGCAAAAAATAGGCACATTTGATGGAGTAATCGTGTCAAATAATATAGTCCAAGATCGTGAAAGTAGAGAAATTCTATTCCCAGTTTGAGAAATTGTTTATCCCTTTCTTTCCCAGTGGTTAAATCCCAGCCCCAGTGAAGTAAATCCCATTTACTTCGTACAAATAAAGGTAAATCCCAGTTCCCAATTTACCCCTTCACGACCCGCTGAAGTTTTAGATTTAGATACATGGCTTTTAGGAAATTAAGAAGATACATTGAAAATCAAAGTGATTCTATACTTACACTCTCTAGGGTATAGTTTACGTCATTTGCTTCACCATTGAGTCGCCTTTTAAACTCATTGTACTTAGTGAGGTTGAATGGCTTTGGAACTAGTGCAAGAACCGACTGCAAGGCTTTTTTTGATTCATTTTCATTCACTATTCCGCCCTTTCCCTGCAACCAGTAATCCGTACCCTGATCCTGAACGTCAGAAAGTGTGCTCATGATATACACGTAATCACCGTTGGTCATGCCTTTTTTTCTTGCGCGTGTCATAAAAAATGGCGTATTCTCTGGATTTGTGGCTAGTATGACGACTGAAAGGAAAGAAGAGAATTGGGACTAACAGTGGAATTGTAAATTGCACACGCGTAACTTAAAGTTTTTCGACGAAAATTTTAGGGTGCTTTACGATTGATCGCATTCCTGAGTTAATAAGAATACGAAGAAAATGTTGACAAACCTCTCCAACCACACATTCAGTTTTTGACAATTTGAATGCTACAATCATCTTAATTTTTTATGTCTACTAGATTTCTGGACTGTATCATACAATGAAGCCAAACAAGTCCATTTTAGAGTATGCTGTCCCATGCATTCTTTTTCTGAAATAAGATCAATCGAACGCCCCCTTATAGAAGAAATTTGTTGCTTAGCTGCGAATAGAGCCCTCTCTCTTTGCCCCTCGCCGCTAGGAACGTTAATAAGGACTTTAAGATCCAACGACGCGACGGCAACGAGAACGTCAAAAAAAGCAATAGGTTTTAATTCATGATAAGCAAAACAACAACTTTACACGTGCATCACGCTTGCTTGTACATTTCGTTGCCGTTATTGCACGACTACGACATGAAAATGCCTAATTTAACGTTTTATGGGGACGTAAAGAAGCGCCCAAGCGACAACGAAATTTCGTTTCTCTCTCTGAAACAGGGCATGGTTCTTAGAAATTCAACTCCATGATGATTCGCCTGCATTTTGACAATTGAAAGTAAGTGGTTAGGAATGGTCGCGATGAAGGCCAAAAGAACGCAAATTCACTTTTTAAGCGACTGCCGTCGCGTCTTCGGATCTTAAAGCGCATAATTTCTCTCCCGCGAAACGTCTCTAGCGGCGAGAAGCGGCTGTATTCACAAGCTATAGCTTCCATTAAAACATTAGCTTCTTCAGCGCAGCACTGACATAGATAAGAGTAAATCCTCGCGAGTTTAATTCACTCTTTCCAACTGACGCAGTGCCATTTTCTATTCGGACTTAGTTATCCCTTTATTTAGTTCTCTTGTAGATAGTTACTGCATGAAAACGAATATAACTTATTGGAAAAAACTGGCAGAAGCTCACAACAGAAGTATAGCCTTAATAGGAATTAAACTAAAAACTTTCAAGAACGTCCGGCCGAATAATAAACAGTTGTTTATTCCTTTTCTTCGTGCCCTCGGAACCGAACGCCTCAAGTGCTGCCTTGCCCGAGCTCTGTAAATGTCTCCGTGTGTATCAGAGGAATAACCAAATGAATACTATATTGACTAAATACGATAAACGTTTAAACGCTGCTTTTAATAGCCTTGTCATAAGAACAATCGTATCTGTTTCACTGGCGATTGTAGAAAACATTTATACTCACCGCGAGCCTTTGTTTTGATATCCTCCAACACTCGATCAATCTCCTCAAACTCATGTTCCCAAGGCGTGATTTTAGCTTCATAAGAAACATGAATTTGGTTGTCTTTGAACACTTTGCTCATATCATCCTTGGTTTTCTCCCATGACTGCTGACCGAAACAGTTCGCTTTGGAACAATACAATATGGCGACAACTTTCCACGAAAATCTGTTTAACACCGCCAGGACACTCTTGCTCAACTGTGAGTTGGGAGGCCTTGTCCTCGCAAATGTTGGGTAGAGTCTCTTATCTGATACGACATCTTCGTCACAGAACTACAGCAGAAATTGAATAATAAAACAAGTATCTTGATTTTCGTCAACGTTAGCTGGGTAGCAAGGTCGCCCGATAGATAGCGTTAGTATTAGCCTGCTCTCTTGCCTGATGTGAACTGCGAAACTGAAGAAAGATAGGAGACTGCGCGTGCTCGCAGTCATGTGAATGAGACTTCAGCGCGGGTATGCATTTTTCCAAGCAGCCCTCCTTTTCCCGGTTGGCCGGCTATTGGCTTGCAGCTTTCTTTTTTATGCAATGCTAATTAGTTATAACTAGGAGAAGATTACCTTGTCTTGTTTTTACTTCGTACTGGTGATGTACGCATTGTTACGGTACTCTTAAGCACCAAACACGTTTTGGAATTCACAACTGACAATTTGTTTAGCAAACAAATAACAGTCTTTTTCTTCTTTCTCTACATATTACGAGAACCGATTCTTCTTTGAGAGGTCATGAGTGTTAATTTCATATATTATATGATACTATGTTGAGCTCATAAGAGAACCGTCATTTTCCTGTGTCTTCAGATTATGGCAAGAATTACTGAACTATAAATGATCGGAAGAAGCAAATAACAAGCTGCCTATCATTTGTAGTTGCTCTGTCATTAAATGTTGTCTATGATTTCCAGATCCAGGTCTTTAGATTCGTTTTGCCTTTTGTTTTGCCATCTTCTCTTTTCTTTCCCTGTAATTTGATGCAACCTCTCCTTCTGACAGGTTATAGTACGCAACCTACTCGAAGAATTTTCATTTCAGTTTAATTTTACTTGTTCAACGGTACAGAACGTGTTCGTACAGTTTCCCAGTCCTAATTACTCCCTTTTCTGCCTTTTTATCCCTAATTACTCTCTTTACTAGTACTGTACAAGAGAAGTTTTGATACGATATCGCCTAACTTAAAGGCTTTTCCCCTAACTTATTACAGTTCGGGTGTTGCTTTCACCATATATCAGGCCAAAAAACCTTTCTTAACTTTCTTCTAAATTAAAGCAAGGTTCAGTAGAGTTTAAAAAGACTGAAAATGTTCGCAATAAAGAAATTAAGCCGCCCGACAGGCATAGAACTGTGTTTCTTTGGTCAAGTATGTTGTTAAATAAATCGCGTTCCTGAAGACGTGGCCCTCTTCAGTTATATTTACTCAAAAACGACTTGAATTACAAATTAAAAAAATACAGTCACAAAATACATATAGCTTTAATGAATACACTTTATCCAAGGGTATCAAACACTAGACCGGCACCCTAATTAATGGCTGGATCGAGATACCGTATTTAATAACCATACTGAAAATGTCCTGTCGCGGAAAGACGAAAGTGGTGGCCCTTGTGTTTCGTCGTATCAAACTTCTATTAGGTTCGAAATTAGCCAGAAACCAAGCGAGACCAGAGCTTTATTTTGGAACCAGTTCGACGACATGCAAAGCTGAACATGAAAATGAGCGTCATCATGCTATACCGTACTAAAAAGGGTTTCTCGCATGCCTGACCCTGCGTTATGAGCTTTGTGAGAATAGCGAGTATGGTGGCTCCAGCTATCATTTTGAAATCACGAGGAATTGTCTCAGGAATGGGCTTACTTCTGCTTGTATATAGTATAAACCATTCAAAATCTGATGACAGCCGATTGTCAAGCATGCATTCGCTTACTGAGTTACCTTTGAGGTAGAATAAGTTCTTTGTTACCTTGTGATAACACAAAACGACAAGCACTTACGTAAGAAATGAGAGGAAGATTCCAAGAAGCTGCGATCCTGGCTGATGTTGCACAAAAACTGTCATTACCCGGTCCAATGAAGGCATCTACTCCGCTATTCCATTGCTGCGTCATTGCCTTGATTCCAACCAACTCACTACATCGGGTGTCGTGCGATTCAATCGACATTGTAAAACTAAAGTCTTGCGAACTGTTGATCGCCTTAGCTGCTACATCAAAGGCTGAGTTGAACGGTACTTCCGTAATTAATTGATCACAAGAACTAAGTGGATAAAGCAGAACCACGCGCACATCTGGCTTCGTAGAGCTACCCCTTAGCACAAGGAAACTCAAGTGATAAAAGCAAAAGGAAAACATAACCATGCTTAGCTGACAATTTACCATAATCAAGGCTCACGACTTTCAAGCGAAATATACACAAACTTTTTATCGCTGTCACATCGCATTGGTATATAAATCATTCACTTCACCTTGTTTATCCCGATACTACTCGTGCAATTTTTCCTTGGGTTTAGGAAAGGGCAATGTTTGCTAATTTAACGAGTTTTTTCGACATGTCAACTTCCTTTAGACAACTAAATGTAGATTAGGTTTGTAAATTTTAGACCTTAAAATGAAACACGGAAATTGACAAATTGGCTGACCTTCGAATGCATGACATAAACTCAATTGAACAAAACAGTATTTCCATTTCAAAAATAAATATTTACTCTTCTTAATGTAGCATTATGGATAACTCCAAAAATGTTAATTTATTCTCGAGTTAATGAAAATATGAAATATTAGACCTCAGTTACTAATATAGCCTACTCCCAATACAAAATACTTATTGGGCTATATGTCAGGGCTTTGTTGTTCGAAGGAAAAGAATACCTTCAGCGAAGGACTTATGTCACGTCCAGTGGCTAATTGTGTGAATGACGAGAGTTTTAACAATTTTATAAGTGTTACTTCCCGTTTCTCCTGATAGAAGTCACGCGAAGTTTACTGTCTGTGTTAGGCTTCACTACGTCACGCTATTTAGCTACTTTTTAGTCACGCGAAGCTTGTTGTGAATTCACGCTTTAGATACTTTTAAGGTAGTTGTTGCTTTAAATTACTTCGAATTAAAAAAATATATATTAAAAAATTTTTCATTCCTGCAAAGCGAGAAAAAATGTCATAATCAATTAACTTTCATTGCTCTTTATTGCTTCGTCATAAGAGAAAGTTTCAATAATTAACCTAAAGGTGAGACAAATATAGTGGCAGAGAGAACTCACTGTAGTCCTTTCGACGTAATTTTAATTATAATTACAGCATGGAGAGACCTTTGAGGAAGTGTTCTGTTCTGTGTTGGTAGGATGTCTTTGTAATTGAAAGAAAAGAAAGATAAATTAAGAAGTACAACTTTTGGTTAACGTAGTCATCCAATTCCTGGCGTGCCTGTCCCCCGCCCGGGCATTTGTCATTTTCTACTGAAAAAGCTGTAAATGCCCTAAGGTGGGGCCGGGCGTTCAAAAAAAACCCACGATGGGGCTTAAAAATAGGGTGCAAATGCTCCACCCGGGAAGACACCAGATATTGTATTTTCCATTAAATAAGCTGCAAATACCATATTTATAGGAAATCAGTAATAATTTGATCAAACTCGTGCGTGAAGCACCCCATGAAAATCGGTCCCGGTAGTTATAATAATAAACTAGCTATAGAATTTTATTAATACCGTTCGAAGATGTTTGATACAGTGAATGATAAACAAACAACCGACGGGCTTAAAATGATGGCAACGTTTCGTCAGCGAAAAGATACTCACATTGATCGCACAATACACGAAGTTTATAATTATTAGCTTTCAAATATCTCACAGAGTTTGTCTATTATCTAGGCCTTTCTGCTTTAACCGCCGCTCACAAAGAAAGTGTATTTTCTTTTAAACTCTTTAAACGAACGTTTTTCCTCCATGTGCGAACTGATCATGATGGCGGGAAGCAATTTCTTAGACGGATGCAAAAAATCCCCGGGGGGTACTCGATATATCCTCGGATAGGGAGGTGCGGCCCGGCCCCTCATACCCTGAGCCTGTTTAAGACAAAAATAGCTGATTTTCCTATCCTGTTTAAGACATTTAACCCGAAACCATAACCTGCGTGAGACAATTAATAATATCGAAACTCTTTCTTATTTAATCCATTGGCAATCACAAAACTATTTACAGCTGTTTAAGACAAAAATTGATAAAATCGATATCCTGATTAAGACAAAAAATGATAAAATCGATGCCCTGTTTAAGACAAAAATCCCGAAAAACATACCCTGGTTGGCCGCACGTTCCCATTAAGCCCTTATAAGGGAGTACCCCCCCCCCCCCCCCGGGCAAAAAATACTGCCGGGTAGGGACGTGATGGAGCGAAAACCACACAAAAAAGCATAAGGATTTCAAATATTATTTATAGAATTATCTGAAGCTATCTAAATAGGCAGAAGTCTTCTTTGAGGTGTAAAAGAAAACAGTTATTAAAGATGGCAAAATATATTAAAGAGAGTGGTTTCATATGGTCCATTGTCTTTACAGATAGTATAAAAGTTTAATTATATTTTACTTTTCTTGTTCAGTTTTGGTCGTTGTTTCCGAGAAAAAACGTCAGTATTTGAGAACCGGAAAACAACGAAAACAACAAGCAAGATTAGTGTAGTAGCGACGGCGTCAGTCACGTGGTGTAAAAGGACTTCCGTCTACTTAAAATTAAATCACAATTAGTTTTCTCTCGTATCAAGCGAAATGAAGATGAAACTCAGCGTTGATTCCAAAACAATTTGCGTCAGTCAATGGGACTTCGCATGATGATCACGCTACAAAGTCTAGACCTTTTTTTTCGAAGCTTTGTTACTGTATCACCTCGAATTCATTAACAATTTTCATTCCAGTGAGCCGTTTAAATAACAAACTTCAAGGGAAAACTGTGATGCTAAAACGACACCAAAGCTATAAGCAATTTGTTTTTAGGCGCTTAGACAATGAAGCCATAAAATAACATAACTAGTCAACTTGCACAAAAAAGCAAGAGAGGATCTCTTGACTATACCTACCATCACAACGGCCCTCAAGCAACAAACTCAAGCAAAACTGATAAAGATAAAAATGACTGGACAACCAACAATTTGACTAACAATAAAACTACCGTTATAACTGTGACAAAAGATAGATAGAAACACACCAACCACATTTAGAATCTTTGATAGCCAATAAGATCAGGGCTTTTAACTGACACTGAGATTGTATACTCTTCTGTGTAAAATGTTTTAGCCTGTTCCCGGCTCTCAGGTGGTGGGGAAGACACTAAAGTGAGAGGTACGCGAAAAATTGATGGGGCGGGAAAAAGGAAAAATGAAGGCATAGATTTCCTACCGTTTTTTTTTTCATAATTCAGCGTACCCCGTGAATATCTCGGAGCCTGGAACAGGCTAAAAATATTTCCGCTACTCGTTTTACTTACGAAACTCAGAAGTCCTTAATTTGTGACCTTCTTTTTATGTACTATTATGCACGTCAATTTTCCAGCTGAGGAATGCTTTGATGTGGGGCAAATTTCATACAAATCATGCAACGCAAAAATGTTTGGAAATACTGATATCTATGGTTTTCGTCATTAATTTCCCCATTTCTTCGATTGGTGAGATCTTTAACTATACTAGACTCTAGAAGTAGCTTCCAAAATACTAAGTAAACGTCGTTGTTATAATTAAGTGCATTGAAATATGTTGTTTTAGAAACATATTAAGTTCTATTGTTGCGTCCGCCAGACTGACGAAAAAAGCGATCGATCCAAATTAAATGTCCAAGGCCGGGCTATAAGTATGATCTCGTGTCACTTCAGTCTTATTTAAGCTAGTTTACCAGGGTTTACCACTTGTTAAAATTCGAAGCCAGTCAGTCAGTAGCCTTCTGCTGGAGTAATTTTGTCGTTTGAAAGCATTAGCATAGGTTTCTTTTTTGGAAACTCAAACTGAATTCAACGTGATTCTCGATTCAGGTCATCAGTTCACTTTGAGATTTTCATAAAGCGCCTGGCATGCAGGCCAGATTTTTATGGCCTAGCCTGAATCTCAGACATTACCTCTAGCGGCTTTTACTCTCTCAGTAACTGAGGCGGTAAAAGCGACTCGAAGTAATGTATGAAATTCAGGCTAGTCCTGGCCAAATGTATACGAATCGAATATTTTGAGTACTGCAGGTGTTAGAGAGCCATGGTTGGCGTCATATTTTGTCTTCAGGATATCGATGCATTAGCATTATTATTCTGTTTCTTGTGTCCTAAAAGACGTACGTAATACCACTTCAATGCGGAATCAATTTGCTTAATAACTATTCACATTTCTTTTCTTATTAATTTTTTTAAGTTTCATAGTAGACTGTATTTGAAAAAGGCAATCCCTAAATATTCAGTAAGGTTTAGCCTTAAAAAATATAGGTAAAAATAAACCGGATTTGCAATCAAAAAACAGTTTATTATTAAGGTTTTCTTGAACATGATTAATTCATGTTAAGCTTCTTTTTCATATCCTTACCGTTTTTATATTAATTTACCCATTAATTTTGCATTAAGATTGCTAAAGATTTCCTGGGGCTCCATTTGAACATCAAACGCCGCGGATTTAGTCAAGTACATTTCCCTTTTGAGATGCAAATGATGATTCATAGTTGCCTTTTGATCAAGCGCCTAAATTGGTTCGTGAGACGGTGCTTCATCCGCAAATAACTTGTTATCTTATGTAATGGTTTACGTTGGCAACCCCAGGAGTCTTCAGCTTCCCTTTTGTTTCGCCCCGGGTTGGTGCAAACAGTCCTCATAATTTGACAATGATTGTTTGATTCGTTTTCCGTGCTAAACCAACACTTGGCTTTGAAGGACAGCTTACACCTCAGTTAAAGGTAACAATCAGTTTTACGTCTTCCCCGCCAGCTATTTCTCCGCTCCTATTTTCACTTCATGTTTGGGTATGAGGACGAAGTATTCAATCAGTTATCCCTGGGTATATTTATCAGACATTGCAGTATCTTAAACACATTTTAACCCTAAACGCGAAACTTAGGCTATTAAACGTTTACCGACCACAGATGTTCGATTTGCCTACAAGGGTAAGGTAACCCTAATCATAAGTATTAAAGTAATCATTAATTATAATTTGACAGTAAAGAAAGTTTGTCACTTAAACGATTATCTTGTACTTCAGTTTTGGTTAGTTCAACCGTGACCAGCTGCTTTGCCTCTTTGTCATGCACAAGAACTGAAACAAATTTGAACGAATTAACTGAATGGCGAGCTTTCGAACACTTACTGATGATCATTGCCGGGTTTCACTTAGAGGAGAAATTGCATAAGCTAAAAACCGAAGTATTTTAAGGCTGCATGAGATTGCTGCTTTCACTGTCCTAAGTGCTTGAAAAGTTAAACTGGTGTTGTTTTCGGCGCCAAACGTTTTAACGTAAAGAGGTTAGTTCAATATTTTGCGAAAAATGAAGAAAAAAAGTTAAGTTTACTACTTGTTGAAACATCCTTGCCCATTTTCCACTTACTGTAACTGATATTTGAAAGCATAGAACCGCAGATTGACAATTGTAAGGGAGCAACCATTTCCCATATTCTTACCCTCTCTGAAATTCACCAGAGAAAGATCGAGAAACGGTCAAACAGTTAATCTATAGATGCTCTTTACTGAAGACCACCTAGAAACAGATCCAGAGGTCAGCGCAGGAATCGAACACGGGACTCTCAGGATTGCGAGTATGCGAGCTGACCACGCAGTCACATATCCTCCTTGCATTTTTTATCAAAGTTCGTCGTTCATGGCGTATTCAATCAATGTTTTCATTCTAAAATCGTTTGTTCTTTCCGAGAGGTAGAAACTAAATGTTGTTAGAGTCGAATTACCGCAAGTCGCAAATAAATAAACCTGTTGATAAACACTGCTTTCCCGTGGCACTTTAAGCAATGTTTGCCAGGGGATTTTATCTTTTGTAAGTCTTCAAAGCTTCAAAGACTTAAAACTGTCATTCAGACCAGTATCTACTCCTAACGTAGCTCTGATTTCTTCAGTTGGTGCATTTTTCGATTGGTAAGATTTCCATTCAACCCCACAAATTTATTACGCATGCAGCTATTTCATACTTTTTCTCACAAATGGCGTTACTAGTTTGAATACGCCACTTGCATGCACATCTCCCATACTACGAATTTTTTGCCCTCCAAAATTTTGCATAACCTTTGTTATTGAAAACAATGCTGTTGCAATTTTTTTTGGTGGCGGGAGGGGGGGGGGGGGGGGGAGGGCAAATAAGGTGCATTATGGGAGATGTGCAAGTGGCGTATAGAGTCGAAACATGAATGCATAATAAATGTATGGGTTTTTTCGGAAATCTTACCTTTCGTTTTGTTTTGTTTTGTTAACATGCTAAGTTATGGGATATCTTCTGTTTTGTTGGCCCCATTTTCACTGAAAACTATTCTCGACGAAAGCACTCCAGCAGGAGCCAGACTGGTACGGCAGTCGACAATGCAGTTAAATTCCTTCGTATAAGCTTAAGAAGACCACGAAAGCAGCGCCATAGATGCTGGCCTCTGATTGGGTGCAAAAAGAGACAAGCATTCGAATAAGTCGTGGAACCGTTTCAGGTTAAGAAGCAGCTCAGGGGCTCTCATCCGTTCTTGAAAACTTTCGTCACCTTTAATCCTGACCCGACTGATCGCCCTCGGGTCTCCAAGGATGGTGACACGTTTACCTGACTTTTAAGTGGCTAATTTAGCTCACTTGCTTACGGTTTTGGAGTTGGCTAATCGCGACAGAGAAAACTGATCATTCCAGGCTAAAACTAACATTCTAAGCCTTGTTAATGGGTTTTTGTTGGCTCCATAAACAATGTTTAATCTTTTTCTGCTTTGGCCCTTTGAGGGTCACTCGTTTTGTTTTTCTTATCCCTTGTCAAAACTATCGGCCCTTCTGTGCTTGTTTTGGATGTGTAAGACTATAAAAAGTGTTACCTTCTTAAAAAGAAGGCAAATTTTTCCCTCGCTTGAGATGGAACTGCATGAAAATGCTGGTGATAGTAAAGCTATTTTGCGCGCTTTGTCTCAGATAGGAAATCATGTTGGCATTCACCTGACTCTAAAACGATGAGTGACTACCTCATTTCCCTATGACCTGGTTTGCACCTAGTTTAAGAAGTTAGGGATGATAATCAATAATCATTAGCAAGAAAAACAATAACAACCTCTCACCGGGCACAAGGTAAAAACCAATAAGCAATAGAGAAAATCAGCAGGCTGGAGTCCGCTTTGCTGATGAAACAAAGTTACAACCAAAAGAGATTATCTCTTGGTTACAACGTATGTACCCTGCAACACCCTCAGCAAAAAGGGGCGCATAACCAATGATAAATACATTTGGACATGTGAACTGGTTGCAAGAAGGGTCGAAGCTGTTATCACACTTAGTGAATGATTCTGGGGAAACGCGCTTTGTCAGGAGATAGGCTCCTGGCTTTGTTGATTGAAAAATTACCAAACAAAGCAGTAAATCAGATTAAAATGC
Organism: Porites cylindrica; assembly: GCA_964035525.1. NCBI lineage: Eukaryota > Metazoa > Cnidaria > Anthozoa > Scleractinia > Poritidae > Porites > Porites cylindrica. The sequence continues at coordinate 21,436,828 of OZ037780.1, forward strand.
AGGACAACAATACCAGAGTCTCCGTACTTTGCGAACGTCCGCTAACAAGAGACAGTTGGTAAAATGTATCCAATTACCTCATCTCCCCCCCCCACCCCGCCTCTTCCCCCAACAATAAAGACAACAATAAAGAGCAAAAACGGTTGAACTGACTCTGACTTCTAAAAAACGCTGTTGCCGAAACGAGGACTACAATCATCGGTTCAATTGTTGTTCCTCTTAGGAGCTCACTGAAATCTTTTGAGCGTTCCAAGAGCTTAGTTACATATCAATTTTATGTAAATCATAAAAAAAATTCACTTTGCTGTCGCCAGAAAAGAGCATTTTTTGAGTCAGTTAGTGTTTACGTCAACTAAGTGGCATTCCCGACAGTTTTCTTTTATTTTTATTTATCATACAACTAAGGGTAACTTTTTCATTGGCTTTTATAATTTTTGAACTTGATTCGGCAATATGAAAGCGCGCCGAGCTTTCCGCCTTTTCTTAGTCTCCTTTATTCAGTCTTCTTCTTCTTGTGTTTTCTACTCTCGTTGCAGACCTGAATAGTTTTAATTCACAGGGGCACTCAACGACAATTTTGGAAAATATCTGTTCGGAAGACAATTTGAGATCTAGAATTTTCGGAACATTTGTTGTCAAATTTCTTGCTTGCCTGCCTCTCCTAGGAGTTTCGAACCCCCCCAAAATAGTATAATTGCCCATTTTTAACGGATTTTTACCTTAAAAAGGTCACCTAGAATTTTCGGGAGCCTTTTTCTGGCTGAAATTTTCGAAAAGGTAAGTTTTAATCCCTATAATTTTCGGATCACTAGACTTTCCGCTAGGAAATCCGAACAGATGAAAAATTTTTAGGGGATAAAAATAAGCCCATATATCTACCGTTTAAATACAAAAATGCTATTTTTAAGTGGTTTTGAACTATATACTCGTTGGGTGCCCCTGAATTCAGTCTTTGAACTGTTTGGAATTTTGCAAACGGAACTACCTGCGAGTGTACCTGGCATCCAAACATACAATATTCTTTTTTAGCTTCTGCCGATTGCAGATTTGAAGACTGTTTTTAAAAATTACGGGAAAAACAAACTATAAGATAATTGTGGTTTAATTTCCGGTGCACATCTTTTCATCGCGCCTTCTTTCCACCACTATCACTTGACATTCGATCCCTTTAATTAGAACATCTGTTTGCCTAAACTTCAAAAGCGTTTCTAATCGACGTCAAATTGAGCTTGCACTATCCACCTCTTTGCTTTTACAAACACATTGCTGGAAGAACGGAACAATGGAAAGATCAACTCAACGCTAAATACTTCACTTAAATGAAAAGTTCCGAATGCTCTTTTCCATTGGTCGCCAAGGACACAGTTTACTCTGCAAATAAATTGCATTTGCCGAGATTAAACCATCTATAAATTATTCATAGAGAAGCTAAAACGGTATGGACTAAGATGAACAGTTGTTTACGTATTTTTCGATATCATTTTCAGGGTATGGTCCGCCTCACGGATAGCACCCTTCTGGGATTTTACAAGCGAGACATTTTAGTGTAATACTGCGGCCTTGGTGCCTCGGTGTACGGCCGAAGAAATGATCCTGGCAACCAAAACACCGAATGGCGGCAAAAGCAACAAGTTATGGCTTCAGGCTTTGTTTGCTTTGAGTCTGTTAACTTTACAACCAGGAGCTAGTGAAATTAAGTTGGGATTTCTACTACCGTACAACGTATCAGCGAATATGTCCGGTGGCTCTTCCGTAACGGGGAACGATTACGAGTCGGCGATGCTTTTGGCCGTTGAAGCGATAAACAGTAGTTCTTCGCTATTTCCTGGGGAACATGTAACATTTATTCGTAGTGATACTCAGTGTAACGAGAAGGTTTCAGTGAATGCGATGCTGAGCCAGCTGGGCAAAGGAGTACAGGCTTTTATTGGTCCAGCGTGTACTTGTGAGACGCAAGCAAAGCTGGCGGCGGCTATCAATATCCCAATGATTTCCTATGTAAGTACAACATGAAAACAAAATGAATTAATGGATAAGAGTTAATAGTTTATTGCAGTTCGGCATGTCGCGACCGCCATTTTCAAAAATGTTACAGTAGTTTTATTTTGAAGAAATCTTTACTTCCCCACCCCTGATTTAAGCCCCATTCTAAGCTTTATCACAGTAGATTTAATTGTGCTTCTTTATTCTCAGTGTTAAAAGTGACTTGGTTCGAACGATTTCATTTTAGGACCTAAATTTATAGCTAAAATTTCAGATACTGCGTTTCATTCACTCACTTCTAAATTCAAGTAGCGAGTAGATTTCAATGTCATCAGCTTATCGTCGACCGACGATTTTCGCTTGGTTGACCATGCAGTTTACAAACCAAAGTTTATCGCACAAATGCTAGTCCTTTGGGAACCGACATGAACCGCATGATTATAGGAAGTACAGACAAAAACACTTCATCAGTTGTGTGCTCTCTTCACGGCGACATTGTCAAGGCTGCAAATTTCAATTTAGAACTAGTGCCTATTTAACTAAGGGTTGCGCCCACTTTCATCTATAGAACTTTAATGTTCCCCTTTTGTCGGCAAAACAGTCAATTATTTCCTATTAGAGTTCACATAAAAATCGTATATTATTGTGAAGCCGTCGCTGGCCCCTGAATTGACAAGAGCTCTGAAGGACGAAAACCCGATTTCAAGTGAAAGCAAACTTTGATTTTCAGGGTGAACTCTTTAAACAAAGAAAGGTTTGTTACGAAAAAACCGCAAATTAATTTACACGGGGTAATGAGTGAGAACAGTTAATATAAAAGTGGACGCGTATTCGAACCTCACCTGTGAGCCCTGGCGGTTGAGAAAGTGCCTTTTTCACTGTAACTATTTATAAATGTATTCGAAAATTATAGTAATAATTCTCCCGTAGCATAAAAAGGGAAATGATTCAGAAGTAATTTTCCTTTTGGTGTTTCGTATTATGTTTTGTATTGATGGCTTTCGGTTTTTGCTCACCAAGGTTGAAAATGGTTACCATATGAACTTTTTATTTTAAGTGGTGCCAAAGCTGAAAACAGCGACTTTGCAAGCACTGATTAAACGTTAGCATGCCGTCTCCATGGAGTTTGTACTTAAGATTTAAAATGTGACAAAGTGATGTGAGAAATCGATCACTTTCACCGCGAGAGATTGATATACTATCTCTGGTTATGAGCATATCACTGATCCTTAATGCTGGTATTAAACTGCCGTTACTCTGATAATGCTATTGTTTGTGGCATTAGTATACCCCTACTTTATTCCACGAAAATGAGAAACTGAGAATAATTTTGGAAGCAACACGACGGTATTTTATACTTGCAAAATATTTACGTTTGCGTTTGATCCTTTAGTTACCAATTTTAAAGTGATATTTTTAAAGAGTTACGCAAAAATAAAGCCTTTATTGGGGAATATTAAAAATACTATAATATTTGATGAAGTATGTAAATGTCATGCCATTAGCAAGAAAAACAATAACACAGGCGAAATCAATCACTGATAGAAAAAAAATTAAATGTTGAAATAAGTTTACTTGCGCATTTTAAGGATGTTAGGTAAAATCCAGCTTCATAAATTGAAATAAATTCCTATTGGAAACTCTTATGCACTTAGTGCTGTCACCTAGAAATTAATATCAGGCTCTTCAGAAGCAAACAAACAAACAAGCAAGACAGCAAAAACCAACTAAAGATCGAACTCAAACGAAAACTAATAACACCATTACGCTTTACCACAACGAAGAGAAAGTTAAGTTTGTCATTGAAGACATCAAAAATCTTGCAACTGAAATTTAGGCTTGAACCTTTCTTTTATTAAAATTCCTAGACCAAGATGAGAGGGGTTTTGATTCAAAATCCGTAATACTCTTCAAACGATACCTCTTTGTTAGCCGTAGGCCTTTTTTTAGCCCGAGGACGCCCCCCTCCCCTCAGAAAAAATCGGGGACGGGAATGGGAGGGGAGCGACTGTAGTGATGGTGTTGTTTATTTCTTAGGATTTTATAGAAATATCATATTAGAATTTTTTGGTGAATAATTTTCACAATTCGCCTTGGGCATTTTTCAATTTTCACTCTAGCATTAATCCCTCGGAACCACAGATGTTTGCTTCAATTTAGAGCTTGGAGGCATTGATCATACCTTTTAAGTTCGTTTTTTGTTATTTAACGTATATTGAAATGATTAAGGTGAAAACTGACAACCTGAATAACACTTTCACATGTGGCGGCACACGTTTAGACTTTGACTCATAATCAGATACCTTTTAAATTTATCCAGGGAGAGATAACATGTCACAATTCAACTGATTTTGTATTAAATGACAAATTCGTATGAAATGTGTATTGAAAGGTTTACCCACGAATTAGGGATAATTTTGAGCTTTTTCGTTTTAAGCGTCGGCTTTATTTGAAGGATTTATTTTAACCCGGCCATTACTGTGTGTCAGATGGGACCGTAAAGAGGTAATTAATTATTTTAATAAAATGCTTTTTAACACCATGGGATATTGGCGGGATATTATACTAAACTTTGAGATGCCGAATTGTAAATTAAACAAAAATTAATTCTTTCCAACGATATTCGTTTCCACTTTTTATGCGAGGAATCATTTTGCGAACTGTCACGTCGTTCGATATCAAAACCTTTCTTATTAATATTTCGAACAGACACCTTTCACGTCAACCATAGTAAAAACGTCTTAATAACTTGATTCCAAGGCAAGATAAGAAATCACTTTTTTAATTACTGAAAGAAAGTTTTTTCGCGAAAAGATATATAAAGCATTTAAAACGCCAAGTTTAGTTATTCTGACAAATCGGTTGTCATGCTCTCGCGAAAAAAATAAATCATATTAATAAAATAAACAAGTAAACATGAAAAAAAGAAAGAAAAAGAGGAAAGAAAGGAACGAAAACATCGGAACATGTTTAAACAATTGTTGCCGTAGGTCTTGTAGCTTCAGGTATGCGCCATTACCAGCCGCTGTTGAGGGAATGAGCTGTTAACTTTACGGAACTTCCAACTAATTGGAAAATTCGGTCTTCGTTAGTGAATTTATATCGAAAGTTGTTTTGCTGCACAGATAGTCCTGCGATTTGGATTTCAATTAACAGACCCAGGCAGTTAATCCGTTTTTTAAGCTTCTAGCTATAGCTTGATGGAAAGCGCCCTTTCTAGTCAGAAATCTCTTAATATTGTTATACAAAAATCTTTGGACATGATCTTAGAGATGGCTGCAACAAGATAACAATTGCAACGTTGTCACAAATCAAATAGTTACGGTATAGTAATATATTACACTATTCTTTTAGAAGGATAATCAGTAAAGGTATAATTTATAGACGAATCGAAACAACCATGCAGTCTCCACAGTCCATCAATAATACTTCACTACATGTATGTTTCATGGCACACCTGTTTTGTAATAATTATCAACTGAATATATTTTCCGATATTTCTGTAATTGTAAACTTTATCAGAAGCTTGAAAGCATGAATTTAAATGATAAAGGACCAAAAAAATTATTACATCCGCGTGTTAATGACTAGGCTTATTTCGATAAGAACTCTTCAAAAAAATGACGGTGGTTCATAATTTTAAAAAGAAACTGCAGCCTAAGACATGGAGCTAAATTGAACAGCAAATTTTAATTACGCCCGATAAATCTTTTAATCATGAACAGTGACGCATACATTTGCTTTTAGCTGGCCATAAATTAAAATGAAATTCATAAAAAAATTATATCATTGATTTTACCGGCGCCAATAATACAAAAATTCTTATTTGAAAAAAAAATTATCAGGATATATCCGCCTGTGATTGACAAAATTTGACAGTTACCTTGTTTCCTGACGTGTTTGTAGACCAAAAAAAAACAAACAAAAAAAGCAAGCCCTTTTTCATTTTTACAAAGCAACTTGAGCAAAAAGTTATATAGCAGAAAAACTTTCTATTGGGAAGTTTTCATTTTTGTTGCGGACAATCAGAGTCCCCTAAATATTGTTTCCCCTCAAATACACTCTTTTACTGTTCCACAATGTCAGGTGTTTCGTTTACCGTCTTCTAGGAGTGACGTTAGAAAACGAACAGAAAAAAACAAGGTTGCTGAGGGCTTTAACGTTGCTATGCTTTAACGCGCGTTGTGCTTGTTGCGGTTTAATTTTATATGTGTAGTAATGGGTTTCAAGAAAAGGGGAATAACACATAAACCAAGGATAAAACTGAAAGACATCATTTATATGTTGTAGTTATTTATTATCTCATGTAATTTTTATTTTTCCTTTGCTTCAACTTCGTTAGCATACATTATCATACCCAAAAACAAAAGAAAAACAAAAATTACCTGAGATAAAAAAAAATAACTACAACATATATATTGTTCATGTGCATGCACAATCTAATCGTTTAAAGGTTTTTAGTGTTTTTCCGGTAGTAAGAGATCTTTTACGAAGAGAAGTCCAGTCTGTAAATAATTTAGGACTAGGTTACCCACAATTAGCGGAGCTATTCTAGGTGGGCAACAATACACAGGGGCGGATCTAGGGAGAGGGTGCAGGGGGTGCCCACCCTTCCGCCCCCCCCCTGAGATGACCTGTGGTTTTCTAATACAACTGGTATTCTGCAAAAAAAAAAAAAAAACTATCTGGTTTATTGGTGCTGAAGTAGAGCACGAGACGAGTGCACCGTCTCCTAAAAAAAAAATCCTGAATCTGCCCCTGAACAAGAATTGTCTCCTACAAGTAACTGCTAAGTTCAAGGTTCAAAAGTCTGAAAAAAGAGAAAGTAAATAAAGAGAAAGCAAACACAAAACAAAATAAAATAAAATAAAATAAATAAATAAATAAAAGGTAGCAGAATAATAGTAGTAAATATCAAAACTGTAAGAAGTACGATCATACTAAATTTAACTATGGATATAAGGAAGAGAACACTTTAACTGAATAAGGAGTTGAGGTAGAAACTGGTAATGGGGCTCATATCAACATACGCCTCCTCACTCTCCAAAACCTTGACGAGTAAGTTGTAATTTATGCTTGAAAGGGTCTTTTCGCTGTTCACTTAACGTAATAGTTGATTTATATTTTGGATTATCTGTTTGCAATTATGTGAGTGGGAACTCTGCCAACAGTGTCTTTCTACCCCTTGCTCAATTTTGGCATGCTCGAGAAAGACTGACGTGTATAAATCGATTGAGATCTTTGTTGAGCATGCGCTGCATGTTGTTAGGATACAGTTTCGAACCCAGGTCTAATAGATGTGCGGTTGGTACAGCGGGCTCGATTAGTTACGACCATTAGTTCATCAATAATAGAGCCGATGCTAGGGTCGTGTGTGGACTGCAAGAGTAACTCAATGTGTCTGGCTCTCTACTAGAAACGAAACATTAACGTACATTTTGTTAAATTAATTCTTTTAAACAGATGTGTAGAGATGAAAGGCTATCGGACAAGAAACTTTTTCCTACATTTGTACGGACGATACCACCCATCAGCAGACTTGCTCCACCGGTGCGTGCTCTGATGAAACATTTCAATTGGACTCGTGTTGGAATATTAAGTCAAAATACCCATCCATGGTCTCAATCGTATGTTTTAGTTAACAATTTAAGAGGAGAGAATCTGGTGGTAAGCACTGTTCAGACGATGGTGTTTGGTGTTCATTATGATGAGTCTGGCTTGACTCTCAGCTTTGAAAAACTGCTTCAGACTGCAGCGAAAGAATCTCGAGGTGAACTCAGTTTTGGAAGTATTTTGTTAATATTAACCCTTTAAGTCCCAATAGTGACCAACATCAATTTTCTCCCAATGATATCCATACATTGTCAAGAGACTAGGTTATGGGAATATATAAAATGATCACCTAAGAGAAAATGCTTTGATTTTTTGTCAAATTCTCTCAACTCATTCTTTAAGGAAATATATAGAGATCAGTTTGGAGAATTTGTATGTATATATTGGGGCTTAAAGGGTTAAAGGCGAGGTTGATAAAATGTCCTGGTTGATAAAATGTCCTGGTTTCAGTCACATGATTGAATGAACGATTCGCGCTATGTGTAACGGGATCAAGTCTTTCAGAAACTGTATACACTGTTATTACTAGTTGTTGTAGTAATAGCAGCTAGTATCGAAGTGCTAACTTACGTATACCTTCCTTTACTGGAAACCAGGAGCTCATTATCCAGAACTCACGACCCACACCAGGCCACAATAGAGAGCTACTGCATTTGGATCGGTAGCGTTGAGTTAGGTGAACTAAGATTTAAATTTCTTGAGCATGCAAAAACGTTTTCAAATTTTAAGGTGCTTGATAGCCTGGATAGCAAGCGTTTCCAATCGAAATATTGCACGAAAGTTGAACCTTTGCCTTTGTATCATTATGTTTAATTCATTTTCACAGGACCTTAACTGAAGGACATTCCTCATAGTATTTACTAACTAAATGCTGTTTAGAAGCTTATCATCATCATCATCATCATCATCATCATCATCATGATCGTATTCGTCACTTCATCGTCATCAGCAGTATCATCATCAAATACCATTTTCATTCTTCAAAATAAAACGTTCTTGGTACAATCTTGAATAATTCGTTGAAATTTCTTTTACAGTTGTCATTCTTGCCATGAATTACGCCTTAGCATGTCAGGCCGTCAACTACGCAGGGAAACTGGGTTTGAATAAGGGGTTCGCGTTCATCATGTTTGATCTAGATTTGGACCTCACGGGGAACACGAAGAAAAATCTTTCTGCAACATGGAGTAAAGACTGGGACGAGAGAGCCTTTCAATCAACTCTGCTTCTTTCAGTCAATAACAATGTAAGCAAAGAATACTTGACCTTTGTGGAAGATGTGAAAAGAAACAGGACCGGTTCTTTGAGTCAAGCACACGCGGTAGGTACAAAAATGACTCATTTTTCTTTTTTATGTTTTCCCCTCAAATTTCTCAGTCTGAATATCATGCCAGTCTCTTGCTTCACGATCCTGTTTTTCTTCCTTTAGGTATTCCCTTACATATCTAAGGACGTTTTAAATATTGTTGTTTATTTCTTAGTTAACATTATCATCGCCTTTATAAGTGTCGAGAAAATGGAATACATATGTTAAGTATTCAAGCAAATCGGAAGTATAATTATTATCGTCTGAGATGTATAACAAGCTAGTTATAAACTCTTAATTAGAGACTCAGCTTTGCCTGTGAAAATCAGACCGTCAATCCAACCTCACTACAGGCGCAGGTGTCACGAGAACGAGCTAAATGGGTCAGGATTGGGGCTCAAGTCGAGTCTGCCTCCGGTGCTGTATAGCGATAATTTAAGCTAGGTGTGGTTTCGGAGCTGCTACTATCCCAATACTATAATTTTTTGGGCAAGTGTGGTCCATTACTACAATGTCCCGGCCATTAAGGAGAACAGAGCAAGCATCTCCGCCATATAACTATGGACGGGTTAGCCCTTACCTTCATCATTTATTTAAGAGCCCTTGCTTGCCTCTACTATATTTGGTTAGGGTTGAAAGGCTTTGCTTCCTCCATATGTTGCCACAGAGTCCTTTCCCCTGCTTCGTAGGCTTCTTATAGCAAGGGTAAAAAGATAGTAACGAGGCCACATGTGGCTTGAATCCCTGCTTCCGCCATGCCATGGCCAAGGGTGAGAGACCTCACCTTCGCTAAGCCAAGGAGAAGAAAGGCCTTGCCACAGCTGTATGTGACCAGGGTTACCTTGCGTCAGCCAACTGTTAGCAGGGTAGTGTGGGAGACAATGGCACTAGTAGTAGTCATAATAACATCACCGTCAGCTTGATCCTCTGCTGGTATTAACATATCGTTTCTTGCTTTCAGCCTTCTATTTATGCGGCGTATTTGTATGACGCGGTATTTCAGTGCGCCATAGCTTTAAACAAAACGGGAAAGCCAGTTAATTCTGATGGCAGGGAAATCGTTCAGTATCTGATGGGAAGACAATTTCGTAGTAAGTTGTCATTGTAAAAAATTTTGTCAGTGTTTCGTGTGGAATACCTCACTTTGAGCAATTGAATCGCTTACATATTTTGTTACGTTTCTGTATGCCAGGTATTCTAGGTTACGATCGGTTCATCAACTCAGATGGCAATGCAGAATTCAATTTGATTCTGATGGACTATCGTGCAAACAATGACGGTAAGATTCACAACAAAAATAAGAGAAGCGGGCAAATAGAAGTGAATGTGGGACGAGTAGACACCATGTGTGCAAAGTCATCTTTCTGAGGCCACTTGGTAACCCACGACCTTAAGATGGCTCACAACGGTTACTGGAATTATTATGACTTTCACAAATTAGATCAATACTAGAAACCTGTTTCATTTTACCGCAAAATAATGGTATCATACACATGCCCAATTATTATTGAGTTATCGATGGACAGTTTTTGAAACTATAATTATTATAGTAGCGTTTCACTAATGTTTTGGTCTGCTACGTATTCAGCTTCTGTGGTAAATACAAAAACAGTTATTCACCTCAGTGTTGGTGAGCTGAGTTAATAAATCGACCACAATTTTTCATGGTCTACACTGTTATAGACCATAGAAATGACGTCATAAAATGTTCAAAACTCAAGTGGAACCACAAAGTTTTGAACATTTTATGGCGTCATTTCTATGGTCTATAAGAGTGCATGTCATGGAAAATTATGGTCCATTTGTTTTTTACAATAACATTTATTTTTTTACGAAAAACCAAAGACAAAAACAACCAGCACTGTGTGACATGTTAAGTCATTTCTTTGGTCTATACTCTCATAGACCATAGCTCTCGACCAATCAGCGTGCGAGGATTCCCTCAGCTATTGTAAAAAAGTGGATATTTTCCTCCACTTCGATGATTTATTAAAAAAAAAGTACGCGCGAATGAATGAACGATTAAGAAATGCGGGCGGGGTGACACTGCTACTCTAGGGGGGTATGCCTTCTTTTATTACCAAAATTTTGCTTAACAAATTATGATGTATGAAAATTGAAATAACTCTTGACTTGTAGGGTAAGGATGAGGAGGAAGTCAGAGTTACTCTAAGCCAACAGGCCACTTCCGAGTTCCAAAAACCCTAATGTTCCAAAGAAGGCCAAGTGCACAACCTTTCTTGTGAAAATGAGGTTTGTTTGCATGACAATGAAAAATCATTTCCATACTAAAGGTTGAGCACTTAACCTCGTTTTGATACAGAGGTCCTGGGGAACTCGGAAATGGCTTACTAGTTCCACCGTCCTTTCGTGTGTCAAATAGGACTTTGCTTTGTGCCACTCTGCCTTGAGTATCTAGGCTGTTAAAGATAATAAACTTGGTCCATCTATCTCAATTTCTCTTTCAAGGAATATTCCAGGAAGTTGGAGAGTTTATCATAGACAGTTTAGGGAAACAGAAGCTTGTTTTGAGCAATGAATTGATCATTTGGCCCGATAATTCAACGGCACCGTCGTCGGAAGTACGGAAATGCAGATCTTGCAAAGACCGCTGCTATAACGGTAAGAAATTTTCTCAACAACTGAACCAATCAGACTTTTGAACGGTCTAAAGCATAATATCATGGGATATTATACAAATCAAGTCGTATTTTGTCGAGACAGTGGGGGGTGGGGGGGGGGGGGGGGGGTCGAAATACAAGAGATGATTTGAAATATTCCGTAATACAACATGACTAACCGTACGATAAGAAGTTTGTTATTCAACTTTGATAGGGCGAACAGAATTTAAGGTGGCTCTTCCTTGGTCTTTTTTGGTGGGCACAACTTACATCTTTGAACCTCGTCTTATTATAAACAGCTTGGTCTTTATTGTAAACCCATTCAGTATAACACATGGATTAAACAAAGACTTATCTTAATAATATGTTGTTATTTTCCCCCATCGGAATGGATATTACGTGATAGTGACCTCACAACTGTTTTAGCTCTAGATGGTATTTCTGAATCAGCCCTTATCCGCCTTTTCTTTGGAAATGCTGTTCGTTACATACACGTATTTCAGGTGCTTGCCGTTTGCTGTAGAAACTTTCACAAAAAGAGGAATTTCGAGGTATCTTAGAATTTCGACAAAAAGAGAGCATTAAAATTATTCTTGAAGTAAAGACTGGACTTAATGTGGACAAATTTGCTAATTCTGGGATGTTTCCAAAATCAAGTCGAGTCAACTTTTATTTAACTCATACAGAATATTGGTAGTATTTACAATTCAATGCTTTCATAACAAAAATAACAGATGTGAAAAAGGAAAAAAAGTTATTGAAAGTATTTGTTACCCTTTTTACCGAAGCTTTAGGTAAACTTATGTCGGTTGCTGTTAATCAAATGTCAAGAAACGATCAAATTTAAGGGATTTGTAAATAGCTACTCACTTTGCCACTGTCTGTACTGTGCCCCTGATCACTTTTATTAAACAGCAAAATTTATAGTGGCAGGAATATAACCTTGAGTTTTGTTAATTAATAAATTCCTGATAACCAAATTGATCTTTGAATCTAACTTGCACCTAAGACGGTCAACTATGAGTTTCTCTCATTCGTTGCTTCCAACTTTTATGATTGGTTGAAAGTTTTCAAAACAAATGAAAAAATTCTTTCAAAATGGGAATAAATGACAAATTGTTTCGTAAACCTGCTCTCTGTATATTAGCGCCTTCTCAGTATAGAAATTTCAAAACGTTCAAAATTATGGAGAATATGTATTGAGGCAGAGCATGGAATAGTAATTACTTTCGCTTTTATATGAATCATTGCTTAAAAAGCAACTAAATTATTTTAGTAGAGTAATTGTCTTACACAATTTACAATATTGCACGTGACACTATGGTGCCTGTAGTCACGGTCTCCACATCACGTTTCTTTACGGATAGGATACCAGGGTTTGGCTTATATAACGTTTCTGGCAGAAGTGAGTATTTGACGGTCTAAATGTGGCGATAAAGGCCGAAGGTATTAGACCCTATTGCGTCCTTCTGCTGCATCAATAAAAAATTTCTTAAAATATGTAAATGTATCACTACGATTTCTCTGTACCAGCTTTTGCACATAAACATCTTAAATTGTTCTTACAAGTTTTGTCCACGTTTAACAGGTTTTAAGGGGATTACGTCGTAATCCGCTTTATAAGGGCAGGATTGCATAACTTTATTTCAGATCCATGGCAAAGAAATGAAGAACATTTTAAAAAGAAAACAAACTTGAACAGTAATAGCGCTCGTTTAATTATTGGTTCCGGAAAAACTAATCCGCCGAAAACAGTAGTTTAAATCGTTTTCTGCCTTGACAATGGAAAATGAAATGTACTTTATTATAATCTGAATGCTCCTACTTACATGTATTACATTTTAATTTAAAAAGTTTTGTTCCTCTGCTATAATAAAATGAAATTATATAATTTAAAAACAAAATTATTCCCAATAGCGCATTATTTGAATTTCTGTTATTTCAGCTTCATTTGGCTGTGAAATATTGCTCTTGAAATTAGCAATAATTTTGTTTGTAATTAATGTACCGTTTCTGCTGCCAAGAAACTATTTCATAACTTAAAAGAATGACATTGTGTTTTACACGTTTATGACGTGCCAAAGTTCATAGTTCTCTTGCTCAGCTGCCACTAAAACTTAAACCAGCACGAAATTTTAATTTACTCGTTTTATTGAATACCTTCTTGTTACCCCCAAGCGTTAGTTTGAGTGTGTTGTGTATTTTGTACTGATTAATCATAAAAATTGGTAACAACGTTAGTGGAGGGATTTTGCCGAGGCCGTGAATACTTGTTATTTGTGACAAGATACATACCTGTCATTTGCAATGAGTACACTATGAGTTCAATTCAAATTGTCAATATAATTGACAGAATTTTAATGATCCTCCTTAAACATGACGAGCTCTTTCATGTTTAGAGCAAGTTTGATGTTCTTCGCTGTTACAATTCTAATAACACGTACCTTCTCTGCACCATCAGATGGCAATCTAACGATCGGACTGATCCTGCCGTACAAAGTTGGGTCGCCTGACGTCCCTCCCGGCAACCGTTATGCGTCCGCCTTGAAAATAGCGGTGGATAGAATCAACAGAGATCCGACTCTTTTATCCGGAATAACACTCAGCTTCATTTGGGACGATTCCGAGTGTTTGGAGGAATTGTCAATCCAAGCTCTTATTGAACAGTGGGAGAAGAGAGTGGATGGTTTTATTGGGTTTGGTTGTGCATGTTCAACCCAGGCACGCATGGCTGCTGCGTTGAATTTGCCAGTCATTTCTCATGTAAGTACAAGTACACAGTGCACAGTCATGTAAATTTGTCAATAGAGGTCGAGACACCACAAGATGTAGTCGGTCTTGAAATTCGATCTTAAAAAAACTAAACTTCTCAAATTTTAACGGTAGAAACGTCATACAACGCATTTATTTTTTTATGCTGCAGAGTTATGACTGCCTTACTTATTTGCTTAAGCTCGTTTTATAGGGTAAAAACTTTTAAAATTCTAAAATCGACAATTGCCCTTCCTTCGTTTTCTCTTGAAGCATTTATATGATGAGCAAATGAGAAGACTCGACACAAAAACGTTAGTCAGCCACTTGACAGGTTTGGTTAAACATTTGCACCATGAAAAGATGAAAAACAAACAGTACAGGAACTGTTAGTAGTAATAATACTACTTCAGCTTCCACTTATTTAAACTGAGCATTTCGCAAACTAATAAATAAAAAATCCAGTCTGTTACCATTCACTTGCACCTGCTACGTCATACAGCATCAATCAATTTATTTTCGTGCAAACTTCCACAGTGTTGCATGAAATTAACGATTTGTCATCCGTGAAATTTTTCTTGAAACCACCAACTGACAGTCCGGGGTTTTTGTATGTTGTTGCTTGGGTCCGAAATACGTGCACCTTCTGTGGGTAATTTGCATTTTGGTCTCGCTAGGGAAACTAAAAAAAAACAAAACAAAACAAAAATCTCAATTAAATTTAGTATTCGCTATTTCCTGTTCAACAATTTTTTAAAATGCCTATGGGATATTTTGGAATATATTTTCCTCTTGTAAGTCAACGTATACTAGGTGACAAATCTAAAATCATCGCCGGTCATTTTTTACAACAAAGAATAGACGGTTCACAGACTTCTGTTTTCTCGTTTGTACTTTATTTGATGAACGCTTGGCGAAGTGGCATGAATTGTTAGGTTAAGCACCGGTAGACGGGGAAGGCGGTGGCCACCCCTTTGCGCTGCTTTACTCGGCGCCCTTCGTTCCCCTGCTTTTTGTCGAAAATATATAGAAGCTGTTGTCACCCATCAAGTTCATAACCCTGCCCTGTTACTTACATGTCGTTCTGTTGTTCGATTCTTAATTTGTTGTCATTTTATCTGCCATATACAGATGTGCACGTCCAACGCTGTTTCCGACAAAGAGCTCTATCCGACTTTTGCACGAACTATCTTCGGTGACAACAGCATCAGCCCTTCTGTACTGGCTATTTTGAAGTACTTCAACTGGAACCGGGTGGGGATTATCAGCGAAGATGCGGATACCTGGGAATCAAGGGGAGACTTTCTGGTGTCTTATTTGAAGTCTCAAGGGAAGATTGTGTCTCTGCAGGAGAAAGTTAAGTTTCACTGGTTATACAAACCAGAGACTGATGGAGAGCATTTTCAGCAAGTTTTGATGAAAATGAAGACCAAAGCAAGAAGTATGTTCATGACAAAATCTAGGCCAAACGTTGAACTTTTCATGAGACGAACTAAACTTAGTGAGTTAATTTCATTAAAGGGAACCTCCACTCTTACTACAGAATAAGTTTAAATCGAATAAAATTATGTTGATGAACAAATTTGTTCGAAATTTGTCTTTAAAAAAGTGTTTAAATCAGGAAAAGTGAATTTTAAAATCGCTTATTTTCACTTTCAAATTTCGCGGGCGCCGCCATCTTGAATCATTGTGACGTGTTACGGTTGCTCTATTGTTCTGACACAAAGAGCTTTTGTTTAATAACAATAGGGCAACCATTACACCTCATAATTATTCAAGATGGCGACGCCCGCAAAATTTGAAAACAAAAATAGGCGAATCTAAGAGTTATTTCTTTCGGATACAAACGCTTTCTTTAAAAATATTTTAGATTGACTTGACTGTAACAGTTATTTCCTGTGATTTAAAGTTATCTTTTTGTTGAAGTGGAGGTTCCCTTTAAAAATTCGACGACTGGCTCAGTTAACATAGTCTGAAAGAGTTTGGATCGTCAAACACCTTCTATCCGTCTGCTTCAGATCGTCTGCGGGGCAACATAACTGATAGTTTTAAAATTAGGTTAAGTATGATAATATATATTTTATCTCTCTTGGAGAATACTGCTTTTTGGTCGGATTCAGTTGATTGGTTTGACGCGTCCTAAGTTCGTCGTCTGACCCAACGGAAGATCTTAAATTGATTTAGGTCGACCGAAATTAGAGTTTGGTTCTTCTCATGAAAAGTTCGAAGTTTGGCCTAGGCGTTAGTGTTATATTGCGAACCACCGATCGCACTAAAAATCAGTTGATAAAATGGTAGTGATTTATTTTCTTTGATCGATAAAGCCTGTAAAAAGATGGCAAATTAACATTCCCTATACCTATCTCTCTTATGTGCTCCGATCAACTACAATCCCGGACAAACTGTACTCGGGGACTCAGCAGCAGTTCCTTTTGATGTTTTTTAAAAAAGTGGTTTTCCTTTTTGCTGAATACCCCTCATTAGGGGGGTCAGGGGGCCGGGAAAGGAACGAAAAAGAGATAAAACTAGTATCCTTCCCAACATTTTTGACAATGATAATTGTAGTCTTAAAAGAGCCAAAATGGTATCTTTATTAACGCTTGACCAGCACCAACGGTAAACTAGCAAAAGTACCAAAAATATATTTTCGTTGCAAAAATATATACAGTCAAGGTATTCTTGTGACCTTCCATAATGGATGTTCCAGCCTTAATAGCAGATTTCCATTGTCGCGTAATTTTTACTTGCGGGAATAAAATAGAGGCAAATGTATGGAAGGTTGTGCGTACGCGTAAAAGTTGAGCTTCCTAAACTTTTACTTTTGCACGCGGCCTTTCAAATAGTTTTTCTATTTTCTTTACGCGCCTAAAATTTACGTGCGTTAACGCATGCAAAATTACGCCACAGTGAAAATCCACTTTATAGGGACCATTTCACGCTATTTGCTATCTTTTTTAAAATAGCTAAAACTTTTTTTTGCATCAGTTGAATTCCTAAAATAATTGTCCAGTTTTGGTATTTGAGGCTTCTTAACCCATTCGCCCCTGAACCGCCCGTAACCGCCCGTGCGGATCCAGGTCCTTTCTACCCTTTGTGACGTCATCAGTTTTAACGGTCAAGGACAACTTTCTTCGCTAACTTGTGCAGAGTGAAGAGATCTTTCAAAGCATACCAGAATGAGCACAATTGAGTCAAGGACACCGGAGAAAGAAGCAAAAAACCACGTGACAAGGACCTGAAAATCTCCATGAAAATCTTGTTCCATTACCCACCTACCTTTCCTTTCACCTAATCCTAAGATCCTAAAAGCTTTCCTAAAAACTCTTCCCACCAAAATGAAGCCTACTAAAGGCCCAGCAAGAGAAAAAAAAAAATGAGGCAAGAAAAGTGAAAAAAGAAGGGAGGAGAGAAAGCGAAAAGTAAATGTCGAAATTTTGCTTTCTGCGCATGCCCGAACTTCGCAAGCTCATATTTTGCATCTGGATCAGAAGGCCGCCAAGTGTACGACCTGTAAACCGGTTTGTGGTAAGTTTTAGCTCTTTATAGCACGACAGTGACCAGAAAACCACTCGACTAGCTTCAGAACGCGTTTTTCGGCAAAATCTCCAGGAGCGAATGGGTTAATGTTCAGCATTAATACTGTATCCCATCGTTTGTGGCAAGGGATGGTAAGGATAGACATGGATTGAAACCAACTTTTTTCAAGTTTTAAGTCTATGTTTGCAAAAATCACCAAAAAATACTATTAAAGAAAGTTACCAAATTGTTTCAAATTGGCCTTTTTCCACATAAAAAGTCAAATTTAACAAATTTCATCACGAAACAGGTTTTTAACGTGAAAACAAGGAATTCCAATGTTTAATGTTAATGGTTAGTTCTTCCTGATGAAATTTGTTTGAGTTCTTCTTTATAACTCCACAAGAGCATTTTGTGTATACTTAAGCATAGACACTGAGGGCCTGTTTACATGGAGGTGGGGGACCCCAGGTATGTGAGGTAACCCACCTTGGTGGGTAACCCGCCTGTCCACAGTCTCTCATTTTGATTCGATCACGTTTACATGATAGGTGGGGTGACCCGCCGTATGTTACCTCACCTGTCTGGGGTCACCCACCTCCATGTAAACAGTCCCTAAGTGAGGCCTTCAGCACGAAATTGTTCTAAGACAGCAATATCCTCGTGACATAGTCCATATATTTAACAATTATTCCACGAGGGCGCGTTGGATATGAGATGATAGATAGCCAACGAGGCGCATAGCGCCGAGTTGGCTATAATCATTTCATATCCAACAAGCCCGAGTGGAATAATTGTTTTGTTAAAAACGCCCACAAAATCTCGTTGAATCGCCCCGACTAGAACAAACCGGAAAAGACAAGGGACTTCCGCTATTAACATGTCACACGTCTATCAAAACTGTCAACGCGCGAACGGACTCGCCTAGACTGCATGAATGAAAAATCAAAACATTGTGCGATGAACATTAGTTTTTTAAAAACTAATCGTGATTCTGGGATTTTACACAGCAGAACAGCTTAAAAAACCTGGCAGATAATGTGAAGGAAAGGAATTTTTAAGTGACAGCCGTCGAAATTACTATGAATTTGGATTTTCGGTGTAGTTATAAAAGTAAGAACAACGGAGAAAAACTACCGGTATTACCTCGGTCGCTTGTTATGAAGTTGTTTGAAGCCACAAGCTGGTTTTGCTGAACAAGAAAAGAAGCTATACTGCCGCCTCGATTGCTCTAGTGAATGGCTGCATTGCCTGTATTTGTAGCTGGTTTCTTGTGATTTATATTCTTGATGTCGGATAAACAAGCTGCAGTTATCTATCGGCGAGTGACTCGATTGGCGAATGGCTTCGCGATCATGAAGAAACAACACTTGTCTTCTTTCGTAGCTGGTCAAGGTACTTTAGTTCCATGTGTTTTCATGTGTTTTTCGACAAACTTTCAAACAAGCTCTTGTGGCTTTTTTGTTTGTTTTTGTCTTTTTTCTTTCGTTGAAATTGCATTTCTAGTATTCTAAGAAATGAATTAAAACGATTTGCTTCGGGCGCCGTTCTATCCTTCACGAAAAAAATTCTCAGCTAGCTTCCAATTTTAAACTGACGCGTACACCGACCATATATGGAGAACATGGTATATTAGCTCATATACCATAACGGCTAAGCCAATCAAAATGCTAGAATTGCATTATCCAATGATTCAGTTTTTAATAATAAGTAATAGACCACGCTGTCTGCGGGTTTACCGGCGTGATAACCCACTTGGGATGTTGGGAGAAAACTTGAAAAGCTTGTAAATCACAAACCCAAGGCGAGTGATTTGCAAGCTTTTCGAGTGTTCTCCCAACATCCCAAGTGGGTTATCACGCCGGAAACCCATAGAAAGTGTGGTCTATTGCAAGAAAATCAGTAAAAAGTTAAACCGTTCATAAGTTTTTCCCGCCCCTTTTCTCATAGTAGTTTCTGTTTTTTATTGTAGTTATCATTCTTTCCTTGGAGCGCCGTCTCATACGTGAGGGGATGTACTATGCCAGTAAACTGGGCATGAACAATGGAGATTATGCGTTCATCGCGTTCCAGTTGGATCCCCTTTTGGTTCAAAAATTTTTTCGACGACCTGAACGGTGGTTTATCGGTGAATTCAAAGCCACCCGCGATTTAAACAAAGACGAGGAAAGGGAATTTTACGACGCTTTTAAATCTGTGTTGTTATTGACAGTCAACACGCAGCAGATTGATAAGTACTACACGTTTGTGAACGAAGTGAAACACAAGATGTCGGATCCCCCTTTCTGTAGCAAAACCTACGTGGGCTCAAGGAAATTTCAAAATTTAACAGTCTATAACTTCAACCGGACGGTGAGTATATGACTGTTCAAAGCATATAAACGTATCGATGCTTTTTACCAACCTCCTACCTGTAGGAGGCAGCGTGGTCGAGCGGTTAGAGCGCTGCAATTGCAGTTCGGAAGCCCCGAGTTCACGTCCCGCCCTCACCGCTTGCTGGATTTATTATTATTATTATTATTATTATTACAAGTGATACCGGTAAAAGTAAATTATAAATATTTTACACCATATAAAGTTTCGAGTTTAAACCTTAAAATAATTTGATCAAAAAGGGTTAGCTTTTTCGTCTTTCTTCGGTGCTGCAAATTTATACGGCGAAGTCACGGTTCGATGTTGTCCGTTGTAGTGGGAAGTGATGCCATTTGCTTTTATTGAAATGAGTGGATGAAAATTGATCGCTCTTTTTTATATACAAATCATGTCCAGTGACATACAAAATCAACTAGTACAGCTGATTCTTAAGTCGTGGCACAAGCCGATTAGTAGAATGGATTTACAAAGAGATAGGAATTGGTCTTTCTTACTGAAAAGAAAAAAACAACTGGCTTAATAACGAACAGCCTGCAAACCACTAAGCTGAAACTTATGTCATGCTAGGCCCGTATCAAGCGTGGAATTTCTTATGAGTGTCGAACACCTATTTTAGTCGAAGAATATAATTAAATACGGCAGTTGATTCAGACGTCGGATGTAAAGGTCCCGAATTTAAATCCGTTTGTTGTAGACGTCGCATCTCAAAGCAGTTACCTCTCGAATTAAATTAGGCACATGTGAAATTCGATGTTTGAATTGGGGAATGGTAACAGTGTCTAGTGTTACTATAAATACTGGTAGATACGCTAGAAAGAAAAACAATATGGCGGCCAAATACATCCTTTTAGCTTTGAAAGTTCTCCTTTTTATTAACAAACGTTAAACATTTATTTCTTCTTACCTATGTGGTGCATATAGCTAGTAACATAACGTGGTAAATTGAAAGCAAAATTTACATTTATTTCCGCAAACAAACAGTTAAGTTGAAAAAGGATTTTACAAAAGTCTCAAAAGTAGGTCTCCTTTTCGATTTTAATTTGCAATATCGGTCGATTTACGCAACTTTTAAACTTCTGGCTCAGTTTTCGTTTGCTTCTGCGTTGAAAATGGAATAATAATTACTCAGGGGTTAATACAGTGTAAAGATTTGTGGTGAAAAACAATTACAAAAACTTGCAAATTTATGGCGAAAAATGTACTTTAAAAACGAACTAAAATATTCAAAACGCTCTGATCACGTGACTGATGACGTCATGTCCCTCTTTTGGTAACGAAAAAAATTGTCAGGTAGACCATTACTTTCCTGCAAATTTTCTCTGCCGTGTAATGAAACGTCAACTCTCTACAGCCCTCGGCCTGCGTTTCCCGACTTTTTCGCTCATGTTCATTGCCCCTTAAATTTTAAATTTCTGAAGTAAACTGGTTATTTTTAAATGCTCCACACAATCAAAACCTCAAATATGCTATTTTATTTTAACCGTGTGACGAAATCTTGTCACAGCAACAAAAAACCCTAATTCAGCAATGGTCACGTGACTGATGACTTCATCACCCTAGATGTGACATGAGAAGATATTTTATGGCAATTCACAGGTAGCCCAAGCTCGAAATATGAGCATCGGCGAGCATCGGCATTGTTGCGTAACATTCAAAATATAAGGATTTGTATGGGAAAGAAACCTACCGTTTCTGTAACCTACGAAAATGAAAGGATTTCAATAAAAAACAGCTTACCTTACTATATAGAGAGAAAACCGTTTACATAAAAACCCATAAAACGGCCATAAATCGGCCCGTGGACCACAAAGGAGAGACGTAACACACATTTTAAGTAAGGTAAGCTGTTTTTTATTGAAATCCTTTCATTTTCGTAGGTTACAGAAACGGTAGGTTTTTTTCCCATACAAATCCTTATATTTTGAATGTTACGCAACAATGCCGATTCTCGCCGATGCTCATATTTCGAGCTTGGGTTACCTGTGGACAAATATTATCTTTCTGTGGTCTGAAATTCTTCCACGTATAAACTTGTCAAAGTTATAAAGCTTTCAAAAAAAATTGCCTCAAAGGATTCTGGGATAATTTTTATGATAATTATAATTTACTTTTATAATCATTATTATTAAAGAAAACTTGGTTGAGGTTTTGCAACTTCTGAATTGTTCGTTCAAAACGATCTCCTAATTATCGTGTTACATAGTTCATTACGATTAAACTATCTTGTACGAAGTTATCCAAAAGAATTTGCTTAGCATTAGTAGTTCTAGCATTTTCAGCCTCTTGAGTGAAACTTTTATCATCAACGGCGCAGACCTGAATTCAAGGAATCAATCAGAATTTAATGCAGATGCCTGCGGCCGGCAAATAGCGCGAAATTTGGTTTTAACCTGTGATTAGTTCGTCCAAAATTTAGTGAAAGCTTACAAACAAGTATTGGATGAGGTTTTTGTGATATCCGGAATAATCAAGGTCGAGGTAAGTGTTATCAGCCGAGCCCTTGGCCCAGTTGTTCGAAGGCCGATTAGCGCTTAACCAAGGGTTAAATTTAACCCTGGTTATTTTTTTCTTGTGCTCAAAAGCATTTCCTCGGATAATTTTCTCTGCTAATTTTAAAGCTTCCAATCATCAACTAGTAGACAAAAAGAATTAAAACTGAAATGCTTCTTAAGCTTTCAAATATGAATTCAAATTTCGCACTAACCCTGGGTCATCTTAACCCAGCTTTGAACAACTTGGCCCCCAAGTTTACCGAATCCCTCAAAAGTATCCATGAGTAACATTATATTTAGGTCTCTTAATGAAACAAAGTTCTTCCCTAGGCCCCGATCGTAACAGGCTACCTGTATGATGCAACATTCCTGTACGCCATTGGAGTCAACCGTACACTCGCCCAAGGAGGGAACGCTACAAATGGTCGAGCGGTTATGAAGAATTTATTTGGACGCCAGTTTTCCAGTACGTGAAAACTTTGATTAGATTGGTTAGAGTTTAATTTTAACTAGTTGCTTATTCTTGTCACGTTCTTTCATCAGATCAAGTTTCTCCCTTATTCAGAGATGTCGGTCTCTCTCCTCTTTTTTTCAGGTATTCTTGGGTATGACGTATTTTTGGACGAGCAAGGAGATGTCCAGCAAAACCTTACTGTGATGACACTCAGTGATGACATCGGTAAGACAAAAGGGAGTAATTCAAATGATGGCATATTTGTCCAACTTGAGTCTAGGATTTCGTTTCCTTGGCTTCTCAAATAGTTTGTTGTTATTGTGAATATTATCAAATAGTTACGCTGCAAATAGAAGAGCGGCCTCTTGAACAGGCGCTATAGATGACCGCGAGCACGCTCAATCTGAATGACTGGTCTTTGTATCATCACGTGATGATTTTTTAACATTCAGGTTGTTAAAATGATGTGCACGCACGAGAAAGAGTAAAAAAGCAGCAGCAAAATTGGCTTAGTAGTATGGTTTTTCTTGGGCCCGTTAAACTGACGACAGAGCATGACTAGTACGACCTCAATGCGGAAATATTGCAGTCTAAAACTCACGTTTCAAGGTGGCTCGATACAGTTTTTCTGGGTCAATACCTCCCAAGTTTGAGCATAAACTACGTCGCCATAAGCAAAGATTTGGAAAAATTGCCACCACAGTTATATTAGACAAAGATGAAAGTTTGTTATGATTAGGGTTGCAATGACATCGGAGTTGTCATAGCAAAGAAATGACGCTATTACTTATTTTACCTGCAGCTGTATTTTTCGGCACTGGAAACTGTTCTTTCAAAATCGTTCATGGGAGCTTTTTTCTCCAACAGCGGCCTAGGCCCCGGTGTTTGTGAAGTTTAAGCGAAATCGGTAAGAGCGTTATCGAGATATTTTGGGAAGATATTTTAGAAACGCAATAAAAATGGACAATCTTGATGTTTGGCCGTT
>OZ037780.1:21465921-21468421 GCA_964035525.1 Porites cylindrica
AACCTCTGTTTGACTTCAACGTACTTTCAGTACAACGGCAAACACTACAAACAGTTACACGGTACAGCTATGGGCTCTCCAGCTTCTGTTGTTGTAGCAGAAATTGTCATGCAAAACATCGAGGTACAAGCTCTAGCTATCTACACGCGAGCTGTACTTCTTTGGTTACGTTACGTTGACAACACATTCACCGCCGTACACAAAGACGGAATCGACGATTTTCACGAACACCTTAACAGACAGAACGCGGACATACAGTTCATACATACAGTTCACCAAGGAGATTGAAGAAAATGGTAAGATACCTTTTCTAGACTGCTTGGTAACTCGCGACAACAACAAACTAAAAACGACTATTTACAGAAAACCGACACATACCGACCGATTACTAGACCAGTCTTCGTACAACCCGACCTCTCACAAGGCGACTACTATCCGGACTATGATGAGACGAGCGCAACTAGTTTGCGACTCACCTGACAGCCTACAAGACGAGACTGTTTATCTCAACAACGTTTTTAGTAAGAACAAATACAACACGGACTTTGTTAGACGGAACACTCACAGTAACACTGATTCCAACTCTCAGACCAACTCTGGCCCTGTTACGACAGCGACTATACCGTTCATCAGAGGCACCTCTGAAACTATTGCACGTATATTACAACCTTACAATATACGTGTTGAGCACAAACCGATAACCACTTTACGGCGACTGCTTACTAATGTCAAGGACAAAGACAAACCGGAAAACAGACAGGGAACAGTATACAAGATCAAATGCTGCGACTGCCAGGCTTCTTACATTGGTGAAACCGGCAGAAACCTAAGCACGCGACTAACCGAACACAAACGCGCGACGAGGAATGGTGACGTAAACAATCACATTGCTGAGCACCATTTAAAGACGAAACATCAAATTGACTGGGACTTTGCGACATATATAACGTACTCTACAGACTACTATCAACGTCTTACTTTAGAAAGCTGGTTTACTAACTTAGAACAAACGCCACTGAATCGTAGCCAACAGTTACCAGCGCCGTGCAAACGACTTATTGACGAGATCAAGCAAAACTAACTACGAGAGAACAACTGGAGAACAGACAATTTGACTAAAAATAGACGACTGTTTAACTGTAACAATAGACGGATCGAAACGCACCAATCACTGATTACGAGTCTTCATAGCCAATAACATCACGGCTTAACTGACAGTCGACCAATAACATCGCGACATAATTGACCAATCAGATCAATAACCAGAGTATAATACCATCAACTGACGTGATACAACTCACTTTGACTCTGAAGATGACTACCGCACAGGTTGTCGAAGCGTCAGTCACTGTCAACAACAACAGTCCTATTCAGGACTAGGCTCACCCGGACGATCAAACTCAACCTTTTAACATATGTTATATAACATAAAATAACATGACAATTGTTATATAACATATGCTAAAAGATGACATACATATGTTATATAACATGAAATATGTTATGTAACATAACATGACATGACATATGTTATATAACATAACATGACACATGACACATGTTATATAACATAACATGACACATGTTATATAACATAACATGAAACATGTTATATAACATGTTGTAACGTGACCTGACATGTGTTCTATAACATGCCATAAGATGACACATGTTATATAACATATGTTATAACATGACACGACATATGTTATATAACATAACATGACATGACACATGTTATATAACATAACATGACAATGTTATAATATAACATGACACCTGTTATATCACATAACATATTATGACACATGGCACATGTTATATAACATAACATGACATGACATATGTTATATAACATAACATGACACATGTTATATAACACATGTTATATACTATAACATGACATATATTATATAACATATGCTATATAACATGACATGAAATATTGTATATAACAGAACATGACGTGACACATGTTATATAACATAACATGGGAAATGTTATAAAACAAAACATAGCACATATTATAACATAACATAACATGAAATGACATATATTATATAACATAACATGACACATGTCATAACATAACATAACATGACATGACCCATGTTATATAACATAGCATGACACGTCATAACATAACATAACATGACATGACATGACACATGTTATATAACATATATTATATAACATAACATAGCACATGTTATATAACATATGTTGTAACATGACACGACCATATGTTATATAACATAATATGACATGACATTTGTTATATAACATAACATGACACCTGTTATATCACATAACATATTATGACACATGACACATGTTATATAACATAACATGACACATTTAA
The DNA here is from genome assembly GCA_964035525.1 of Porites cylindrica. Lineage (NCBI taxonomy): Eukaryota > Metazoa > Cnidaria > Anthozoa > Scleractinia > Poritidae > Porites > Porites cylindrica. The sequence goes on from OZ037780.1 coordinate 21,468,284, forward strand.
CATGACATGACATATGTTATATAAAATAACATGACACATAACACATGTTATATAACACATGTTATCTACCATAACATGACATACATTATATAACATATGTTATATAACATGACATGACATATGGTATTTAACAGAACA
>OZ037780.1:21473421-21508421 GCA_964035525.1 Porites cylindrica
ACAAAATGAACTACAAAGAGCCATAACACAGATCCTTAAACGCACTGGGCTTCTGATCACAATTTCGACTTATTCACAAGAACAAATCAGCCTACATATTGTTGGTTTTCACATGACGTCACTAAAATTCAAACTAAAAAACTATCGATCCTAGCGAGATTTCACTTTCACGATGCATTAGAGCAGTTGAAAACTAATTTTCATACAAATTTTCGCTTCAAAAGGGGTCTTGGTTTTGTGATAGACTGCGCTTGAATTTCTAGGCTTTTGCGTGACGCGACATTTACATGACGGCCAAGAGTGCTGTCATGTAGGTTAAAAAAATGACTTATTTCAGGAAATTTTGCTACCTAAGCAGTTCATGTATTAGAAAAGGTATTACTTTAATGTTTATGCGTTTCTCGAAGAATAAATTCAGGATTTTGTAGCAAAACTCTGTAACAGTGGTTTCTGTTGGTTTCCGTCCGCCATGTTGGAGCTCACCCAGCTGAGCACCAGCATGGCGTCTCCATACAAATCTCTATAAGTTGGGGTAAAACATGTCTTCGGATATCTCGTATACGAAATATTCCTCTGACCTGAATCTTGGCGAGGGTCTTTGTATATTTACCTTCTTTCATTTCCCAGATTCTGGACTTTATCTATTGAACGATTTTGATTTTGATTTTGATCTATTTTGAATGGCGTGACACTGAAAACCAGCAATTGTTAATAGTCCATTTATTTCTCTTCCTTTGTATTTATAGGAAACAGAAACTTGAAAAAGAACTGGCGAGTGATTTGTGGAGAGTGAATTACAACGAAATTTCTTTGCGAGCCCGAGGGGCTGGCTCTCTTCGTAGTCAGGTACCAAATAGGTCTCAACAGTTCTCCACCATAGAAACGAGAAGGGAACTGGAGCTGAAATGCGTCCCGCCATTTTTTCTGGGATCGTTAGTGGGGACGCGCCGGTCAGCTATTGGCCAATTTTCTCCTGCTTGTCCTTAGCAGCGGTCCCAGAAGTCTTTGCGAAAGTTTGCTCGGCCCAGTCTCCTTCTCAGTTCTAAAGTGGCGAATGGACTGGGCACAATAATCAAACTTAAGACGGAAAAAGAAAAATGAAGGTTTATGGTACCAGCCTTCCAACCATACAATGAATCTATATGACGGTTGATAGTTGCAAACGAAGAGTCAGTTGACTCACAAAACCTTTAGCCTTTATCTTAACACGAGTGTTTCGGCTCAGGTCTATTTTCAAAGTAATTCTACGGTACATAAACATGTTATTTACTCTTTTAACTCTATTCATATATTCATTATTATCACAGGTTAGCTTGGTTTCTGCGGAAAGCTTTGATAATATCAATGCACGTCAATTGTTTACCCTAGTTGGTTCTTGGAGGGTAAGTACAAATGCGGTGTCACAGAGTGCTTTCTGACTAATAATGAAAAACCTTACCGTATTCGGTGGGGCCTCTCGGGGTGTTTGAATAACCATGAATGAACTGTAGAAAGTGCTGGCTTTCCTCTGCCCTGCAGGTGGTTAAAAGAATTTTTTATATTCTTGGATAAGGTAGAAAAACTTTCACAGTACTTTGGCTTCGTCCGTCTCTGTTTGCATAAAAGAAACCCTATGGATGCAACAAATTTCTGGCAGTGACCACTCCGGCCTTAGTAGTACCAAGCTCAAATAAAAATCACATTGGGGGAGTGCATAACTCATCAGTGATTGTTAGATTCACATTTTCGGGGAGAGACAAACGTCAGTTTTCATCACGCGACGACGTTTTCCTTGTACTTATCGTTTGTTTAGTATATCCACACAAAACTTAGTAGCCTAAAGCGACATTAATCCATTCATTCATCCATCCTGACAATTTTCATCTGCTTAAATTTTATCAGTCCAAATATGAGAAATTGTCAACTTGAATTACCGTTTGCCTTTTGTCGTAAAGTTACCCTGCTTGGCAAGCGTTTCCGGGCGAGTACCTCTACGTGGAGAACGTTGGGACGAGAGCAAAAACGAGGAATAAAAGGGGAGGAGAGAAAAGTAACGCTTCAATATTAGAAAAGATTCGATATATTAAAATTCATACTTGGCTGCGAGGCTTGGGGGAAAAAAGGAAAAGAAATCATCTTGAGTCTCAGTAATGAATAATGCATTTCTTTTGTTTTATTCCGCCAAGCCTCGTAGCCAAGAAGGAATTTCAATATATCGAAATTGGTCTATTCCGTGAAAAATGTTTTACCCACTTTTAAGTTTGGAGAAACTAAAGATGAGATATGATCATTTTCTTAGTCCAATACAGTTGCTATTAAGAAACTCAACAAGACAAGTCTAGATCTCACAAGGGAAATTAAAATGGAACTTAAACAGGTGAGTTTGTGATTTCCCAGTAGTAAGTTTCTTGGCAGGTCAAATCACTCGGCTAAGGAATAAAAGTAGCTAAAACTTGCTCACTTTGTTATGTATTGAATAAAACACTAGATACACGTTCACTGTTTCAATTTCAAATTTCACGTCGAATTTTTATCCCATAATTAATTTGTATAGGTTTTCTTGATGCCCGACTGAGAAACAACAAGCTATAGCATGGTCCACAAGTCTGCGTTTGCAACAGTTGATGATAATTAATAATGAGCGTATTTACATCATTCCACTTTGCTTTTTGCGTTATATACCGTATTTTCCAGGTTTTATTTCAGGTTGTGCAAGGATAAAATAGTTACAACAGTGACCATGTAAACTTCATTAAATGATGATAAAAAGTATATTGACTAACTGCTGGTCAATACCCTCATAGAGTTAGTCTTGCCAAGAAGAATTGTGCTAATGACAACTCTAACAAAGGTTCGAGATGTAAGACTCGAAAGCTATCATTATTTCTACCTTGCTTAAAGTTGTCTTACAGCACACTTTATCTGATTGTATGGAGTATGCTTCCTTTTGATACCTGATGCGTTTCATATCTTTCAGATGCGTGACATTCGCCACGACAATTTAACTCAATTTATGGGAGCATGCGTGGATACTCCCAACATATGCATCTTGTTCCAGTACTGCCCTAAAGGCAGCTTGCAGGTAAAACATCAACAGATAGCATGGTTACAACAATTGTCAGTATTAATTTTATGGTTGTAGACCCGAACAGCGCAATTTCTTTGAAGGTCAAGTCACGCGGCTACGGTAAAACGGGCAAGAAAAAAGTGTAACTTGTTTTGCAACATTGCTACAAATCGACTTGAAAACCGATGTTTCGCGTTTTACTGTCCAAGAATGAAACATGTCTTGCTGCAAATCAGGTCGTTGCAAGTTGCGTGAATACAGCCTGTACTTCTGATTGGATAAAATTAGGCGGGAGTCACGCCATATACGGGATGTTTGTCACTTACTGCAAACCAAGTTTGCCTCTGGCCAGTAAATCGCGCATCATGTACAGAATTTGCCTCAAAAAATAGCACTACTCTGTACTTTCGCAACCTGCAACAAGCTGATTTGTTTCAAGACAGGTTTGATTCGTCGGTGATAAAATGCATAACATTGCTTTTTAACTCGTTTTGCAGCAATGATGGAAAACAAGTTGCAACGTTTCGCTGCCCGTTTTAACGTACCTTAAAAGTGGCTTTAGTCGTACATTAGTTACTGACCACAACTAACCATCCGACTCTTACTCATAGCACGAAGCCTCGAAATTGAAAAAAAAAATCAATTAATTATATAATAAAAAGTATCATGCGAAAGAACTGGCTGCCCAACAGGTTTTTATTTACAGACTTAAAGCTAAAACTACTTTTAAGAGACTCAGTGTAAAAGGTTTAACATGTTATATCAATCAGTCCCTTTCAGCATTTCCACTACTAAGGAAGCCCAAACATAATTTTGTGTTTTTCAATTTTCGAAATACCCAGTAGCATGCGAAATTAAGTTCTCAATTTGAATGAACAAGTTTCCACATCCTCAAGTGAAAGCCGGAGACTGGCAAATTCCCAGAAAGGACCGCCAATGCCCATCTTGACTTGGTTAATATCAAGACAACTAGCTGATAGTTTCAACTGTCATTCTTCACCCCTTACTTTACCTCACTGAAAGGATGAGTGGTATAGTACGATCATCTTAAGTCCCCATTCAAAGGTCATGCTCCTCCTTTTCAATTGTTTCTCTTCAGGATATCCTTGAAAACGAGGACGTAAAACTGGATAACATGTTTGTGACGTCACTTGTCACTGACATCGTCAAGGTAACTAGATGCTTTTTTGGTATATATTTATGAGAACAGAAATGAGAATTTTTGAAGTAGTTTGAGGGAATTTTGCGTGTTTTTGTCTTTTTTCAGGGAATGAGTTATCTTCATAGTACAGATATAAAATCTCATGGCAACCTTAAGTCATCAAACTGTGTGGTAGATGGTCGCTGGGTCTTGAAGATCACCGACTATGGGCTCAATAAATTTAAAGCTGACCAGGCCGTTAGAGAAGAAGGAGAATACGCTAGATTTTACCGTAAGTGCATTATACTGCTTCCTTGGAAAAAAGCTAAGAGATACGTCGAAGATCTTGAACAGTCTTATAACTCAAAATCTGTTGATTAATTTTAATTGAATGTAGGATGCCTCGCAAAAAGTTGCCTGGCATTTAATACAAATGATACCATAATTATGTTTGTTACAAATAATATTAAAAGATAAAAAAATGTGTAGAAAATCTTGAATAGTATATAGACCAGTCACGTTTTTTTTTCAAGTTTTGAAAAAGACCAGTTGCGAGTATCAACACAGGCAGCCCAAACTCATATCGTGTAATCCTCAAAATGGCCATGAATATAAATGATTTGTATGGGAATTCAGGCATCAATAGATTCAAAGAGATAAATACTCGCATAAATTGTCAATATAATTTTCAATACGCTCTACTTTATTTACTTGGAGTGTTGTTGCTTCCTCTGTGGTTATTTTCCCGATCCACTGCGATTTAAGCGATTTCCTTCAACTTTTTTCAACTGAATTTTGAAGACATTACTACCTACCCTTTCACGTCATGCAACGACTATTGATGTTTCAGTCTCTGACCACTTAAGGCATGACCATCTAATCAAATATACATATTTAGATAAATGCTATTTAAAACGGTCTGCTTCTATCAATGATCCCGAAAACTGAACTACAAATGTAGCTTAAAGCAATATGAGTGCATTTTAGAATCTCACATTTTCGTCACATGACGTATAATTGAGAATTAATGGTCAAAATATTTACTGTAAAATAGGGAAAGGATAATGAAAGAGCAACAACTTCTTTTAGGTACATTTCAGAGGCTACTAAAAAAGTTTTAAAAAATTCGCCTTATATGTGTGTTTATGTTATATAGGAATTGGTAAATAAAGGGGAAAGGTTCACGTGACTTATTAATTAGTTAAATACTTAATAGAATAAATAACATTTCAAATCATACAGGGCGATTTTACGATTTACACTGTTTATGTATTTTATGTATGTATGTTTGAAACCCTTCCTCATTTAGGAAAACGTGTTTTGTGACGCCATTGACGAAGCAATGTCACGTGTTATTTGAAATCAGGTTTCACGTGTTTTTTGCTTTGAACCACATACGTAGTTCAGTTTTCAGGATCACTGATGGAACCAAACCGTTCTAAATATCATTTAACAAAATATGCATATTTAATTAGATAGTCATGCCTTCAGTGGCCTTAGGTTGTTTCAGTAACTTATTTCCAGCTCTTTGACGACGTTCAAATGTAGATATCTAGAAAATGATAAAGCTGTTTCAGTTCTCGCATTAGCAATGTCTTTGTTTGATTGTTTATGAAGGGATGATATGGACCGCTCCCGAACTCATTCGAGCGGGAAAAGAAGCACCATCTCGTGGAACGCAAAAAGGAGATATTTACAGCTTTGCAATAATTTGTCAAGAACTTCTTACCCGATCAGGGCCGTTTGATATGTGTTACTATCACACAGAACCAAAAGGTTTGTGAACTTGTTCATAAAAGATTTTGATTCACGAAATGAAAATGCCGCTGAAAAATTCTGGCGTTCTTACCCATCACATAGAAACTATCTGTTATTCTTGTTTATTCACAGAGGTCGTACAGCGAGTGATGATGCGGGAGAGCCCTCCATTCCGTCCAAAATTCAATAACATTGTGAAGCAGTCTGATCTTCCTGGATTGCGACAAATTACCGAGAGATGCTGGAATGAACAGCCCGAGGCCAGACCTGATTTTGAGGATTTAAGGCGCCAGATTAGAAAAATGTCGGTTGGGAGGTAATGTATCATTCTTAAGGACTGCATACATAAATACATACTTACACTGTTAACAGTTAGCTATTACGACACCTAAATGGGGAACATGAGGTTATCCCTATCATTAAGATCTCTCCTTACAGATAACCAAGCCAGCTCAGGAAGAGTTGGCCACTCCGTCGGGGTCTATATGTCCCCTACTCTTTTCGAACAGTGGTGTGAGTTCTTTTACGTCCCATAAGAACTAGATAAGTGAAATTTCAAAGTGCTGTTTAAGGCAACACTCTTTCTTCTCAGTTATTTAAAGACCCCAAGTGTTGGTCCGGCAGTCTCTAACTGAGCTAGCTAACTAGGCGGCATTGGTAGTATTGTCTCATATCTTTAAATTAGACGCTATATGTATGCATTTATGCAGGTACTCTTCATTAGAACAAATCGGTGCCACTTAATTCCCACAGAATATCGTCAGATTCGGCGCACAAAAAGCCATTGAACTAATAATCATGACTATTTTCCCTTCTCTATTAAAAAAGCACTTCTTTGTTTTAAAATATTATCCCAGTTTCAGTATTGCCTTTTCATTGATAAATTACCCGTACCTGTAGCGGCATTGGTACTGTGGTGTAGTGACAGTTCGCTTGCGCTTTTCGAAGATTTGATGAATATGTGGGGGGTGACTAATTTATGATTTCCTTTAGTTATGAGAAAAGCATATATGAATTAGCTACACTGATCGTGAATTCAATTTTTCGCAGGCATACGAACATAATGGACAATATGGTCAATATGCTGGAAAAATATGCAAATAACCTGGAAAGCCTAGTGGAAGAAAGAACCTCGCAATTGGCGGACGAGAAACGGAAAACAGAGAATTTACTTCATAGGATGCTCCCACCGTAAGTCTACACTGTAAAAGAAACAAAATAAATAAACAACTAAATACCAATGAGAGAATAAATATAGATGATGAATTAAGGAACAAAAAAGTAAAGATAACGAATAAAAAAATAATGGAAATCAATCCCTCTCGACATAAACAAATTTTAATAAGAGTCAACAGAGGAGATCTCACATACGCTACCACAGATGATGCGGAAAGAGGAAGTTTTGGCCCTAAACGCGTGTGCTATAGTCAGTTTCTGATGCCCAGCCAGAAACCTTTATTTACAGTCATGTTTGTGTTGTTGATACAGACCCGTGGCGCGTGATTTGGTTCATGGAAAAACCATTGTGCCAGAAAAATTCGACGAGGTATCGATTTTCTTCAGCGACATCGTAGGATTTACGTCTTTGTCTTCGGAGAGTACTCCTTTTCAGGTATGGATAAATTGTGAACATCCTTATTTTATTAGAAAATTTCTCATATGCTATCCTTGAGTGATATTTTTTTCTCAATCTCGTTAACACGGATAGCTAGTAACATGATTGCTACATCTTGGAAGGGGAAATCCAGATATGTAAATACTTTTCTTTAGATGGACCGTACATAACTTTTTTATTTTTTGTCAGGTTGTTGAACTGTTGAATGACCTATACACATTATTTGATGACATCATCAGTAATTACGACGTTTACAAGGTCAGTACAACTGTTCAACATTTATAATGTTTGAAACTTTTTTCGAGATATGCCTTGAACAGACTTATAAGAATCATTTACTTTTCTCGTCTGCTCCTAGGTTGAAACAATTGGTGACGCTTACATGGTTGTGTCAGGCTTGCCTATCAGAAACGGCCATCAACACGCGGGGGAAATAGCTAGCATGGCATTGCACATGCGCAAAGAGATATATAACTTTAAAATACGTCATAGGCCCAATGAGCAATTAAAACTGAGGATAGGAATGCACAGCGGTAAGGGGAAAGGAAGATTCGCGTTTATGAATTAAGGAATGTTTCAATTATTATTATCTTAACAACGGTACTTACTAGCGGGTATGAAGATTTTGACATTGTGTTTGCGCACTTTCCTTGAAACGTAGGAAGGGTTATTCCTGAAACCACCCCGGTAAGAAAGAGATTAAAGGACAAATTGTTTGACCAAACTGTACGAACTTGCTTCTTTTGTTTGTTGCTTTTTTTTGCAGGTCCTGTAGTGGCTGGTGTAGTTGGTAACACAATGCCCCGTTACTGTTTATTTGGCGATACAGTAAACACCGCTTCTAGAATGGAGTCAAATGGAGAAGGTAGCTTTAAAACGATTTCCGAAATGGGCCTTTTCGCAATCGTTACTAGGTGGCAGTGCACTCTTGCCCAATTTTATGTAAACTTAATTGGTGAAGGTTCGCAAGACTATTGCTAATATAAGAGGTTGTAAGAACCCCTACTTGTAAGAACCCCTGATTGTAAGAAGCAATAGTTGTAAGACCCCTGGCTGTAGGAAACCCTGGTTGTAACAACCCTGATTGTAAGAACCCCTGGCTGTAAGAACCCCTAGATGTAAGACCCCTAGTTGAAAAAATCCCTGGTTACAAGACACCTGGTTGTAAGATCCCTGGATGTAAACCCCTGGTTGTAAGAACCCCAGGTTCTAAGACCCCTGGTTGGAAGAATCCCTGGCTATAAGACCCCTGCTTGTAAGAACCCCTGGTGGTAAAAACCCATGGTGGTAAAAACCCATGGTTGTAAGACAACTGGTTGGAAGAACCCTGGTTATCAGACTCCTGGTTGTAAGAACCACTGGTTGTAAGACCACTGGTTGTAAGACCCCTGGTTGTAAAACCCCTGGTGGTAAGACCCCTGGTTGTAAGACCCCTGGTTGTAAGACCCTTGGTTGTAAGACCCCTGGTTGTAAGAACCCTTGGTTGCAAGACCCCTGGTTGTAAGAACCCCTGGTTGTAAGACCCCTGGTTGTAAGAACCCTTGGTTGTAAGATTCCTGCTTGAAACAACCCTGGCTGTAACGACCAGTGGTTGTCAGACCCCTGGTTGTACAAACCCCCGGTTGTAAGACCTGTGGTTGTAAAAAGCAATGGTTGTAAGACCCCTGGTTGTAAGAAGCCCTGGTTGTAAAAACCCCTGGCTGTAAGACCCCTGGTTGTAAGAACCCCTAACCCTAACCCTAACCCTTGGCTGTGAGACCCCTGATTGTAGGAACCCCTGGTAGTAAGACCACTGATTGGAAAAACCCCTGGTTAAAAGACCCCTGGTTGTAAAACCCCCTGGATGTAAGACCCCTGGATGTAAGACCCTTGGTTGTAAGACCCCTGGTTGTAAGGACCCCTGGTTGTAAGAACCCCTGGTTTTAAGACCCCTGATTGTAAGAACCCCTGGTTGTAAGACTCCTGGTTGTAGCAACCCTGGCTGTAACGACCAGTGGTTGTAAGACCCCTGGTTGTAAGAACCCCCGGTTGTAAGACCCCTGGTTGTAAGAAGCCCTGGTTGAAAGACCCCTGGTTGTAAGAACCCCTTGTTGTAAGACCCTTGGTTGTAAAAACCCATGGTTGTAAGACCCCTGGTTGTAAGAACCCCTGGTGGTAAGACCCCTGGTTGTAAGACCACTGGTTGTAAGAACCCCTGGTTGTAAGACTCCTGGTTGTAACAACCCCTGGCTGTAACGACCAGTGGTTGTAAGACCCCTGGTTGTAAGGTTGTGAAAACCCCTGGTTTTAAGAGGCCCTGGTTATAAGACCCCTTGTTGTAAGAACCCCTGGTTGTAAGACCCCTGGTTGTAAGACCCCTGGTTGTAAGAAATCCTGGTTGCAAGACCCCTGGTTGTAAGAGGAACTGGTTGAAAGACCCCTGGTTGTGAGAAGCCCTGGTTGTAAAAACCCCTGATTGTAAGACCCCTCGTTGTAAGAACGCCTAGTTGTAAGACCCCTGGTTGTAAGACCACTAGTTGTAAGAAACCCTGGTTGTAAGACCCCTGGTTGTAAGAACCCCTGGTTGTAAGAGCACTGGTTGTAACAACCCCTGGCTGTAACGACCAGTGCTTGTAAAACCCCTGGTTGTAAGAACCCCTGGTTGAAACACCCCTTGTTGTAAGAACCCCTGGTTGTAAGACCCCTGGTTGTTAGACCCTCTGGTTGTAAGAACCCCTGGTTGTAAGACCTCTGGTTATAAGACCTTTGGTTCTGAGAACAAATAATTGTAAGACCCCTGGTTGTAAGAATCCCTGGTTGTAAGAACCCCTGGTTCCAAGACCCCTGGTTGTAAGAAGCCCCGGTTGTAAGATTCCTGGTTGTAACAACCCCTGGCTGCAACGACCAGTGGTTGTAAAACCTCTGGTTGTAAGACCCCTGGTTGTAAAAACCACTGGTTATGACACCCCTGGTTGTAAAAACCCCTGGTTTTAAGAAGTCCTGGTCGTAAGACCCCTTGTTGTACGAACCCCCGGTTGTAAGACCCCTGGTTGTAAGAATCCCTGGTTGAAAGACCCCTGGTTGTCAGAAGCCCTGGTTGTAAGACCCCTGGTTTTAAGAACCCCTGGTTGTACGACCAGTGGTTGCCAGACCCCTGGTTGTAAGAACCCCTGGTTCTAAGACCCTGGTTGTAAGAACCCCTGGTTGTAAGACTCCTGTTTGTAACAACCCCCGGTTTTAGGACCCTGGTTGAAAGACCCATGGTTGTAAGAAGCCCTGGTTGTAAGACCCTGGTTGTAAGACCCCCGGTTGTAAGAACCCCTGGGTGTAAGACCCCTGGTTGTAAGAACCCCTGATTGTAAGACCCCTGGTTGTAAGAACCCCTGGTTGTAAGACCCCTGGTTGTAAGAACCCCTGGTTGTAAGACTCCTGGTTGTAACAACCCCTGGCTGTAACGACCAGTGGTTGTAAAACCCCTAGTTGTGAGATCCCTGATTATAAGAACAACTGGTTATGAGACCCCTGGTTGTAAAAACCCTTGGTTTTAAGAAGCGCTGGTTGTAAGACCCCCTTGTTTTAAGAACCCTTGGTTGTAAGACCCCTGGTTGTTAGACCCTCTGGTTGTAAGAACCCCTTGTTGTAAGACCCCTGGTTATAAGACCTTAGGTTCTGAGAACAAATAATTTTAAGACCCCTGGTTGTCAGATCTCCTGGTTGTAAGACCCCTGGTTGTAAGAACCCCTGGTTGTAAGACCCCTTGTTGTAAGAACCCCTGGTTGTAAGACTCCTGATTGTAAGAACCCCTGGCTGCAACGACCAGTGGTTGTAAAACCCCTGGTTGTAAGACCACTGGTTGTAAGAAGAACTGGTTATAACACCCCTGGTTGTAAAAACCCCTGGTTTTAAGAAGCCCTGGTCGTAAGACCCCTTATTGTACGAACCCCCGGTTGTAAGACCCCTGGTTGTAAGAAGCCCTGGTTGAAAGACCCCTGGTTGTCAGAAGCCCTGGTTGTAAGACCCCTGGTTTTAAGAACCCCTGGTTGTACGACCAGTGGTTGCCAGACCCCCGGTTTTAAGACCCCTGGTTGTAAGAACCCCTGGTTGTAAGACCCCTGGTTAAAAGACCTTTGGTTCTGAGAACAAATAATTTTAAGACCCCTGGTTGTAAGATCTCCTGGTTGTAAGACCCCTGGTTGTAAGAACCCCTGGTTGTAAGACCCCTTGTTGTAAGAACCCCTGGTTGTAAGACTCCTGGATGTAAGAACCCCTGGTTGTAAGACTCCTGGTTGTAAGAACCCCTGGCTGCAACGACCAGTGGTTGTAAAACCCCTGGTTGTAAGACCACTGGTTGTAAGAAGCACTGGTTATGACACCCCTGGTTGTAAAAACCCCTGGTTTTAAGAAGCCCTGGTTGTAAGACCCCTTGTTGTAAGAACCCCTGGTTGTTAGACCCCTGGTTGTAAGTTCCCCTGGTTGTAAGACTCCTGGTTGTAACAACCCCTGGCTGCAACGACCAGTAGTTTTAACCCCCTGGTTGTAAGAAGAACTGGTTATAACACCCCTGGTTGTAAAAACCCCTGGTTTTAAGAAGCCCTGGTTGTAAGACCCCTTGTTGTTAGAACCCCTGGTTGTAAGACTCCTAGTTGTAAAAACCCCTGGCTGTAACGACCAGTGGTTGTAAAATCCCTGGTTGTAAGAACCACTGGTTATGCAACCCCATGTTGTAAAAACCCTTGGTTTTAAGATGCTTTGGTTGTAAGACTCCTTGTTGTAAGAACCCCTGGTTGTAAGACCCCTGGTTGTTAGACCCTCTGGTTGTAAGAACCCCTGGTTGTACCCCTGGTTATAAGACCTTTGGTTTTGAGAGAAAATAGTTGTAAGACCCCTGGTTGTAAGAACCCTTGGTTGTAAGACCCCTGGTTGTAAGAAGCCCTGGTTGTAAAACCCCTGGTTGTAAGAACCCCTGGTTTGAAGACCCCTTGTTGTAAGAATCCCTGGTTGTAAGAACCCCTCGGTGTAAGAAGCTCTGGTTGTAAGACCCCTGGTAGGAAGAACCCGTGGTTGTAAGAACCCTTACTTGTAAGAAGCCCTGGTTGTAAGAACCCGTGGTTGTAAGACCCCTTGTTGTAAGACCGCTTAGATGGAAGAACCGCTGGTTGAAACATTGGTTCTTACAACCAGGGTTTCTTACAACTAGGGGTTTTTACAACCAGGGGTCTTACAAGCTTTAGTTCTGACAACGAAGGGTCTTCAAACCAGGGCTTCTTACAACCAGGGGTCTTACAAGCAGGACGTGTTACAACCAGGGGTTCTTACAACCAGGGGTTCTTGCAACCAGGGGTCCTTACAACCAGGGGTCTTACAACCAGGGGTTCTTAAAACCAAGGGTTCTTACAACCATTGGTTCTTACAAGCAAGGGTCGTTTTAAGACTCCTGGTTGTAAGAACCCCTGGTTATAAGACCCCTTGTTGTAAGACCCCTGGTTATAAGACCCTCGTTATAAGCCCTTGGTTGTAAGAAGCCGTGGTTTTAAGACTCCTGGTTGTAAGAACCCGTTATTGTAAGAAGCCCTTTTTGCAAGAAGCCCTGGTTGTAAGACCCCGGGTTGCAAGAATCCCTGGTTGTAAGACCACTGGTTGTAAGAACCCCTGGTTATAAGACCCCTGGTTGTACGAACCTCTGGTTTTAAGGACCTTGGTTGTATGAACCAGTGGTTGTAAGACCCTGGTTGTAAGACGTCTGGATTTAAGACCCCTGGTTGTAAGACGGCTGGTTGTTAGAAAGCCTGGTTGTAAGAACCCCTGGTTGTAAGATATCCTTGTTGTAAGACCCCTGGTTGTAAGACGCCTGGTTTTTTGAACCCCTGGTTGTAAGAACTTCTTGTTGTAAGACCCCTGGTTGTAAGATCCCCAGGGTATAAGACTCTTGGTTGTAAGAACCAATAGTTGTAAGACCCCTGGTTTTAAGAACCCCTGGTTGTTGTAAGACCCCTGGTTGTAAGAACCCCCTGGTTGTAAGACCCGTGGTTGTAAGAACCCCTGGTTATAAGACCCTTGGTTGTAAGAACAGTGGTAGGAAGAAGCCGTGGTTGTAAGAACCCCGGTTGGAGTACTTCACAGAGACGACTATTTATGAGCAAAAAATAAAGGCTCCGGTCTGTCTCTCTTGTCTCTTAAGATCTTACGATCCATTTCTGCTCTAAAGAGTTCAAGAAGTCGTTTTTCTTATTCCTTCACAGCTCTAAAAATTCATATCAGCTCAGACACAAAGAGCTTGCTTGATCACCTTGGAGGTTATCATATTCAACAAAGAGGAGAAGTCTTCTTAAAGGTACATTTAGATATTGCAGTTATGTGTTCAAGACCGAAGCTCACCCATAAAGACAGCTTTGTGCACTTCTCTGACATGGATGTACACAGAGACGCAGACGATTTGAGGGCGTGGGGAGATGGGGTAGGGAGCTGAAGGAGGGTGGGGCCGCTCTACTGGTGATTTGCACGTACCCGGCAGATAGACCCTATTTTATCATGTAACTTTTGGCTGGGACTTGTGCGCGATCGTGTTACAAAAGATGTTTCAACCAGCTCTGCATCGTTAGACAATTCCATTGCGACACGATTCTGTGAAAATACGCCTTCTCTAAGTTCTTGTCCCATCACGACCGCAGCGATGATAAAATCCCTCGAGTTTTACCGTAACGCCCCTTCGTGAACCCAACTTGCCACGCTGTGTAAATCAATCGAATCAGATGCACTGTTCCCTATCTTTTCCACTGTGATATGAGGTACAATGCCTGCGGAACTTATGTCGCAAAATCATTACAGCAAACTTATTTCTTTAATTCCTTTTGCAAAGGCCAGGCCTTTATAGGGCAATTCTAGGGCTATAGGGCTATACCATGCTACCATGACTACCGTTTGGCACCAGATTTTTGCGGGTTGTCATTTTTGAGACATTTGAGCTTTTTTCTTCATGACCGATACCCTGGCTCCAGAGGTCCCTCCTCGAAATACGGCCGAGGATGAAATAAACCGTGTTCACAGTAAACCGTGGGCACGGTATTTACATCCTAGGTACAGTGGAGCCTCGATTTAACAAAGGGCCAAGGAGCTGACAACATTTGTTTGCTATAACGAGGTTTCGTTATATCGGGGTTCCTTTTTCATATATTTTACTATTACTAGGGTAAAGAAAATCGTTCGTTATATCGAGGTTCCTCTGTATTTCGAGAACAGACCTCTGGAGCCAGGGTAACTGCATGTAGCTTAATCAAGCACATAGTGTTGCTATGCCAGTTGAACGCGAATTCCTGAAAGTCGGAAAAAAAATTAATCACCCAGCGTTAGTGGAGAAAGACCAGTCTCGCAAAAATTCATGCCACGAGAATACAAGAAAATCCGGTGACATCGTCAACAAAATTACACTTGCGCAAAAATTTAGTGTCACACAGTAAATAAAGGGTAGCTGAGTATTAGGCGTTTCTGGGGGAAAAGGGGAAAGATGGAAGCGAAAAAGGGAGAAAGCTGAAGGACAGTCTTTCTCTTCTCCCCCCTTCCCCCTTCCCCCTACCCCATATCTAAAATCTCCTCTCCCCTAGCCCCTTAGGAAGGCCTGATACTCAGGCTAATAAAGGGTGAACTGGTCGCCCTAACGCATTCAATATTTCAAATCCCATAGGGTAAAGGCACTTGGATAACATTTTGGCTCGAAGGTTCGAATATGGCTCCCCGCGTACACGGAGGTCTGCATAAAGATAAGCACTGTCCGAAAGTCGTGCCTGCAAAACGACGCGAAAGCCGCTGGGCGCTTGTTAAAGAATTACTTCCAAAACTTACAAAGCAGGCGCAAAATGGTACTTTGCCGCCAGTTAAAATCCCATCGACGCCGAAAAAATGCGTTCAGCTTCCTCCAATATCATAATGTGGCAGCGGGGGAATTTAAACAAGGCGTGGCTCGTTGATGTGGTTTTGTTGTCGTCCAGCAAACTCTTCCTGCGAGGGTGAGAGCATTCACTTCGAACAGTTAACTACGACGACAACAGCTCTTTAATATAAAGCAACTGACTACGTCCGTTAACCAGAGGCGGAAAAAATAAGAGCAAGAACACCTGCTTTACTAAGAAAAACTGTCAGCATATAGGTCCCAAGTGCCATTCTAAATGGATCACATGAACTTTAAAAACACAGATCTGGGGAGAAGAGCCCCACCGTAATCAAGAGTCCATATTGTCTTATTTACTGTATGTATGCGCACTCCTAACCGTGCGCGAAACAACACTATCAGTGGAAAAAAGAAACTTTACGGCCAGCAATATTTGCTACATGTATACGAGAACATATAGTTATCTTAGTGTAAATCATATCATATTGGAAAATAACTAATTAAGGACTTGCTGACACGTTCAACGAGAATTTTTAAACCCATAAATCTCAGGTATGTTTCGCACTAAATATTACCGAAATCATCCAGAATTGTTGCTTGAGTTGTCCCATTTTTATCTAATTATGCTGTGGGTAACTTTTTCGGCGCTAACATAATGAATTGGGAGCTTAAGTAAAGGCGTTTTTGGGCGACGCATGTCAACCAGAAGTGAGGCCTAAATGCTTTAGTCATACAGAGGAAATTTGCCCCAATGCAGGGCAAAAAACCTTGCCCAAGAATGCAAGACGTCCACTTCCGGTTTAACGTGCGTCGCCATATAACATCTTAAGCTCGACTAAGTAGTATTTAAACAACTTTACTGAATTTGATATGACTAACAAGGGGGGTGGATGTGCGGTAAATGGCAGCAAGATGGAGATGACTTCCTATCAAAAGGGGGATGGATATATTAAATATTGTATCGAGGATATGGTGAGAGAACTACTTGTCAACGAAATAGATATCACGACGATAATTTTTGAAGGATTTTAATCTCAAGATTCAAACTGGCATATTTCCGGGGAACTAAAGAAAATAAGCTTATTTATAATCTGTTCGACACTCAGTTCATTTCTGTTTGATGGTAACTTAACTAAGTAGCCTTTTAACAATCCAGTTAATGGCGGGCATTTTAAGCCTTCTTTTTGGCCCTCAAAACAAATAAACAAAGTAACAAAGAAGCACAAAACAGTCTTTAAACTAGAGAAATGCAAACTGACATAACAAACAAATTTATATTTAAAACAAAAAAGAAACCATAAAAAAAGGAGAACAAAAACGGTGCTTGAACGCCTTGTAGGACAATTAAAATGTGTACGCGAATTTTGGGTAAGAAGTTTAGCAATGCCTAAAGTAGCCTGTTCCAGGCGCTCAGATCCTGGGGACGGGAAAAACAGCGACGCCGCCACGCTCCACAATCAGAACGCCTGGAGCAGGCTATGACCAAAGGGAGTCGAAACCATTGCCTGACCATGTTCAAAAGGGG
Source organism: Porites cylindrica (assembly GCA_964035525.1). Classification (NCBI taxonomy): domain Eukaryota; kingdom Metazoa; phylum Cnidaria; class Anthozoa; order Scleractinia; family Poritidae; genus Porites; species Porites cylindrica. Next base: position 21,490,368 of record OZ037780.1, read on the forward strand.
GATGGATATATTAAATATTGTATCGAGGATATGGTGAGAGAACTACTTGTCAACGAAATAGATATCACGACGATAATTTTTGAAGGATTTTAATCTCAAGATTCAAACTGGCATATTTCCGGGGAACTAAAGAAAATAAGCTTATTTATAATCTGTTCGACACTCAGTTCATTTCTGTTTGATGGTAACTTAACTAAGTAGCCTTTTAACAATCCAGTTAATGGCGGGCATTTTAAGCCTTCTTTTTGGCCCTCAAAACAAATAAACAAAGTAACAAAGAAGCACAAAACAGTCTTTAAACTAGAGAAATGCAAACTGACATAACAAACAAATTTATATTTAAAACAAAAAAGAAACCATAAAAAAAGGAGAACAAAAACGGTGCTTGAACGCCTTGTAGGACAATTAAAATGTGTACATGTTGTAAATTAAATAATTGAAAATCTCTTACTTTTGTAACTGTATTCTGTCTTCACGGGATTGTTCTCGGTCATGAACGTCATCTCGGTTGCTGAATTGAATTACACACTAGACGTCAGTGCCCTAAAAGGGGCTATTTTGTACGAAATATTGCTATTTTCGGTCAATTCTGCATGTGGTGAAATCATAACTATACACAAAATGTTCCTGTGGCGGTTATAATAAAGAAGATGTTAAACAAAATTCATCAGAGCACCGTAACCATATTAACTTTTTGATGATTTTGCAGGGATAACATTACATGTAAAAAGCTTGAAAAAAGTTGGCCCAACATTTCCAAGATTCAGTCCATGTTCATCCTTGCCATCCGTACAAAAGACGATAGGAAAAAGTTTCGGTGCCTATAATAAATATAGTTTTTGATAAGAAATGCATATTTCGCAAACCCGTACCATTATTTTTCGAATTCACGAATTGATGAGTCTTTTTTATAGCATATAGCGTGACATGACCCCTTTATTAGTCTCCCTCGCAGCCGTATTTAGTATTGTCACGCAACGCTCCTCCCAAGGAGCGTTGCGTGACGATACTAAAAACGGCAGCGAGGGAGACTACCCCTTTACAGACTAACCACTGGTTTTTTGGGCGTATCACCTGACACAGCAGTCGACACACAAAGGAGTTTTTCGCTTACCTACCTAAAAACAACAGACAAACAAAGAAACTGTAAACTGTATCTGCGAACTGAACTTTTTAAGGTATAGAAAATTGCTTCCCTTCACTTAACGCGACAAAGCCCTTTAATTTCGATGTCACCATTGCTTTGGGTTTCGGTCTCTATAAATGTAATAGTTTTTACTTTATTATAAACGGATTTGTTTATACAGAGAGTTAATAAAACGAAAAGGATCGAAAACCTGCGGAAGAAGGTTTTATTGATTATTACTGTGAATGACTAGACATTTTTACTATAAATCATTTGAACTACTGAAGATCCGCCTCTGCTCCGGATACAACTGTTATTCATTTTGTCCTGTTTTCGTGATAAAGTACTTTTAAACACTTCAAATTGTCACCATTATTCAGAGAACTATCAGTAGAAAACCGCTCTGTCGATGAACTTTCAAACCTAGAAACATCCGATTAAAAATAAAGTTTTTCTTGTGAAGAAAGCAAGCATAGTGCTATCTGATCTTCCATGTGAAACGATACTGACTGACGCACTCACTAAACCTTATATACTGCATGTTCCTAATTTGAATAGGATTTTCCTTGTGGGAAAGAATATTTTGACTAGAGATGTAGACAGTATACGGAATTAGAGCGGAAAAAGCAGAACTTGCAGTCTTACTGAGAGGAAGAGAGTGGTCTTGAGAATCCGCAAGATGTCTGCCCGGCTTCACGACCATTTTACATAATTAACTACGTTGCCACTTGGTTCGTTCTTGGCCTTATGCTTTTTACAATTAAGTGTGTGAACGCTCATGAAAAAGGAAATGTAATCGTACATTGAAAGAGCGACTCGAGTATGGGTATCTCCGCCTAATGCTAACATTTGTTTCCAGGCGACATCCCTTATAAGCCAATTTAAGTTCAAGCTCATTTTATTTGCATTCCATGTTTATACCTTGAGTCATATATTACTTTCTTGGAAAGGTGCGTAGTGGCCGAAGGAGCAAAGCTTTCGAGTTGGCCACTACCACAGTGGAAAGAATTCAAAGAAAAGTGTGCAAAGATTATAAAACACAGGTACGCCGAAAAAATAAATGAGAGTAATAAACAGAATACCGTAAATAAAAAAGAGCCGGCAACCGAGAAGCTAGTCTGCTACACAGCCGTTTTTAGTGTCGACACGCAACGACCGAGAAGGAGGACAAAAACATATATGGAGATGAACGGATTGCTATCAAAATTTCAGTTATCGATTGATGTTTTAGCTTAAGGTCTAATATTATTTTAAAATATTTACATTTTTAGAAATCTGCTGCCCGTTTTCTAATTATCATAACTTACTTTTAATATATTTTTTCCATAGGAAACACATCCGAGAAAGGAAACTAACATAGGTACCATAATAGTGAATTAATAGGCATGTTGTGTACAAATTAAGTTCCGGATGTAATAATAAATAATAACCAGTAATGCAGAAAAATCAACATTTAGGTTAGGTTGACGAAGCCAGACTATTATTCCTACTAGAAAGACAGGATGTCTTGTCCTTCGTATCAATTGATCTTTTAAATCAGTTCAGTTGCTCATACTTGACATACTTAAAATCCTTATTGCGGGTATTTAATTACGTGAATAAATATTCCACTTTTTCCCGGCTTCTGTCTCCCAGCAGTGAAATCCCGCGTGTCAGATATGGCCAGATTATTCATAAATGAGAGGATTGGTGCATAAGTTTCAATAGAAATTGTCTTATTAACTGAGGCAATAAAGTCCAAAAAGTTTAAAAGCTCAGTCGTAGACGTTTCTATTGCCAACCCACTAGACTTTCGTGGGAAAGACTGGTGCTAGAAACATCTGAATGTCAACGAGCTTTTCAGAGTCTTTTTACGGTAGTAATTGACTTGATAAAACCAGCCTATTGTGTTTTAGTTTATTCATAACCTCTCCAAGTCAACATCATAAACAAATGCATCATCGATTGAAAGGGGAAGAAGAAGCAAACAAAAAAAAACAAATCGGTGGCAAAAAGAACGAAACGGTAAGCTGTCGCTAAATCAAAGCCAAAACCAACGTCTCCTGTATTTTAAGCATAAAACTAACTCCTTGACTAAGTGAAAGTAGCTTTATTTTATTATTTTTAAGCTAGTCACATTTTATCCATGCACGATATTTGAATTTGGGACGGCCTAGGGTTGTGTTTCGCATTTGAACCGATGTCCAGTACTTCTTTATTTTCTTAAATAAGGGCAGGTGGTTGCGGGGTATTCAACTCATCCGATTTCTTTCCGGTCAGGAAAAGCGGAAAATTGATTGTTGCTTTGTACGGCTTTGCTCCGCGTTTACGTTCATCAGCCCGGTTTGTGGTTCAAGGTGACGGAAAGCGAGCTGAGTTCAGTCACCCATCGTCACTGCGGTCTCCATAATCGACGCAGCAAATTGACGAGAAATATTTCTTCATTCAAAGACAACAAGTACGTAAGGAAATCATCTGAAGGTAAGTGATACGCAGGTGCCCTTGTCTTGAATTGCGCATGCAATACTCACAATGGTGCTAATTATTTCACTCGTATCATTATTTTACATCCCTACTTTTCTTTCCACTTCTCTCCGATATTTATCAGAAGAGCTGTTGTTAATTTGAAGTTCAAAAAATATTTCAGTAGTTTTATCCATTCGTCACTTACCTTTGGATCTCGGCCCTGTTTCAGCAGGTTGAACAACATTTCCTTCATTGTCTGCTGATTGCTGAAAAGTAATTTTAAACGAACGCTATCGGATGTTTCGAATATTTTTTTGAATATAAAAATGCTATTCATCCGTCAGGAGAGAAATGTAAGAATATAAGCAACAAAAAACACAGCAGAAACAAAACCTGATCCTTTTAATGTTTTTTATAAAATAAACTGTCGGTGAACAATTTCATCAGCAAGCAGGAGTTGGCTTGTTTTGTTGACTTATATTTATGATAATTCACCAAACCGGTAATTAACCAACGCGTCAATAAAAATTTCTTTCTTTTTTTTCTCTTTAAAGCATTTTAACAATCACACTTCTACTCGGGGGCCGAAAGGGGGCCGAACAAAGAGAGTCAAATATGAAATTGTAGATCCGGCTGGCTATTATTACACCCTGGTGGCAGGGAAGACCGACGTATGAGGAATCAGATCGAACGCCTTGAACGGTTACGTCACAGAGGTGTCCGTCTGATCGGAGGATACCTTATTGTCGGGCAAACAGGTTTATGTAGAGACCAGTGTGTTTCAGTTAGCCAACCAATACAGGTGTCTCTCCTCGCTCCTTACCGCTAAAGACGTTTCGCAGAAGACGCCTCAAGCGGCGAGGAGCGACTGAAGAGACGGCTGTATTGACCCAGATTTTTTTTTCAGTCGTTTCGTCGGTCCTTTGAAACTGATTCCAGTTCCTACGAAGAAGGCTCTTCTTTGTTTTGAAGGCTAAACAAATATATGGTTTTGCAGTGTAATTGTGAATACGCAAATAATCTTGATGACGATCTTGTGCGATTAAAAACACTAGAACAGGTGAAAAATTTATCAAAGAAAGAGAAAGAACAACCGTGAGGATTGCAGTGTTCACTGCGTGATTACCAGCGACTTCTACCTTCTTAAACGTCCTCTGCTTCACATGTATTCGCGCTAGACGTCGCAATAAAAAAAGAGAAACACTCTGAAATAAAAAAACAACAACATCATCAACAAAAAACAACAAAACCGCCAACAGCAACAAAAACAAACGGAACGCGAATTTTGGGTAAGAAGTTTAGCAATGCCTAAAGTAGCCTGTTCCAGGCGCTCAGATCCTGGGGACGGGAAAAACAGCGACGCCGCCACGCTCCACAATCAGAACGCCTGGAGCAGGCTATGACCAAAGGGAGTCGAAACCATTGCCTGACCATGTTCTCAAAACGTTTTCATCCATAGGCCACTCCCTTTTTTTTGTTCGTTTACCGTCGAATGCGTTTCCTGATATTGGGTCGGTCGGTCGGATTGAAAAAAAAAAACCTAAAAAAATATCACAATAAGTCTCGGAATAGTTGGCCCTGGTACCCCAGGACGACGTTAAAAGTGAACATTCACATATTTGGATTGAAATAAAAATGTACAATATACTGTGAAAAATGTTCATGTTTTTGTTTCTGCCAGTTTTCTCTATGCTGTTACCAAGAGAGAATTTTACTATGCTCAGTTTTCAGATTAAAAGAATTATTTCAAGTGAAAAATGGCGTAACTAGGTTCTTTTTTTTTTTTTTTTTTTTGAAAATGGCAAAAATTTGGGTCGGTCGGACGACGGTAAATGGAGAAAAAGAAGAGGATGGCCGTATGGTAAAAATGTATTAAGACTCTATCGAGAAACCTTGATAATCTCTAAGTTCTAAGCCGGTTTAACGTAGAAAGATGGAATAAAAAAATGAGGTGTCATACCCATACCGAAAGCTACAATAGCTCATCTGTGACCAAAAAGACATGTTTTGACTGACTTCCTTTGTCAGGGGGGTGGGGGTGTTGTTGAAACTGCAGTAAAGTGTTGTTCCTCCTTTGGCGTTGAAAGCTCAACTACTCGTGAGTAAGTCAGAGAAGGAAAGATACTGCCAGGGTTTGCCCCAAAATCCTCCCCAACTTCAAGGACCTTTAATGGCGTTTGTACTGATCATGACCAGTGATCAAGAAATGGAAGATCTGGTTAACCTCAAGCGGAAGGAAAACGTGGAGATATCACGGCTGGATGTCGTGTTCGCTCACAGGGAAGAAATTTGCATTGCGAATATTTTTGTTTGCACTGTGACTTATCTCGATCTCCTGATATTTCTCTCACGTACGTTGGAACGAGTAAATAGGAGTGCTGGAAAAGAATAATATTCATAAAGTTGTATTCCTTAGCACGATTTTCAGTCTTTCCAGTTTTAAGCCCACTCACAAAATTGGCAAAAGTCAAAATTTGACAAAACTTCCATCTTTCGTTTTGTAAAAAGCTTGTAATATACAGCTGTTACCCCCTTTGTACACTTTTGTGTCGAAGAACTGGATCTCTGTTTCTGACATTTCAGAGAGAGTTCATTTGAATGGTAACATCAAAGGATTTAGTTTTATATGCAGACAATTTTTAAAACAACGACTCCATCAATTTCTCTGGGAACCGGAGAAAGAGTCCAGCTGTCGTGGTATATCCAATTTTGATACCTTATATTATGATCCTTCGTCTGGAAAGCGCTTGAAATACTCGTCGATTGAGTGACTGGAGAAAATATACAGAAAATTTACAATTTACATCTTTTAAATTTTAGTTTTGTGAATAATCAGAAGTTATAATTAACTCAGTAAACAATACAATTTTATGGCGACTCTTATAAACTTGTTCCTCCGTTCTAAAGCCTTTTGTGCAATCGCAATCACTATATTTTAAGGGCAATTTTCTTGCCTGAAACAGTGCTTTTAACTGCCGATTGACGAAAGGTTAACGCAGATTTATACAGTGAAAAAAAAGGAAAAGAAAAAGAGACAGAAATGAAATAAAAACATCTTTGTAAAGTGTATTTGTTCACTTTGACATTGCCACATGGCCCCCGACAAGGACTGTAAATTGGCTTATTAATATAGGAGACAGAAATACACATTGCTGTTGATTATTGATTTTTATAACAATATAGCTTCATTTCCTTTCAATTTTCCCAGGCTTCTCGAACTATTAGTGTGAAAGAAACGCAGGAACTTCTAAGAAAACAGCTGATACTGTCAAGACTAACTTGTCACATCTGCCGAATACAATTTTTCATGAGCGAAGACCGGTTTAAAGCGACGACTAAGGTAAGGTTCACAGTTTCAAAAAAACAATGACACTTAAAAACGAAAAAAATGTAGATATACAAGTTATATCTCCTGGACCAAAGGGTAGCCTGAGTATCAGGCCTTCCTACGGGGTTAGGGGAGAGGAGATTTTTTTTTTTCCCTTTTCCCCAGAAACGCCTGATACTCAGGCTAACCAAAAGGGGAATTTCATATATCCCATGATGCATCGCTTCATACTATATTATCAAAGCTTCCGAACGCACATGATCCTATCAGTTCAACAGGAACGTGACAGTTGAACAACGGTGGAAAGCGACTTGTTTTGCCGATAAAACGTTTTGTACCTTTGCTGTGTCGATCTGTTTACGATTTTAGTTTTAATGTTCCAAATATATCATTTGTTAAGTCAAAGAGAGTGTTTTGGCCGCCTGACTATGAGTTAACTAGCCTTACGGTAGGCAGTCCACGCAAATGTTCTTAGAAGCTAGCGAGGAAGGTCTTTGCTTCAGTACGTCCTGTTTTAACGTGCGTTGATAAAACTCTCCATGGATTAACAAGCGATTTCCACGTACTTGTCATGAAATAAATACATATTCTGGGTGTGAGATTTCTCTCCGTTGCTTGTTTGTGATCGCGGTTCTCATATTGTCAGTTCAATAATTCATCGATGCAGTACAACAACTGTACGGTGACCGCACATGCTTTTACTTCAACAAGCTCGGCTTATATGCAGTCGAAAATACCGAGACCGTTAAAGTACAAGGTGACGCCTGTCGCAGATAAAATTCAGAGGAGGGGAACAGCTCCAACAAACAATAAAAATAACAAGGACATCTATATTTTTCGTAACGCAACACCAGTTAAGCATCAATGTCAAACATAAACAGAAAAAAGCTTTATTAAGAAACGGCAAAATACATACACAAAAACACCCACTTCGTCGCTAGCTACAATGGATCCTAAAAGAATTATCAAAATGTCTTTAAAGGTTTTATACACCAATTGAGGTCCTACGGCATGCTATTCTATGACATTTGCTGGCCTGTATAGTTCAGGTTCGCCAAGCGCGGTTGCCGCCACCACGAGAAACCAATCCAAAAATGAGACAAAAAAGCTTTTATGCTGTAACCCATTGAATTTAAACATTCATCATACCCTCGAGAGATAATATTTGTGTTTTGATCAGCGGAAAAAGAGCGAATCAAAAAAAAAATGTCCCATCTTAGCACAAAGAAATTGAAACCTTCGTCTTGCATCTAAGCGGAGAAAGGGCAGAAAAAGTGATATTTCAAAACGACCAAACCCATAAAAATCGCGACGTCGAAAGAGGTCGGAGAGTGGAACTAGTATCAAGCACTCCTTGTCCGCCGATTTAAATAATTTATTAGGGCAAAACCTTGCTAGAATAAAGACAGTTTTCGATAATTGAAAGTCAGGCCCTTTCCTTCACACGGTTCTTTAACTACTTTTTTCTATTCTCCTTTTAAGCTGAAATTGATGCCTTCTAACGATGAATTCCGGTAGAGAAATCTCAACACACTTCACTAAAACGACATATGTTTAGTTATTCAAATGTTTCAACCAATCGGAAAAAGGTATTAAGTCGAAGATTGACATTTAATTAATTCTGACCAATCTTAATTAATTCAGACCAATCACTATTTTCGCGCTCAGAATCTGAGCGTGAAAAATGGAGAAAACAATGGCGTTCTTGCAGGCGTTCCTTTCCTTTCTCCCTCGCACGCCCAAATCCCCCTTCCCCTTCCCCTTTTAACGCCTGCCACGCAGGCTAGTGTCATGTGCTCACTAAATGACATAATACAAAAGATTGAAAAGAAACTGAACAATACTCACACTGAAAATGAAGAAATGATCGTCGCAGTGAACGTAATTTATGCAATTGCGTAAAGAAGCCTGAAAAAAATTCAGGACTCCAACGGGGTTTGAACCCGTGACCTCGCGATTACCGGTGCCACTCATTTCATTCACAAAAACATAGCTCAGTTGGTAGAGCATGGCACCTGCAATCGCGAGGTCACAGGGTTATTTGTTACAGGGTTACATAAATTGCTTTCACTGCGACGATTATTTCTTCATTTTCATTTCATTTCCGCAGTTCATATATGATTTATTTCATATATCATTCACAATACCCACACTACAAAACAAAAGCGAACCAACAATGGTTTCCGCAACACCAAGAATAACCCCGCCTATCTGTCCTATCCAGGAGCCCATAACCCGGAGCGAGTAACTCCCATACTAGGCCGATATCGTGGCGTTTTTACGGACCAGTTTATTTTTAGACACATTTTAGGGCACTTTTTCCCGTGAAAATTGAATCTCCACCATGTCTACGAGTGTATTCGAAGTCAGGAGCCCTGTCGAAGTATAAGATATAAAAAAATAAAACTAAACGTTATTAAAAGGTAAAAAAATATCATTTTTAGGTTTGTTAGTTTTGCTGACTGGTTTGTGGAATTTAAAAGATATTCAACATTTGCGCCAAAGCCGTTCTAAAAATAAACTGGTCCTTGAAAACGCCGTGACACGAGCGCTTGGAAGTTGCTCGCTCCGGGTTATGGGCTGTTGAAGCCACAAATGTAGTAATTGACCACAAATGTAATAAAACCGTCAAATACTATCCAAACCGTATATACTCGAAAAAGCGCCGCCCTTAATTTAAATTAAAGAAAGAGGATTCAAACACCAGAAAGCTAAAAAATGACAAGCACCGTGGAGCTCTTTCGAAAAAATTGCATTGAATTTAATCAAAAGAGCGCCGCCCTCAAATAACCTTGGCATCTTTAAGTACGAAAATCAATAAGCGCCGCGGCGCTTTTTCGAAAAATACAATATTCTACAAATGTTCCTCGCGGGAGAGGCGAATTTTCATTGACTGAAGTTTAATACGCAACCTTGCAGACCCTGTAATTCGACGATTTTGATCATTGGGAGTAATGTATCACCTACAGTACGTATACGATAAATAAGATTTGAAGTTGTTTTGGGGGATACTTATTTATTTTCATCACTAATTTCATTAAATACCATACTCTTCAGAAGAAATGAAAGTTCAAAACAAAGCGAGGTTTAAACTTATATCAATATGCTCTAAGCATACATCAGCAGATAATCAACATCTTAAAAGGTTTGATAAACAAAATAAGCGCTGCTGTATGTACACAGGCGGCCCAGACGTAGTATGTGTCACTGAATGAATATATTAATATTCACATGGACAAATTAATGCGATGAGTCGTCGAAACTCCAATGAACTAAAATAGTCCAAAAATTAAAATATAACAAAATAAAGCTAAGATACCTTTAACTGAACGTATCCTTGTCTTTCCTGGCCGGTTTAAGTGGCATTTTGTTGAGTTTTGCAATTGTAGGTACTATCCACTAAAGAAGAATTAAAGGCTGGCTACAAAACAAACAGACCATCTCCACGCGCCTTCACACGAAGCGCTATAAATTCGAGAATAATCGACGAATCCGCTCCAAATAACCATCGGCTAATCTGCAGGTAACGTGTGCTCCTACTTCTGGCTCGCTTGCTCCACAAAACCCATCGCAACTGCACAATAATTGCTCGCTCATCAACAACCACTGTTGACCTTTACGCTTCGATATGACCGCAAACGACCAGGTATAATACGCGACGTGAATATTCAAGCTTAGCGACCGCGTCCGCGCGACAATGCAACACTTGCAATGGGAGGGATGGTACAATTTTTCTAGGTCAATCAACACTGAGCGAGGGTCCGCTGCGTTAGTTTTGACCAGAAAACAAAAGGCGATCGCGGGACCGTCCGTAAGTTTTCAACAGGGCAGCCCTGGTTTTCAAGTTCGAATTCTTCTAACGTTCGCTGTCTCAGATGCTGTCACATTGTTCGTCCAGCCGCTTGCATAGGTTCTTGACTCTACCAGACTTATTTGCTTAGATTAACAACGTCTTACTCCATAATATGTTGTCCAAACTGGTGAAGGAGGACGAGAATTTTCCGCCCAGGAAAAAGGCAAAATCTGGCCCCCGCTATGCAGCTGAATAGAAGATACAGCTGAAGATATCGTAAAGTAAAATTTATGGGCGCGATATCTTTTATTATTATTATTATTATTATTCTCAAAACTCAGGGGCACCCAACGATGATTTCCCCCTAAATGCACTGAAAACACATTTAAGGCTGTCCAGAGTACTTTTCACCGAAAAATGCATTCTAAACAGCGCTTACATAAATTTAGTCAGGAGGGCTAAAAGCGAAGCTAATGATTTATAGTTTGCTCATACTAGATATAAAATATATCGTGTAATGCTAAGCGGAGAAGGCAACGAGACAGGGCCACCCAACGACTGTTTCCTCAAATACTTTCAATTGAAAACACTTTTGTAGCTATTCATAAAGTACTTTTAGCTCTATAGAAATGCATTCTAAGTGGCGCTATAAAACTTGCATCTCAGTGTTCAGCCATTCTAGAGGAACTTGAGTCTTTTCCAAATTACGAGGAATTCAGAATTATTTTCCCGAAAATTTTAGATGCAATTTAACGTATTACGAAGGAGATAATTTTTCAGATACCTTCTTTCATCACATTTTTGAATCCGCAAATTTTAGGATTCCATTTTACTCTCTACGAAAAATAGCCTAACCCGGTGAGTGAAATGTGAAAAATTAAAAGTTGGATGCCCTTGACCAGAACTGTGAAAAACAACAATAGGTCTAATTGCAGCACACTTTCTTGTACATTTCCTTGCCGTTGATTTGCATGACTGCAACGTGAAACGTCCAGAAAACGTCCTGGTTTTCACTTTTCATGGATCGGAGAAAATGTGGTACATGTTCTTGTTCACTTTTTCCACTGCTGCTCATTTTTTTTTAGCTCCGCTATAAGATTCGTATCTGTTCGGTGCTCCCAGGGCAAATTGGATCTTTTTAAAAATTATAAGGGCTTCAATATTATTTTCCCGATTGATTGACCTAGAAGCAATAGTACCATCCCTCCCATAGCAAGTGCTGCATTGTTGCGCGAACGCGGTCGCTAAGCTTTATCCGCCCTGGCTTGAATATTCACGTCGCGTATTACACCTGGTCGTTTGCGGTCATATCGACGCGTAAAGGTCAACAGTGGTTGTTGATGAGCGAGCAATTATTGTGCAGTTGCGATGGGTTTTGTGGAGCAAGCGAGCCAGAAGCAGGAGCACACGTTACCTGCAGATTAGCCGATGGTTATTTGGAGCGGATTCGTCGATTATTCTCGAATTTATAGCGCTTCGTGTGAAGGCGCGTGGAGATGGTCTGTTTGTTTTGTAGCCAGCCTTTAATTCTTCTATAGTGGATAGTACCTACAATTGCAAAACTCAACAAAATGCCACTTAAACCGGCCAGGAAAGACAAGGATACGTTCAGTTAAAGGTATCTTAGCTTTATTTTGTTATATTTTAATTTTTGGACCATTTTAGTTCATTGGAGTTTCGACGACTCATCGCATTAATTTGTCCATGTGAATATTAATATATTCATTCAGTGACACATACTACGTCTGGGCCGCCTGTGGTATGTACTGCTGGGAAATGCAGCACTCTCGCTTGAATGGGTTGAAGGCAGGAGAAAAATATCTTTATTCGAAAGAGTGCCGAGGCGTTTATTTATTCAGTCTTCTTCTTCACATGTGCGAATCTTACTCGGAGGGCCCTGTTGATTAAATGCAGTATTAAATTATATTTTTCGAAAGAACGCCGCGGCGCTTATTGCTTTTTGATGCCAAGGCTATTCGGGGTGGCGCTCTTTCGATTAAATGCGATAGGATATTGTGTGTTTCGAAAGAGCGCCGCGGCGGTTTTCTTTGTTGTTGTTTTTGTCCGATTTGTATTGAGGGCGGCGTTCTGTCGAGGATATACGGTTTGGATAGTTTTTGCCGGTTTTATTACATTTGCCGTCAGTTTGTATTACATTTGAGTGCATTATTGCATTTGTGGTCAATTTTTATTACATTTGTGGGCTTTACTACATTTGTGGTCAATTATGACACTTGTGGCTTCAACATGGGCTCCTGTCCTATCTACTCACGGATCTAACTACCGACCCACCCACCTACTACCGATCTACCCACCTCCCTAGCTACCCCGACCAAAAGGAAGCCTACCTACTTAAACAAGAGCTTAACCTATACCAAATTATAAATTATAACAGTCATGAACTGATCCTTGCGGCAGGAAGAGTGAGTGAATACGAAAAAAAAAATCAAATGGCGAATCAACCTGTACTGTGCCTACCTACCGACGGCTCATCCTCGGTTTAAGAAACTGTTAAACTCACGGTTGACGAAAAACTAAGAAAACAAAGAAGTCATCACAATAGAACCTAGGAAAACAAAATGTGCGAAACAACAACAACAAAAAACTTCACAGGTTCTCGGCACCAAGGTAAACTCCGAAATTCAATATCCCAACTTTAATTTTAGATTTGCTTCGATTTTGTCCTATGCTTAACAGTAAATTTTCCTCTCCTTTGTATATGAGTAAGGTAAATCAAAAAACAAGTTTTAATGGTGATTATTACAATAGCGAGGTTAAAGCAAACTTTTAATTGTTAGAGTAGCAAGTTGGCAAGTAAAGTAGGCAAGTAGGCAAGTAAACATGGACAAACACACTGCATTTGAAAAAAACGTGCTCAAAATCGTTCGTGACTGGGAGTACTATGACGTCATAACGTTTCCTAAAAATATAACGTGTGGCTGGTCAGTTATTAATTACTTGAATGATTCGATTGAAACGGCAGACATTTTAGAACAACCTAGGAGTTTGCTGATTGTGAAACGACGACTATGAGACACCCTGGAGGTTTTTGGGACTGGAATGAGATGGATCCGTTTTCGGTTTAAGGTATGCTCAAAGTATTGACAGAGGCTTCTGTTTCTTAGGTTGATTTGTTCTCGCTAAACTTGAGCGCACGATGTCGAATTTATATGATCTGCTGCTCCTACATGCTGCCATGAATTCTGTTATCATTTGTAAACTTGATTGCTTAAGTATTTTTTTTTGTTGGTAGCACCATTTTATCTTGATACGCTCACTTCAGGTCCTGGTAGACAAAATATTACGATAAAAATCAATAACCACACAAAATGCATAAAACATCGGCTCCTCAGGTTAAATAATGTTGCACTGTCTAACAATGCTCTCCCGCAGACTAGATGACGCGAACGATACAAGCAATTGCGTTCGATTTAGCTCATATGTGCGACAAAAAAAATCACATCGTTGGTCCTTATGGACACATTACCGTGACGTTTTGCGATTCTTAAAATATTGAAGCGTATTTTACGGGTTCTTGTCTGTTATTGTTCAATTCGTTTACTACTAATAATTTATAATCCGGCAAGAGCAGATATATAACATTTTCGCGACAAGTCTTTGATGACAATGCGGCTAGCTAGTTTTCCGAATTTCTGTTTGATAAACATAGATACGATGATTTAAAACCTCACCTGACTTTTACTTTTACTCATTAAAGGAAAGTGAACGGGTGTTCGGGACTTTGTATTGAGATATCCGTTGATCCGTTCTAGAACAATTTAGTAACACTGGACAAAGGACCTTATGTCATATTATGTATGTACCCTAATGTATCCCTCTTTATTTTAACTAAGCGGTATTCATTTAAGACACTATCGCGTTTATAGGTGAATTAATATTGGTTTGTAGGTTTACAGTGGATTCTCCTATTTCGACGATTTGTCGTTTCCCAGGTTATATCTTGAAATTACAATCCTGGCTTGCTATACCCCAAGTCGTAAGAATCAAAACACGTGGTATTTGTTTTACGTTTAAACTGTGCTTCTTGAGCAATGAAAACGGAAGTGTCTATTTTCTAGTGCTGATGTTGTTCTTGTTACTTGCGGAGGATCTTGCTGTTCGTCGAACCCTTAATTTTAGCAAAAACATACAACTGTCCTTGTAATTATATACCGAAACTAATGCAGGAGAGTAATTCTTTCAATCTCCGTTCAATCAATCATTGTTTGAAGTATAACCATTGTTAATCTTCCTGACGCCTTACAAGACTATGGTGGGGCTTAACGGGTCAAATTGTGTAAATATTGAATGTCCCTTTACAGTTTCTTAGTGACAATCATACGCAATTATTTTGTCTGAAAGGAATCGAGCTTTGTTTATTTAAGGTTTTTCTCTAATCGCCATAAGATTATGTACTGTTTTCAAAGTATAAGTTTGGGGTGAGATCGTGTTGTTCCGCTACACAGTAATATCAGTTTCTACGCTCCCTGATCTTGGGCCTCTCGGCTTCTTTCTATGATAAACGTAACAAGTTTGATCTACTCAAAGGTCAAAATCATAAAACGGCAAAATTGAAGGGCGAAGAAACTTCAGCAGAAAGTATACCGGTCATCCTGTCATTTTTGAGCATTTTCGATCTCTTTCCGCCACTGACCTTGGAAAAAAACTCGGATGTTTGCAAGCCTTTATAATTTACACGTTGTGGTTAAATGTGAAAATCAAATTTCTGTCTGATAAAACGCTCTTGACATATGAATATTCCGCAGTTAATTAGTCGGTTCGGGCTTTCTACTCTGTTTATTCATAACACGACAGACACGACGATTTATTTGTCTAATTATTCTCTCTTATTCACGGTAAATAAACTAAACAAGTGGCGAGCTCAAACTTTGCATAAGCGTACAAAGAATAATTGCTCGCATTCGTTCTTTTGTTTCGTTTAATTGTCATTTTTTTTTTCATTAATTACAAAAAAGTAAAGCAAAAAGACAAGACAGAAGGCCCAAAGTCTGCGTTTTGACATACCATTTAAGTTGTACATCGATGCATAATTTGAGCAGACCGAATGATTGGTAAAGCAGCTGCAAAGGAGTGGGTGTCATACACCTTAAGCCTACGACAACATCCTCTTGTGAAGCGAAAGAGAAAACGGATGTTGATCGATGTTAGGGGTGGACTCAACCCGCCTGCATATTTGAAAGGGTTTTCTTTAGACGTAATGTAAAGCAATTACACTTCAAAGCTCTTTAGCCTGCGGACACAGTCGACACAGCTCGATCACGTCGCTCCCTGCCGCTGGGGACGACAGAAACATAAACATTGGTAAAGTTAAGAATGTAGCCATCGTCTCCATGTCTCGCAAAACCTTTCCAACGGCAGGGGGCAATAAGAGGCGGCTGTATTCACCCGCCATAAAGATTTTTTTTATTTATCCATGCCAGCGTAGAGCACATGTTAGATATTAGCTGTTTACTTAGGAAATGGAAATAAACATAATAATTATGCATGCAAAAATGACGGACAACAACATGTATAACAAGGACAACAGCAATATGAACTGAAATACCCCAAGACCCTCACTCTCTTGTAGCGTTAACGTGAGTATGTTGCATAAAATTAGGGGAAGAAGGAACCTAAATTGCAGGCGATTACAGCTTAATTAAACAATGATCATAGCAATTATTAAAATAGCAGTGCTATAATGGAAGAAGGGAGAAAGCCACTTCACGATTGCAACAACTCGGTCGTAACCTCTAGCTTGAATTTAGAACTAAAGGGTTGCCATAGACTGCGAGCAGTCTCTTATTTTTCTTTGCAAAGTTACTGCATGAAAAAACCCAAGCATGCGAGCGGCGAAGCCGCGAAAGAAAAAAACAATTCACTGCTGACTCTTTTGCTCTGTCTGGGGACAACGAAGCGAAGCTGTCAAGGTAATTTAATTAACCAATTAAACCCGAGTAACTTGAAACGATTTATAAATTTTTTGACTAAATAAACTTTATTGACTTCGTCTTCGACATGAAGATTTCAGTACCAAAACAATAACAAATGAAAAAAAAGTAAAATAAAAGTTAAGTAAGAAAGAAAGGAACAATTGAATATTATCATAAAAGAAAAAATTACTTGGCTATGTACGGCTTCTACGCTACTCGTAGTTTAATTAGAGTTCGAATGCATAACAATTTAGAATATTTTCAATATTAGAGGCACTTAGATTTAAGATGTTTTGATCGCACATCCTTAGGGGCCGACCATTTAACTCTTGAGGGGGGGGGGGGGGGGTGGGTGATTTTGAAAAAAAATTTCCTGCGAGCACTTGTCGGAAGAAAAAATTGCATGCAGCACAAATGTAATAGAAAAAAAATTCTTGCGCTGCTGTAAGAAAGAAAAAAAAATGTTGCAAAGCTATTTCATCATTCCGGGGATCTTTAAAAAATCGCAGCAAAACTGCAACCATTCTTTTCCCTTGCTCACTTTGAACTCTGGATTTGATGATGCTGCAAAATTATTGCGTCATATGTGCAATGCATTATTAGCTTATCACAAGCAGTATTATAAATGGAGGTAATTTTTTTCTATTAAAGAATCAAGTTTTAATAGACGAAGGAATTTTTTTTTTTTCATTTTTAACAGAAACATTTTTATGTAATTATTTTCTATTTAAATAAATATAATATATTTTTTTAAGTTTTAGTAATGCACCTATCGATGTCTAGCCCCAATTGGGGGAGTGCAGGTATACCCAGGGGCTATTGACAATTGATTTCAAATATTTTTGGTCAATAAATTTCAAATTCCACACCCTCTGCCATTTCAAACCTTCATTCTTATTCAAAACATCCCCTCCCTTGGACAAAGTTCACAGGTCAAATGCCCCACCTATTTCCGCACTCGCTCTGTTTGGGTAAGACATTGATAGGTGCATAAAAAGTAGCTGTATATTTCATGAATAAAAATTGCGCTGCAAGATAAAAATTAACAGCAGCAATGAACATGGCTGAATGCTGCAACTGTATAGAAGTGGACTGAAAAAAGGCTGAGCAAAAAGTATTAGAGCTATTTTTCAATTAGACCATGATCAACTAACTTCAATTTTGCTTTCACATTGGTTTTGGATATTTCAGTCCACTTTTAAATTGCAACTAATGATTCTAGCAGCAATTACCATGCTATGAGCATTTAAACTGCTTTTTGCTATTTTTGGCTATTTTTTTTAACTTAAGAAACTAAACACTTTCACATCTGCCTGTGGTGCATCACTTTATTTTGACGTAATAAAATGAGTGTAAAGAATGACTTTCTGAAAAGATAGCTATACAATAATGATTTTGTATAGCTTACAACATTTTAAGGCTTTGCAGC
>OZ037780.1:21515921-21608421 GCA_964035525.1 Porites cylindrica
CTCAAGACCTTTATGACTTATACGACTGGTAGAAATTTTACTGTGGGACTGTTAATTCCATACACTACTCCAGACACATCGCCGGCGGATTTATTCGGTATAAGGTATGCACCGGCCTCCCTTCTGGCACTGGAGAATATCAACAACAGCACGCATCTTCTCCCAGGTCATCACTTATCCTTAGTTTGGAACGATACCCAGTGTGACCGAAATTTGGCACTAAAAGCGCTCATCTACCAGATTTTCGAGAAACGAGTGGACGCCGTCATAGGTCCCGCATGCTACTGTGAAGTGGGGGCGCGTCTAGCTAATGTGGAGAATATACCTATGATATCATACGTGAGTAGTGTAATTCAGTTATTTTACTGTACTGGTCTCCCTGCGAAATGAGTTCTGATGAAGGACTGCAGAAATTCCATACTGAAGATGTGCCACAACCCATATCTGGGTAGTGCTTCTGATTGGCTGAAGCAAATTTTCCTCGCGACACGATCAATCAGAAGCACTACTCAGTTCTGGGTAGTGACTTGTCATCAGTATGGAATTTCAACGCTTGTTTCTCAGACGGCATTTCACGGCTAAACCTATGATGGCGTCACAAAATGTCGGCTGTTTTCTCAGGCTAGTTTGATTGCCGATTGTTAATAACCCTTTAGGTCCCAAGAGTGACCAACATCAATTTTCTCCTAACAACATCAGCAGATCATCAAGAGTAAAGGTTATGAGAAGTACTAAATTGGTTACCAAAGGGAGAACGCTTTGATATTAAACCAAATTCTCTCAACTATTCTTAAAAGAAATGTATGGAGATCAGTCTGGAGAATTTGTATGTGGATCTTGGGGCGGCGGTTATAAACGCCCATATGTATCGACTACGGAAAATGACATAACGAGATCACAATTTGTTTTTTCTCTGTTTTTTTTGAGCGCAATTTTCCAAAGAACATTAAATTCTCGATGTTATTATTGTAAAAAACAAATTCCCCACCGGATTTCCCTTTGTCTACACCCTATTAGATGGTAGAAATGTTGTCAAAAGTTCAAAACTTTGCAGTGAAACCTCTTACCTGCGACTCCTGGTTTGACGTGACTTTTGATCATATTCATGCCATTTCTATTGCTTTCTCTTGTCCCCTTTTCTTTGTGAATTTACTAACTTTTCCAATTGTCAGCAATGCAACAACAAGTTCCTTGTATTTGTTCTCCTGCACCGGGTGCCTGCTCTGCTATAAATGTATGAACTACACGGTTGGATCCAGATAACTTAGAACTAAGGGTCGCGGGAGACATGCAATAATCAGGGACAAAAGTAGTTGACACACTTGTTTAAAACGGGTGCTTTTAACAAACATTTAATTCATTTATTATTTCATTCTGGTTAAACGCCATAAATCCCCTCACCCCCCAAATCAATGTTGTCTGAAGTAAAAAAAGGACTTCAGGGTCCAAAATTCAACATTGATTTTTGGGGGAAGGGGATAAGTATATCCACTATGCAAAAAGGGAACATTTTATGGAAGTGTGTCAACACTTTTGTCCCTCATTGTAGCTCCATAGAAACTAATTATTAATTTGTTGTTTAAAGGTTTAAAGATTTTCACGCAATTTCAGGCAAGGTGCATGGGGTGTTCCCCGCACGCCTCTAAATCCGCCAAAGCATGAGCTTTCTTTATACTTAACAATTATTCCACGAGTGCTCGTTGGACATGAGTTGGCTGTAATCATCTCATACCCAACACGCGTGAGTGGAAAAATTGTTTTATTAAAAACGCCCACAAAATATCGAAAATTCTTCCCGACTTTATTTGTAAAAACAACCGATTTTTAGCTTGTTTTTAATTTTGAGTGAGCCCTCGCGTACAGTTACCATATTTGGAGAGCATGGTATAATTAACAGTTAATGAATGAGGCTGAGTATCTTATGAAGAATTATGGAGATCGAGGAGGGTGTTATCCGTCGAGGCCGTAGGCCGAGGCGGATAACACCCTCCGAGATCTCCATAATTCTTCATAAGATACTCAGCCTCATTCATTAACTGTTAAATATACCATGATGGCTACACCTATCAGAGCTCTAGAATTGCATTATCCAATGATTCAGTTTTTAAGTAATGATCCAGGTAAGAAGGGAAGCAATTTCTTTTGTTGTGGCGCAATACGCTTTCCTCACATAGAAATGTTTTCATTTTTACGCAGTGAGTGCATAAATTTACAAAAAGGCTGTTTACGAAAGAAAATGCATTTAAACTCCACTTTTAAAGGGTGTATTTTTGTGTTAAAACATTTCGACCAATCACAAGAGCTGCAAACAATGGCCAAGAAATGTTCACAATTTTACATGATCCGCACATACGATTTCTGTGTTACTTAGACTCGGACGAGATTTTGTTATAAGGAAGTTGGATAGAAAAAAAGGGATTAATGTACACGCTGCTTTGCGAAGATTTGGTAAAATTTGATGTTTAAACCAATCAGAACCTTAGTAGAGACAATAGTAAAGTTAGCACCTTTTTGCATTCCGACGTGTTCACTGCGTTTTGGTCCTTTCCTTCTTATCTGGACCATTACTTAATAACTGTATTTATACAAGAGCCATTATGGCTCTTGATTTATAACATAGCTAGAATAATTGCCTAATTAAATTCAATAGCGTTAGTAATGAGTTTTTTCTTTCAAGTGCATCCTAATTCAATGTTGCATGCTAAAGCTTTATTTATTATGTGTCTTAAAACGCCATGTAGTTGGAGATTTTTTAACCTTTTGTTAACAGATAGTAGGGTAATGAGGTGAGTGTGCGCTATGGCGTGTGCAAATCGTTCTTTGCAAAATCTTTTTGTTCATAAAAATTTGTTCGGTGTATTAGTAGTTTTCCATCCCAATTTATAAAATAACTAAGATAGTGCGCGCGCTCTGATTGGCCGAGAGGAGTGTTTGCATGAGAGTATGTAAACATGGTTGTGGCGTCAAGATGTTTTGCTTTTCGCGCGCTAATCACACAAGCAAGAATTTGAAAACGTTTTCGAGTTAAAAACAAATAAAAAACAAATATTTGATAATGTTTATTGATTTGTATTGCGCAAATATCAATCCAGGGATCGGGAAGAAATTTTCCTTTGCGCATTACATTGACGTCAACCAAATCCTACTTAAAAATCCTAGTACATCTTCCAATTCAAAAAATTCTAAAAACAATGACTAATTAATCCTTAAAGTCCTACTTACAAATCGTACCTAATAATTGATTAAAAATGAGTCTAAAATTCTAAAAACAATGACTAATTAACCCTTAAAGTCCTATTTACAAATCGCACCTAATAATTTATTAAAAATAATGAATCTAATTCAGGTTTTTATTTATAGACATTGACGCCTACTGCTTTCAGCATACGCATGGGCAATAATCATATTTTAAGTTATTAAACTGCCACATTGACTGGGGATGCCATTTTAATGTATAAAACAACTGATTCATGCTTTATCTGTGCGTATGTAGAGATATGAGGCACTTGGGAAGTTCTGAGAGCACTCAAAAGGCTAGAGTTGCAAACGTTTGGTTTGTGCACAATTTTCTTGAACTCTTTATTTTTCACTAGTTGTGCAATGCGCCAATGTATGACAGCTCTCTGTATTCAACATTTGCGAGGACCAAGGTACAACTGGAAATTCCTAAACTATCTCAAGGTTTGGTCAAACTCCTTAAAGAGTTTAACTGGAGTCAGGTGGCCGTGCTATACGAAAACACAGCTCGAGTTATTGAATATAAAGAAGCCGTGGTCAAAGAGTTTAGCAAACAAGACATTAAAGTCCTCTTTCAAGAGTACCTTCTTACTTACAGGTACGTGCTATTACTACTGGGAATTAAGTACTTTTGGTCTCCACTTAGTGCTATTAATACTTTATAGACCTATATCAATGCTGCTGGTGGCTTTTTGCAAAGCAATGAAACAAGTTGCACAGGAGCACTTCACGTGTTACTTTTACTTCTAAGAAGAGAAAACTCTCCGTCCATTAAAGCAGAAACAACAAACTCCAGTCGATAGATTCTCTTGGAGTGCTCCTTTCTTACCAGTAGCTCTAGGCGGCTAATGGCAAGAAAATAATTTGCAGCTGTGAAAATGCTGGATTCCAGCAAACACTTTGATAGCATGATAGCATTTTGACGGTATGTTACAGGAGAAGCTCAAGCGGACACTTCTTTTTTTCTTATCTGGAAAAGACATCAATGTGTGTGCATTATTAGGAACAGACTACTAGAAATACGTAAATCGCAGGACCTCGCGAAGGACTTGGGGGGAACGGCAAGTAAAGCGGAGAAGAAAATTTGTCAATCAAAAATTGTGAGCTCTATACAGAAACATAGCAAAACTGTTGTACCTAAAATGAAAACTAAGGCTCTATTCTTGGCCCGTTGTTCTTTAACGTGTATATGAAGTGATCATAACTGGTATTATTATCATTCAAAATATTTCGTCTTTTTTGATTGGCTCAAATCCCCCGGCTTATTCGTCACAACCATCTGGTGCTTACCATATTCGGAAGATGCAAACAATATACGATTGACTGATGGTATACCTAACACATCGATTGACACTCTGTGCGGAGGTCTACGTAATTCTCATTATATGGCTGAGTCTGTTTTCGCCTTGCGATTGGTCAATTTGCGGTCCGTAACTTGCTATACGGACCATTGTTTCAAAGAAAATTTCGGAGCTCTAAATCTCTTTACCTCGGAAAAAAGGTTTAAATAAAGTTATATTATAAGACGTCTGTCAACCTTGAAGACTTGGATGTTGACTTTGTCCTTCATCATTTTAAACTGTGTTTATTTTTGAACGAAGGCGATGAAGAAACTAACTTGTATTATCGAAGATGATTCTAGTCAGTGTTTGAAAATTTTATCGTACTACACAGTTAAGAAGACGAAAATCGACTGGCGGAGATTCAAGCTGTTTTGTCTAAGAGAAAATGAGTAACTCCTTTGACAAATATGATAAACATACCTGCGTCCAATCATTTTGACGAGCTTCTTTGCCATTTGTAGTGTTTTTTCAAAGACTAACGAAAGAAAGATAGAAGCGCCTTTAACGAGCCTGACATAATGTCCAGTTTTCAAAAGATTCCAGCGTCACATTGGCAAGTGAATACTTACAGTGCTCTTAGTTGTGACCGAATAAACTTTAAAATATGTCTGTAAACCCTGAGGACTGGGATGTTGACTTTGCCTTTCCAAATTTTAACCTAACTTTGTTTTTAATAAGAACGAAGCTGATGTAAAAACTGAATCTTAACCTTACAGGGGAAGAGAATTCTAGTCAGTGTTTAAATTTTAACGTAGATCACAGACGAGAATGAACTGGCAGAAATTCGAGAGGTTTCCCCAAAAGAAATTAACGTGCGAATGCTTCGACAATGAAAAAAAACTTACCTTGAAAAGCTTCTTTGCCTTTTGCAGTGTTTTTTTTTTACAACGACCAACGGAGGAAAGATGGAAACGACTTCGAGACAGACACAGTGTCCGGCTTCCAAAATACTCCAGCGTTACATTAAGAGCTAAAACTTACAGTGCTCTTAGTTTCGACGTTTTCAACATGGCGAATATTTGTTTTAACTTTCTCGGAAACCCTTTGTTATATGTTATTGTTTTCGTGAGCCAACAAAAACTTTTTGTTGACGCCTGTCAAATGACTGTCAAATCACGCGCCCTGCACCTTATTTCCGATCCCCCAAACTGGAGGAAGTCATATAATAAAAATCTTATTAGCCTCGTTTTTTCGGTCCGTACTGTAAATTACGGATCCTCTGCCAATTTTTCAATCTCCATTACTGTACAAATGATGTCAATTATATTATATCGACAAGTATCTTCCAATTGGTCCCCGGTAGCTGGTTATAAAGAATTATTAAGGGTTATTTGAAGTAATTATTAAGGGTTATTTGAATAATAGCTTTGTAGTTGTTGTTGTTGTTTGCACTCAGTTTTTATTAAATATAATTTGTCTTCGTCTTTTTGCATAGGTGCTACGTAACTTTGGCGACAAACTATAACTGTTCGGACAAAATGACACCGGATAAACGTGCTCCATTTATGAAAAAGGTCATTAAAAGGATCAAAGAAGAATCCAGAAGTACGTAGGCACTTTAGTTGTACCTTTTATTTGTATATTATTATTAAGTGTGATTTGGCAAAATAACTTAAAACTTAAGGTTTCAAACAGTACCGTGCAAATAGCCATTGTGATTCAACGCAATATTGACCGTTACAATTTAAAATTGGAAGGACGTCACTTAAAAAGAACCGCGGCTGTACAGGCCTTGAACTGATCTTGGCCCCAAAATGAGTCACAAAAAGGCCCCGAAGTATTATTATCTTGATCGAAAATGACACTTCTGTCCAGGATTGAACTCTGCTACCAAATTCACAAAGTTAACGATCTTTCGCGATGGCCTTGCGCAAACTGGAAAAATTTCCAAAATTAACAATTTTTCGCGATGACCTCACGAAAGCTAAAAAATTTACAAATTTAACGATTTTTCGCCATACGCTTACAAAAAGCGGCACTGCGGATTTTACAATTTTAACCGCAATTGCAAAATTTACAAATTTCACGATTTTTTCGTCAGAGTCTTCTGCGGTTTTCACAACGTGTTCCCCTTCGTTAGTAACAACAAGTAACAACACATCCTCAAGCGGCGGTGCTGATTTTACAAATTTAACGGAAATTGCAAAACTTATGAATTTCATGTTTTTTCGCGATTTTGTCACAACCGTTCTCCCTTTGTCATGGAAATAAAAACCCAACCTCTAAGCGATGTTGCAGATGTGCTCTATTCTACAAGCGAAGTACGCCGCGTAAATTTCGATTGCAAAAGAGACATATTATATGCTTCGTTCTTTATGCCAAGGAACCCTTGAAATATCGAATAACCCAAAACGATTCTTAGAGCTTGGACACTATTCGCCTTTCTCTTTTGACTACATCTTTTGACAAGCAGATGAAGTTTTACCTCATCTTGTAAACTATGGTTGTTTGCATTCATGTTATTCTTAAGACAAAATCTCGCAAGAGAAAGTGTAGGATTTCATTATGCATGAGCAGTGAGGGTAATGAATCCTGAAGCCCTAATTGTTAGTTATTTTCAATTGTTTCAAGTAATAACAACATTTTACGGTCGAATTCCTTAGTTACATTCGGCCAAGAGAAAATACTGAAGCCATATTTTCCAGTAAAACCCAGAAGATAAAAAAAAAAACAGATAAACTTCCAAGCTAATTGCACTCAAACATGTGAATGATACGCATTTTCTATTAGATCACAAGACCGCTTGCCCTTCAAACCCAGAAACTATCTTCAGTTAGCCCGCGTAGCTGGCGGGATTAGCAGGCGAGTGCTGCAGATTTTTTGGCGGCAGAGCCACGTTAAGATTGGGAGGAAGTCAAATTGAAATCACGCCTGCCCTAGGTTTTGAGAATTTCGAATAGTCAGACAACCAGGCAAACTTCGCCACCAAAAAAGTAACTTCGGGCAAGGCACGCTGATAATTTGAGACCCATCACGCGTTACCGAAAACCCCGCCCGTGTGTGGAGGATTTGTCAATTCTTCTAGAAGCAGTGGACATTTTTCTTTTTTTAATATTTCACCTAAAAATATGCCTGTTTAGATAGCTATAGATATTTCTGTGAAGAACAAATGTTAAATTTCATTATTGTCCTAAATTTTTGTAGTTTTTCGTAATTTTCCCTTTGTTTTTCGTTTGTTGGGGCTTTTCTGGGCCTTATTTCCATTTCCTCGTCACTTTTTGTTAATGGCCTTGTAAAATTTTGTTATTTTCGCAATTTTCGTAGCACTATTGCCAAATTCTGTGGTTTTTGTAAATTTCTTATCAGAGTTCAGTCGTGGACATATCTCCGAAATGAGCCCCGTTTTGTTTTCCGCGCTGATCTCGAAATATTTACAAGTCATAATGGGAATAAGAGCTGGAGCCGGAAATCCTTGGGAGATGCAAAATAAATGAAATTCGATTCAAAGACCTGCAGGGTGGATCAAGGGGTAGGGGGGGGGGGGGGGTGGGGGTGGAATCGAGGATTGGGTGGCTAGCCACCCCCCTTTAGTACAGCCCACCAAAAAAGAGAATTCATGTGTACACGAAAAAATGGAAATACGTGGGTTCCAAAAATACATGTAGAAATAGTTGCAATCGCCATGCATGCAAATGCAAATTTCCACCTCTGACTTTTACTTTTGGCAGTTAATAAGTAAAGTGTTTCATTGTAATAGACTGAAGTAGTCTTCATTTTTGTCTTATCTTTTAGTTGTGCTTATTCTCGGTGATTATCGTGTTGGGCCACAGGTTCTGTCGTTCGCATATGATCAGGGGCTGACAGATGGCGATTATGCTTTCATAATTGTACAACTTGATCAAGAGCAATTTGTTTTTAATCTGGTTAACAATAATCTATACCATATGGTTCAGCCGGGAATAGAGGACAAGAAAATAGAACAATGCGAATACTTTCGAGCGTTTGAGTCTGTCATTATAGTGGAGATTCAAACAATACAAGTAGGGAGCGATACCTTCAAAGAGTTTCAGAAGCAAGTTGTTGAAAAATTTGATGAAAATAGTACGTTTCCTGAATCTAAAGTAAGTTGGCTTTTTCTTGTTGTACACGTAGTTTTTGCCTGTATTCATTAACCCATTAATCTCTAAGAGTAACAAGTGGCGTACAGCGTCGTAACTTTGCAAATATTTGATAACCTTTTTGTTTTGATAACCTTTATCTTTGACTATAATTACAAATTTAATTAGGAGGGTTAAGTGGGGTGGACACGAGACCTCTGCATTATTAATAATAGTAGGTCCTACAGTGAATAGCTTGATAGTATTAATTATTTTTATGACATGATATACGTTACGATTACGCCCACCTGAATTCTTTCTTTGGAAGATTGTAAAGTTGATTTTGGGTCGTTGCTCGACGACTGTGAATCTAGCAACGCTCTAATTTATTTGTTTCTCCAATTTTTGTTTCTACTGACACAGCCAAATGTCACGTGGAAAAATATACGTCTAGTCGCTGCTTATTTATATGATGCAATCTTCCAGTATGCAATGGCGTTAAATAACACATTACAAAGAAATCAAGAACCAAACGGACGAAACATAATTGCAAACATGCTGAACTCAAGTTATACAAGTAAGTAAAAGAAAGAATTATCACCTGCCTTGTCTACTGTTTTGATGGAATTGGGTTTTATAAGTAGTCTGCATAACAGTTGTTTGATCATATCTTGGAAGTAGAAGACGAAGTAATGATCAAAATTTCTGGTTCTATTAATATGGTAACAGCCGAAATTCCGCGGCGCCACCACTGATTTCTCCGCGAAATGACTTCAGAGGAGCGAGTGCAAAAATTGTATACTGATGAAGTAACACTACCCAGATCTGGGTAGTGACGTTTCATCACGGTAGAATTTCTGCGTTCATTCCTCAAACAACAACAACAACAGCAACAATGTATTTATTTAAAGAAATATAAAGTTACAATACTTTATTTCAGTCCTGCAAATAGCTATAATGTTAATCTAGGCAGGGCAAGACTTTAAATAAAGACGTTATTAAATTACACAATTAAGAAGAAAGAAAAGAAAAGAAATACAGTAACTTACAGAAAGAAACACCTTACATATAAATTCGTAAGTACAGGGGATTTTGTTATTTTAAAAAAGACTAAAATTACAACTGGAGGTATATACAACATATCAGGTTAACTTCATAAAATATTCTATTAAATATTTAACATTCAAATAATTATCTTTATCACCTAGAACATTAAGGAGTAGTGATTTAATTTTTTTACGAAAATTAGATATGTTGAGAGTTCTGGTAAAAGGATTTGTCATTTTTTCAGTTCTAGAGGTAATTGCGTATTATAATGATGTTTTGTATTGATTTTCGCAAACTTATCGAGAAGACTTTTAGGAGCTGTCTTAGGATGAACGTCATACATTAAATAGCTTAACTGTTGAAAGAAAAAAGACTGCAAAGGAAGGCAGTTTGCTTCAATAAAAAAGGGATTGCATGGTCTCTGGGTTATTGAGGTAGGTCTGGACAGTTGCCCCATGTACAGATACCATAATTTAAATAAGGAGCAATAAGTGTACGATATAAATTCAAAAGAAGATGCCGTGGAATGTAATGCCACATTTTAGCAATTGTTCCAACCGATCTACTAATTTTGTGACAGATAAAGTCAATAGATCGTTTTCACTGTCACGCAACGAAAAAATAAATTGGAAACCATCCTGTGGAGGAAGCCAGGAAGATGAAATGTTATAAAAGACAAATATATAAACAATTTGTCCAAGTCTCGGGTCTTTGTGGCCCACAGTTTGTGAGTTATTTGCCGAAACGTTTCACGCAACTTTGTAGAGCTTTGTATGGAGACGCCATATTGGTGGACCGCTTTGGTCCACCAATATGGCCGCCGGAAATCAACAAAAACATCTGGAGTTTACTTTTCCTTTAAAAGCTGTTTCTTTTCACTCAAGAACTAGCCGTACGTGCGTATAAACATGTCTTCTCATGCTTAAAATCGTTATACTGCTGAAAATCAAGAGGAGAGGCTCTTTTTTCAACGAGACAGCTTTCCTATTTTGATGTCACGCGCTGTGAAAATTCGGAAGTTCAAATTGCTGTATTTTCGAAATGAAACATGCTACGGGAATGGAAGCTTGTACAAAGATTTACTTTTTGTTTATCTTCAACCTAGTGTAAATAAGAATTCGTAAAACCTCGCTATTTTGACTTTACAATTAGATGACGTCACTGTGAAAACCATCTATATGATGCTTCCATGATAGTTCAGAATCAATCATTATACCCAAATATTTAACAAAGTCCTTCATCTCTGTAATTACTCTAGTATTTAAAGTTGGATTAAAAATCTTAATTTGAGGAATGAAAGGTATTCTTTTTTGGGGCGGGCGAAAAATGGCATAATTAGACTTTTTGACGTTGAGCATTAGTTTGTTAGCATTGAACCATTCACTTACTTTCTCAAGCTCATTGTTGACAGTTAGTTCAAGAGTACGCAATTTGTCATTTGCATAGGTTAGACTTGTATCATCTGCGAATTGATAAAAAGTAAATTCCTTGGAAGATTTATGGATGTCATTAATATATAACAAAAATAGCAAGGGTCCAAGTTCAGAGCCGTGAGACACTCCACATACGATCGTTTCAGTCTCAGATATGCATTTGTCGGCGATCTGAAAGATATGATCTAAACCAAGAATTTATAACTCCTCTTATTCCATAGTGTTCAAGTTTTGTCAAAAGAATCTCATGGTTAACAGTATCAAATGCTTTCTTAAGATCTACAAAAATTCCACATGAGGTCTTTCTATTGTCCATATTAGAGTGTATAGTGTTCACAATATCAAGAATCGCGTGCTGGGTACTATGTTTATTGCGAAAGCCATTATGCAAATCGTAAAGAATATCATTCTTGTTTATAAAATTTGTCAGTCTACTATTCAAAAGTTTCTCAAATAAACGATCATAAATTGATAACAAAGAAATTGGCCGATAGTTTTCAGGTAACGTCTCGTCTTCACCCTTATACACTGGAATTACTTTTGCATATTTAAGTTTGGCAGGTTAAACCCCATTTAGTACAGACTGGTCAAAAATTTCGGTTAATGGTATGGATATGACTGATTTAGCAAGTTTTAACAGTTTAACAGGGGTAGAGGTCTCCCTGAGAGGTCTTTTCGCGGGGAGACCAGTGTCCGGGAGACCAGCATCGCCAAATGTCGGCCATTTCCTCAAGCTGACAACAACAATAACACCACCACCAAACTTTATTAAAAAGGGGATAATATAACTGAACCACTGTCCACAGCTAGCAAGGCTAGCTGTGGACAGTGCTGTGTGTGTGCAAAACTAAACTATAAAGATTAAGGCTAACTAAGGGAAGTTTACAGTTTACAAATAAATGAAATAAAAATGGTAATGCTAAAAACACGACAGAAAAGAAACAATCAAAGAAATAACAAACTGTGAAAGTAGAAGCGAGTAAGCATGAATTTTTTCTTTACTTTTATGGCTGGTTTTAAGTTTTATGTTTTACCTTTTATATTATTTTAACAAATATCACTTCCGTTTTTTGACACAGGCAAGTCGGGAGCACAAGTGTTCATAAATCAGAATGGAACTACTGACGTTCAGAACCTTCGCATCCTTAAAATGGGCTGGAACCGTTCAGCTTCCAAAACTAATTGTAAGTGCTCCTTCTTGGATAATAGATTCTTTTGTTTTAGGAGCCACGTTTTTGTTAAGTTCATACTTTGCAAAATAACGTTTGGCTGGTGGGTAGAAGTAGTCAGGGATTTACAGCGTAAAGAGCTAGTCAAACGTTTGACGTTTGTTTTTGAAGGTGATCGGGGCGAAAATGAAGCGAAAGAAAATCGGGTTTCAACGGAATTTGAACGTTGTGCGACTGTAGCTGGTCAAATACATGTATATTCAATCCAATGGACTGCTTTATAATATTTATTAACTTCATGCAGCGAGTCATCTGATGCCGGCAAGTAAATGGTGCTAAGTTGATTAAATTGATGCTTTGAAACAAAGCATTGTCTTAAATCGTTTCTAAGCGGGTCTCGCTTTGTTTGCTCTATTCATGTAATTTTTTGTTTGTTCTCCTCCCTTCGCTGATGAGGTTCTCCTCCCTTCGCTGATAAAGTGGGACACATAACGTTCAATACCTTTCAAGAAAATCCATGGGTGGTGCTAGACAAAGATAAGATAGAGTGGCCAAACGGTAAAACGCCTTTGGACACGCCGCCTTGTGGTTTCGATGGAAAGAAATGCATGCCTTCGTCTTCATCGGCCACTCCACCTCCAAACCGAAATGCAAACATAGGTAACTTTGAAATATTATGACTGCCGTCACGTAATAGTTAACGTCTCCCTCTTGTTTTGTTGTTGTTTGTTTGTTTGTTTCGTTGGTTAAGTTGGACAAAAGACTTTGCTCATTTGACTTACTCAGTTGTAGCCTGAGAAAACAGCCAACATTTCTCGACGTCACTCACCACTGGTTTCCTCACGAAATGACTGGTTTCGCGCGCGGAGAAACCAGTTGTGGCGTCGCGTGATATCAGCTGGTTTTTCAGTCTATACTTCCTGTGTCCGGTCGGCAAGTTTAATTGAACCAAGTTCTCAAATTACAACAGTTAACTTTTCCTTATCCTGGAATCCACGTCATTATTACTTCTTGTCATTCTAGGTTTATATTGTGGATAGTTGTAGTCTGTTCACAGTCCCCTATTTTTCCGTAAGATCTTCGAGATCGAGCGCTTTGCGTTACAGGTGGCCATCTTGATTTCAAATGTTCCGAGTCTAGCCGGGGGGTGAGTGTTAAGAAAGATTTAGGAGGCGGGAGAAGATTTGGGAGGGGGCGAAAAAAATAGAGTCTATTTTGCTCTTAGTTTACAAAATAATGTCTAAATGGCTTGGCTCCAACTTACCTATCCGAACTTTTACGCTACACTAAAGGTCCACGATTACTTTGTTCTAGTTCCCAGAATTTCTAGCCGTGCTGGGACTAGGTTAAAGACGTATGGTGATAGGGCTTTTTCCGTAGCTGCTCCTAGGTTATGGAACCAATTGCCTCCCGAACTCAGGAGTGTTACATCTGTCGACCAGTTCAGGACGCAGTGAAGACATACTTATTTAAATTAGTCTACTATGTTTGATTTTAGTAGCTTTATTTAATTTTATTTTATCCTATAAAAGTTTGTAACTCTAGTTTCTTACCATATTATTGTACAGCGCTTTGAGCAATTAGTGGATAGTGCGCAATATAAGTGTCGATTATTATTTCGCCTCCTTCTCCCCACCGCTATAAACCTCGACGCCTTCCCCCTCATATGACACCAAGATGGCCGCCCATACCGGTAAGCGCTCGATATTGACGATCTTACGAAAAGATAGGGGACTTTGAACAGTCTAATAGCTTTTGAGTACCCTTAATTCAAATGGTGTTGTGAAGAATAATATTGGTATGCCTGTGACTTAAAAAAGGCCCAGCACAGTTGTCAATTTTCTGTCCGCTCAGCACATACTAAACGATGCCGGTGTCAATAAGTCTTTTTAATGTTTACTGATGTTTTCGGACTGTTGACCGACCGACATCCCTAAAGGACAAATGGGCATATTTTTATTTCAACGCTTTGGAAAAGCAGCAGTCTGGAAGTGATTTGTGTAGCCCCTCAAATACTTAGTTCATGAGTGTGTTATTCACCACGGCCTTTGTCTTCTGTAGATAACACCCTCCTCGCTCTGTATGATTCATCACATCATACGAAAGCTGATTTCAATAATTGTGAATTTTTCATCTTTGCCTTTTCTTCAGGGGTGATTATTGCCGGTGTTTGCGCATTTGCTGGCGTCGTTTTCATTATTTTTCTCATCATCCTTGCAAGGTAAAGGTAATCGAAGCTTTTAAAACATATTGTAACTCTACCCCTCATTAGAGAAATTAAGAGTGATGTTTACGGCAAACGGCAAACGTCAGATTCAAGTTGAGAATTTCTCAAAATAGAAAATGACCGGCTAAAAACAGCCCAAAAAATTGTTACAGACAAAACTAACGTGGAACTACTAATTTTGGGGGTAGAGCAAAGCAGTAAAGCAAAAGTTGACGGAAAACTGGTTCACGTGGTTCAAATTCACGTTTGCCGTTAGCAGTAAACGCGACTCTAAATCTCTCTATTGATAAGGTCCTCGATGTCCTTTCAGATGTAGAAGTACGTGCCTTGAAAACGGGATAAGGGATTTTAACATTTGAGTAATGCGACGGCAGCGAAAAGTCCCTTGAAAAGTAAATTTGCGTTCTTTCAGTCTTCATCGCGATTATTCCAACTCACTCACTTTGCCAAAAGGCGAACTTTCCTGGAGTTGAATTCCTGAGAACCATATTCAAGAGCAGAAAGAGAGAGAACGTTTTGTCGTAGCTTGTTTACGTCCTCCATAAAAATTGAAACTAGGCACTTTCACGTCGTAGTCATGCAGTGTCGGCAAAGAATTGTACATTAAATTAAAGTGTGATGAATTGCAGAGTTGTTGTTTTGCCGGCGTGTTCACCCCATTGCTTTTTTTTTGACGCTGTCGTTGCCGTCGCAACAAATTGTTGAAAATCCCCTTGATGTTTTTCATCCTCTCATACCATCCAACGAGGGACCCTCTAAAGACCTCACAACTCTAGGACATAGACCCTGTAAAGCAACGCAAGACCAATAGGTGCCTTGATACCGTTACAAACAAATGCACATCTACGTGTTTTTGAATAATTTATAGCTGATCTAAGATTTTATATATACGTTCGTAGGTGTAGGATTTGCTATAGTTAGTACATAAGGATTTTGTGTAATTATATTTCATAACTTTTTTCTATATATTGAAAACCTTAGCAATTCAGTCAGTACTGCTAGTGAGGTGTTTCAATATAGCATTCTATTCTTTCTATTCACCGTCGTCCGATCTTGAGGTCCGTAATTAAACATCCCATGCAATCCCAGTTGGATTATCAAAACTGTCCCTTTTAAAAACAAACCTGCATCCAAAAGACGTTCGTATATATAACTCTGTAATTTACTTTCAGACAGTATATGCTGAAGAAAGAGCTTGACAGATTATTGTGGAAAATTAATTACAGAGACATCTCTTGGGCCCGGCCTTTTCCTTTAGCCTCATCAGACGAATGTGAGGTTGGTTTTAGGACCTTTCCACAATTATTATTTTATTATTGACTAATTAATTAAAAAATGTTTTGTTAATAATTTATGTGATACATAGTGATAGTGAGTTGCAAATTGGGGATCCCGTTTTAAACCTTAGACGGCAGTGAACACTAGATTTTTAAATAAGCTTGCGTTAATATCTAACGAAAATTTTAGAACGTACTCTTTTGCGTCGTTTACAACTAAGAAGCCTTGAAAGCCAACGCAACAAGATTATGTTAACAGATTTGTTGAAAAAAAAAAAAGGTGAGAACTGACTTTCCTTATAGGTTAGCTACAGGTCTGAGAGGGTCTTTGTCCATGTTGCGTTTACTCTAAAATATGTTAACGTGCCAAAGTGACCTGGGCACAAGAATCCTGCCAGCTACGCAGGCTAGTATTTGTCTTACTATAATAGAAATGAAAGGCGGCAAACATCAAAAATTAAAACAACGGAGCTGCAGTTTATGTTGGGATCTGATTGGGAGCTTCCTGAGGTTGCACAATTTGTTTTTATTTGTTCACCAATTGTGACGGAATAAATTTCATGCGACGTTATAATTGGTCATTAGGATCGAAATGATAGGAATGCTATTGAACGTTGTGCACCATCAATTCCACAAGGAGCCTGATGGGCTTCATAACCATTTCACTCTATTAACTAAGTCACTGATAACTTATTTAACTTTGATAATGTGACTTTTTTTCTCTGTTAACGCTTATTACGAGGAAACTGCCCACCTACCCCTCCCCTAAGCTAACATTAACACTTACTTCTCACTTAGGGTAAAATGATGGCTTAGGGGAGGGGTAGGTGAGCAGTTTCCCAGAAACCTGAACTGATCCGCTTATTGTTCCTTCATTTACAGGATGAACCTTCCGAGTCAAATGTCCGTAAAACCAGCACCCAGTTTACTTTTACAAACTTTGGATTTTACAAGGTGTACAAACTTTTGTTGCTCAACATAATGTGTTTAAACTATTCATGATTGTGTTATTTCCTATGTCACATCGCATTAAGCTGGCGACTGAGGTAGCCTGCAAAGCCGCCGTATTTTGCGGTGTGAACGATGATACTGTTCTCCCGACATCTTGGACGCTGAAACTGACAGATAGTTGGAGTGAGTCAAAAAATAACTCCAATCGAGAGGTTCACGGGCGGCCACGATCAATGTAACTCTGAGCTTTTGTCAAAAAACAAAACAAAAACAAAAATTAAACACAAGAAAAAAAACAACACAAAACAAAACAAAAACAAAAGACAAAAACGAAACAAAAACAAAAAAAGCGAAAACAAAAGCAAACAAACAAACAAATACGCCTGCTCTGCCTCTGAGGTCGAGAATATCCAAGTTAATCTAATGAGAAGATGACGTCATCATACCTGGGAAGGAAATGGACATGTAGACTGAAATTTTTGAGTTTTGAGGATTTCTTCTGCCAACTGTATCGTTCATTCCGTTTTAGGTTAGATTCAATCTCTCCAGTAAGAATTTAGTGTTTAAAAATTGTCTAAGATCATTTAAAACTTTGAACTGAAAGATTTTCCTTTTTCTGTTAGATAAAAATTTAGGTAAACCGATGAAGAAGTCGTGAAAATAAATATAATTCGGCCGACATCTCAGTTCTGGTAGTTCGATATTTCTTCCCTCTGTCTATTAACGAAAGTTTTGTATTGCTACTGGTTTGTATTAAAAACTTTAGTGCTAAATAGAGCCTAAAAATAAGCTTAAGCAATGAACATCTTTATCGTGGTTGTATTTTTAGGGACATAAAGTTACTGTGAAGCAAGTGGGTACAAAGGCGATTGACCTAACAAAAAACATTCTTATGGAACTTAAACAGGTACTTTGGTATAAGGGGCTAAGTATAAGTTAACTCTTCAGAGTTAACTTTCGAATGAATAGGGACTTTAAGCAAATCGTTACGGCGACCTCTACTATATCGGTCGTGGAAGTGTAGTCCTGGGAAGAGTACGTCAATAAATACAATAGATTTGCTGTACGATTTGTGCGCAGCGTTTGACCCCGGTTGAGGATACGATTTTCAACTGAGAAAATAAATGAAATAAGTAATTGCTGGAAAACCAGAAGCGTCAAATACTTTCTTGTTAAAATGAAAAACAATCTTTGATAGTTTTAAAAGCAGTGATTGTAAAAAAAAAAAGGAGAAAGGTCGACTTCTATACTCACGTATTAGCGACTACGCCACAAGACGATTTGGCGCTCCGGCGAAAGGTCATTTCCAAGTATGCGCATTGCCTCGTTTTTGGGCTTTCTTATTTCTGGCCGCTGTAGTCGACTTCTTAAGGACGGAAACCTCCCTAAAAAGTTTTCTCCCTCTTGAAAGCTTCAGTCACTGTCTGTAAGTTGTAGAGCCCTATCATGCAGTAAGACGAAGGCGTTTCAAGTGCCGGTACAAAAATTGTTTTAAGACGTGCTTAGTATATTCACCCACACATAAGTTTTAAGTCTCGATAAGCAAGCTCATTTTAGAAGAGACACTAAGGTCTTGTCTGTTCTGATATTGTAGACGCTAATAACGCTGAAAGTGTGTTTCACTGTTTTCGTACAATATTTTGGCGCAAAAAGTTGTAAAAGACCAACTTCTTGTGGTATTGGTGTTAATAGCAATTTGTTGTTATCATTTTCAGATGCGGGACCTTCGTCATGAGAATCTCGTTCAGTTTTTTGGAGCCACAGTTGATCCTCCGAACATCTGCTTTGTTTCTATATTTTGTTCAAAAACTCTGAAGGTAAATAGCATTTTCAACTTCGTTATTTCCACAGTTGTTGCTGTTATTGACTGATATAACGCCTGCTCGAGAAAACAAATACATGTATTTGGAATACTTTTGCTTTTTTTCATTTATTTATTTATTCAATATTTATTTATTTTTTATAGGACTTTTTGGCTTGTTCTGACGTAAGGCTTGATAAAACGTTCGTGACGTCTTTAGTTTCAGACATTGCAAAGGTGAGAAAATTAGTCGCGAAATGCATATGTTGACAGAGTCAAAGTTCCGCTGGCATCTAAGCTGACAGTATTCATGTATAGGCCGTCTTGCTGCTACTGATGCGAACGTTATTTCCTGTATAGCGTAAGATCTCAGGATGATACGGCAATGCAAGTCTGCAACCTTAAAAAAATGCTAATCAGTCTGTTATTGTTTCTGATCCCCATTAATGATCCAATCCCCCGTTACCTTCGGATTGACTTTCAGTCAGTATTTAATTTTGGTCCTTTTTACACTATCTGCCCTGTGGGAAACTACTCGACGTACACCTGGCTTACAGTTTTGGAATCGCCATGTTTCGTCTCACAAATTTTTTTGTTTCGATCTCGGGCGCTCACACTGAAAAAAGGCAGAACTTTAATGTTTGATTTCGTTCAACTGGTTATCGAACTTCGGTCGATTTTGTCGTGTTGGCTATTTGCCCAATGTTTTCAGTCTGTTTCCAACTTTGCTTTATTTCAACAGGGAATGGTATATTTGCATTCCACAGAGATCAAGTCGCATGGTCATCTCAAATCTACTAACTGCTTGATTGACAGTCGGTGGACTTTAAAAATTGCTGATTACGGACTATCAGCTTTCCAAGCCAAGTGTAATTTGCATGAAAAATCAAGCAGCGGAGGTAAGAAAAATGCAGGTATTATGATAACGGTTCATAATTTGTATTTCATCGGCCACGAGTTCATCATCGGATGAATCAAAAACAGTGACGGACATGCATTCTGCAAAGTATCAGTTTCTTTAGGTACCATGTAAATCCGAGCTACAAAGTGATGTACTTTATTAGTTTTAATGAGCTTCCATATTTTCGCCGGTCTTGTTCAACCGCAGAAGAGGATTTTGCTGCACAGATCACAAATCTCCGTCGGACACAATCCGATGGCCGACTTTTTATTTGCAAGTCTAAAAAGATAGAAAGACAATATTATGTTAGATGTAAAATTTGTTGAAATGTGGAGCGATGTCTACTTGTGTTTGTGACTTTAACTATATCTTGAGTTCAATTCAAACAATCTACTAATAAGTGTTATTTTGTGAAGTTTGTGCTTTAAATTTTTAGACTTGCTCTGGACTGCCCCAGAACTTCTCCGAGATTCTAATCGACCGTCAAGGGGAACACAGAAGGGAGACGTGTATAGCTTTGCCATTATTCTTCAAGAGTTCCACACAAGAAAAGGACCCTACAGCAGTAACATAAATATAAGTCACGATGGTAAGAGTACTGTCTTTCATTGCGTCCAGAACGGCTTAACAGGTTATAATGGTTTTGGAATACGCGGTACAAGCCGAGTGGGTTGTAATTGTTTAGTCGGTTCATGAAATTCTCAAGTATGGCCATTGTAGTGGAAGCTTCCTGAGCAGTACGTTCATGTCGTACTGTTTATTATCCTGCACAAGAGAGTTTTAATTTTAAGTCAGTGAGTGAAATTCTAAAATGTGGCCATTTAATGAAATATAGTTGTGTGGTACAGCGATAGTATCGCCCATTGTTTCCTCAAAAGACTCGCGGCTGCTTTACCATTAGTTTAACACCATCTTTTCTAAATTTGCTTCTTCCATCTTTCCCGTTTCTCTGTTTTTCTCCATACCCGTCCATTCCTTGACGTTATGATCCTATCCCATCTAACTGCTGCCTGGTTGGCTCAGTTGGGAGAGCGCCGGCGTGCTGAGCGGGAGGTAGCGGGCTCAAACCCTGGCCGGACCAACCCTCAGGGTCCTCAAAAAACTGAGAGGAAAGTGCTGTCTTTGAAACGTAGGTCCTGTCTCATAGCAATTTCACTTAGCTGGTTCTTATGGGACGTAAAGGAACTTAATGCACCACTGTTCGAAAAGAGTAGGGAACGTAGACCCCGATGGTGTGGCCAACCTTTCCTAGGCTGGGTGGATTATCTATAAGGAGAGATCTTAACAGGATAATCTTAATCTTAATCTTAATCTTAATAGGGATAACCTCATGATACTCCTTCAGCATTCGTAGTGGCCACTTGTAAACAGTGTACGTGTATGATGTGTATCGCTTCTCTTCTACCTCTTCTTTTGCCTCTTTCACGTTGCGATGTACAGTGTTAGTGAAAGGATGATGGTAAGAATAAAGAATAAAACTCCAACCTTTTTCTCTGTTGCATTCAAGAAATTATCAAAAGAGTCGCAAGAGCGGAAGTGCCTCTTTTCCGTCCTACTGTCCACAGTTTCATTAATGAGCTGGACGAGCTAAGAGATCTGATGAAAAACTGTTGGGAAGAAGACCCGGACAGCCGGCCTGATTTTACCGAGATCAAAAGACGAATCCAAAGGACAATTGTAAATAAAGGAATGTGAGTTTTAATATGCAAGGTGTCAATACGTTTCACTCTCTAGGTTATACAATGTATTGCCGACACAAGAGCACTTTGGGTACACTCTGGTTGAAATTTTATTTTTATGGGAACTTTTGACTTTTGCATGTAGACGGTGTTTTCAGACACGGTTTCCTTGTTGATTGATTTATTGATTAGTGACTTATTCATGTTACAAGCCCAGCTGTAGGTATTAGACTACAGTGAAGCCTTGATATACCGAAGGGCCGAATAAGGTCGCTTTTAAAGGAGCTGTGTCACGAAATTTATCGAAACGTAAAAGGTGGCAACTGCCCCCAAGTTGAGTGAAGCATAAAAATGAGCCCTCAAAAGATTAAAAGAAGCTACAAATAACACAGTAAATACAAAAGGAGGCACGGATGGACAAAACTTGAAGAAGATTGAAACGGATTGCAGTTGTTGTTTTTGAAAACATGTTGCTGGCCTAACAGTTTTTCAAAATTCACTGTTAATGTTTGTAACGTTTGATGACGTTTGAAATAATGTGTGGGAGACATATTTGCTTGACTCGAAGCTGTGGTCTTGTCATTTAGTGGTAGTTTCTAAGTTCCATAGCCAACAGGGACGCGTATGTAGTTGCATTTTTTTAATTAACAAAATGAAAAAGACAGCCGTGACACAGCCCCTTAAAATAACAAGATTTCGGTTAGCCTGCGAATTCTTGGTTTGCAACCCAACTGACAAGGCGGCCATGTTGGGGGTCAATACAATACAGTATAATTTTTTCTCGAAGAATTTACAATGGAAAAAGAGTTTTAATGAGTTCCCAGAGGAGAGAAATGCTTTTGTTCTTGACCAACATCATGACCGTCCGGACATCACGTGCAAACCATTAATACAGCCCGATCTCTCCTCGCTCCTCGCTCCTCGCTGCTAAACGGAGGGACGGACGCTGGTTATGAATGCAAACATCGTTTTGTTGACAATATGACTCGATAGCTATTTTAGCCTCTTGTTTTCTTTTACTAGGAGGACCAATATTTTCGAGAGCATGATTCATATGATGATGAATTATGCGGATAATCTAGAAGACATCGTGGCTGAAAAGACGGGACAACTGATAGAAGCGAAAAGGGAAACTGAAGAGCTTCTTTACAAAATACTACCACGGTATTGTTTGCTTTTATATTTTGTTTGTGTAATGGGTTAAAGTTTATGGTAATCATTAAATTCATGAAGTTCCGTCTTCTGACATTAAGATTAAAAGATCAATGTTATGTTGTTAATGCCATCGCTGGCAGTTTTTTTTTTGTTCGTTAAAGTCTAACAGTTAAACTTTTTGTTTTGTTCCTTAAAAAGGCCAGTTGCAGAACAACTAAAAAAGGGAAAGAGTGTCGAGGCAGAAAACTTCGATGAAGTGTCCATCTACTTTAGCGATATTGTGGGATTCACGGAACTCTCGTCGGAGAGCACACCTATGCAGGTATTTGGATATTTTACACTTGTACGTTGGTTGTTTTATTTAATGAAACATCACCAATGTCTACCTTTATTATGTCGTCCTTCGTTGTTACTATGAGGCTTTCTATTTGTCCCTTGAAGAGGCCAGTCATTTTCTGCCCTTTCGTCATCATCATGATCATGTGCATCATCATCATCATCATCATCGTCGTCGTCGTCGTCGTCGTCATCATAAACAACATCATCATCATCATAATCATCATCATCATCATCATCATCATCGTCGTCGTCGTCGTCATCATAAACAACATCATCATCATCATAAACATCATCATCATCATAAACATCAGCATCAGCATCATCATCAACAACAACAACAACAACAGCAACGATATTAGCAGCATCAGCAACAGCAACAACGTCAACATCAGCGACAACAATTTGAAGCTCAGGATCTTAGCTCTAACCCTTGTAGTCATTTCTCAACTGATCGTCTTCTTCATGTCTCATTGGGTATTCCTTTCTTGCCTTGTGGCGCTATGATGTGGTGGTGATAATAATGGTTTCAAAGCCTCCTTAATCCCGACCAATCCTATGTATTGGTAACAGTTCCACTCCACTAACATGCTAATTTGCGCAAACGAGACAATTATCTGAATTTGCATTTGCCAGGTTGTGACTCTTCTTAATGACCTGTACACTTTGTTCGATGACATCATAAGCGAGTATCGCGTATACAAGGTACGTCACATTGATTATTGTTTATTGTTTATTGTTTTGTTTGCCAAAAATTATACAAATCAAATAAAATCTAATTACCCTAACTCTCATGGCGAGGAAGCCCAAGAGAAGCCACCGGGCTTATAAGGAATGGGCTCCCTCAGTTAGATAATTAGAACAAAATATTATCATAATTACACACGGGAAAATCAATGGCAGAGCTACAGTAAATCTTAAAATAAGTATATTAGATAGTCGTACTAATCATAGTTCTAGGCTAAAAAAAGCGAAATGACAAAAAGAAAAAAAAACAAAACAAAACAAAAGAAAATAAAAGAGCAAAGGAAGAAAAAAAAAATACATATATATATGTATATAAATTACTGTTTATGATAAGAGGAATGCTTTCAGCTTACAGCAAAAGGAAGCGGTACTTGTTACATTTCGAATTTCAAAACTAAGAGAGTTAAAAAATTTAGGACCTTGGAAACTGATGGAGAACTTTCTTATATTAGTCCTGCATTGTGGTAAATAAAAATGCTCCGAACTTCTAGTGCCATAAGAATGCACCTGGCGTGTCACCAGAAACATGTTATTGAAGCTATAAGGAAGTAAGCCAGATCTGTATTGATACATAAATTTTCCTATTTGAAGTTTGTAGATACTCTCAAGATTCAGAATTTTTA
Organism: Porites cylindrica; assembly: GCA_964035525.1. Lineage (NCBI taxonomy): Eukaryota > Metazoa > Cnidaria > Anthozoa > Scleractinia > Poritidae > Porites > Porites cylindrica. The sequence continues at coordinate 21,539,885 of OZ037780.1, forward strand.
AATTTTTAAATAAGGGGTCAGTGTGAGCATCGAAAGCACTCCTCGGCATTATTCTTACGACCCGTTTTTGAAGTGTGATTAATCTTCTGAGGTTTGATGGGTAGGTCGATGCCCAGACGCTCACGCAGTAGAATAAGTATGGGTAGATAAGGCTAAAATAAAGCATCCGTAAGGAGGAATTATTAAGGCAAAAACTTGATTTATAAATTATACCTATGGCTTTAGACACTTTCCTAGCAACATTATGTATATGTGATTTCCATGTTAAATGTTCATCCAAAATTACACCAAGAAAAGTAGCTTCCTTAACACGGTCAATCGAATAATTACTAATATTAAAAGCTAAATCAAGTGTTTGCCTGTTTTGTCTCGGTCTGAATATGATAAAATTAGATTTCTTAACATTAATAGATAGCTTATTTGTATAAAACCAACACGTTATCTTTTTCAATTCTAAGTTTACAACTTCCATAAGATAGGAAGCATCAGTATGCGAATAGAAGATATGAGTGTCATCAGCAAATAGTATCAGCTCTAAGACCTTTGACACATTACATAGATCATTTATATATACTAAGAATAACAGGGGACCTAAGATAGATCCCTGAGGGACTCCGCAAGTGATATCTAATGATGAAGAGTTGTAACCATTATATTGCACAAATTGTTTTCAACAAGATAGATAACTTTTAAACCATTGTAAAGCAATACCACGTACTCCATAATGTTCTAATTTGTCGAGCAAAATTTCATGATTTACTGTATCAAAGGCCTTAGATAAGTCAATGAATAGGCCTAAAGTTACCCTTTTATTATCAAGTGCATTTGAGATCTTGTCATACAATTGGATTAAAGCATGTGCAGTAGAATAATATTTTCTGAATCCATACTGATTCCGGGAAAGAATATCATATTTATTTAAAAAATTAATGAGGCGATTGTAGACGATTCTCTCTAGGAATTTAGAGAAAACTGGTAACACTGATACGGGTCTGTAATTTGTGAACAAAGATTTATCACCAGATTTAAACAATGGAATAACTCGTGCAATTTTCATCTCTTGGGGCACAACTCCAGAATCAAGAGACAAGTTAATTATATACGTCAATGGTGCGCAGATTAAGTTGAAAGACTCTTTAACAACATTCATTGAAATACTATCATATCCTGGAGCAGTACCGGATCGAAAGCTGCTACAAATCTCAGTGACTTCTTGTTCTGATGCCGATTGAAGAAAAAATGAATTAATAAAGCCTCCATTCAGAAAAGAACGATGAGATTTGTCAGACGCCGGAATCGATTTAGCTAAGTTAGGTCCAATATTCGTAAAATACTCGCAAAAACGGTTTGCTATATGAGTAGGATTACATATTTCTTCTTCATTACATTTGAAGGTGGAAGGCAACTTACATTTAATTTTCTTCTTGTTAATAAGATCGTTAAGTAATTTCCAAGTTGATTTTGCATTTGATTTATATTCATCTAACTTTTTATTGTAGTAGAGACGTTTAGCAACGCGAAGGGAATGTGTCAATTTGTTTTTATAACTCTTGTAAAGTTTCTCACGATATGGAGTTGGGTTAGCAAGGAAACGCTTGTATATAAATTCTTTTTTCTTACCGATTTAAGAAGGCCTTTAGTTATCCATGGTTTGCTCAAAGTAACATTCTTTACTTTTACTTTTTTGAGAGGAAATCAGTCATTGTAAATGGTAGTGTATTTATCACGAAAACACCGATAAGCGTTAGGTAAAGACAAACTACTCAGCTAAAGCCTTTCACTTCATTTACCTGTTTCTTCTTGGTGAGGTTGCATTTTCACGATCTAGGTCAGCTAGTATCTTGTTTCTTTCGAAACAGGAATTTCTAATGATTGCGGGTAGAGACACTAAAATGGTAATGATAGATATGGTTGGAAAGTATGTAACGTGGTAAAAAAGCCCGCGTAGCCGAGCGGTTAGAGCGCTGGACTTGTAATCCCGAGGCTCCGAGTTCAAGTTCCGCCGTTGCCCCTAGGTGGATTTGTTCTCGGTAGTCCTGTGTTCAAATCCTCGGCCACGCTTGTAAATAACCAACTTGTTCGCCTCCTACCAGTTGGAATTTTTCACCATGTTAAACTCCATTTGTTCCATTATTTGTTTCATTATCCCTGAAAGCCCCATAAGGAGAGAGGATAATTAAAGTCGTCGTCTTCTTCTTCTTCTTCTTCTTCTTATCATTATTAAATAAGCGATTGATTAGCAACGTTGGAGCCTCCAGTTTCTATTATGTGTTGCTGCGTATAAGGGCTCAGTTCATGAAATTCCGTCTGAGATTTGACGAATCAGATTACTATGCAGTGCTATCTTGTGTTGCTTTAATGGTAAAGAAAACTGTAGAACAGTACATATTTTCAATTTCAATTAAGGAATAAAACAGCTTTATCCATCTTAATCTATCGTATTCGTATCGTATATTATCCCGCCACTAATTGCTTTTTTTTGAAATTTTAGGTTGAAACAATTGGTGACGCGTACATGGTAGTCTCTGGTTTGCCTATTAGAATTGGACCTGACCATGCAGAGGAAATATCAATGATGGCATTACACTTGCTAGACGCTGCCAAAAAGGACTTCGTCGTTCGTCACAAACCAGATTACAAACTTAATCTCCGAACTGGTATCCACAGCGGTAAGTGAAGCGAACTGTTTAGGTACAAACATACAGTTGAATCTCTATTAAGCGGCCACCCTCTATTGAGCGGCAAGTAATTAAAGTTCCGAAATAATTGTAAAAAAAGAATGGAAAATTAAACCTCTATTTAGCGGCCACCTCTATTAAGTGACCGCTGCCACCTTTATGCTGTCCCAACCAAGTTCTCCCATTGTTGTTACCTCTATTAAGTGACTGATATATATATATCAAGTGATTGATATACTTAGTTTGGCTTCATTTCAATAATATAATGAAGGAAAACACAGTCCGAAATATAAAAAAGCCAGTTGATGACCGATTGTGGACCAGTAATGCTTTTCCCTTCGCATGTTTGTTACAAAATAAAGTGATGTTTCGGCTAAAGATTATGCTAATCTATGACAAACCTCACTGAGCTGCCAACCTCTATGAAGCGTCTACTTGCCGGAACCGCGAGGGTGGCCACTCAATGGTGGTTCAACTTTAAACGCGTATGTAGACTGGTCTTTATTTCAATACAGTAAAAACCCACGAGTAAGAACCTAAGATTTAAGAACCTGATAGGCTAAAATTTGCAAAGGCAAGTTAGTACATATATAAATGTTGTTTGATTGAGGTCATTGAGAAAATGTTTATAATATTTTGTTTTACAGCACAATTATGTATATAAAGTTCTTTTGACTCAAGAAATTAAAATTCATGTGAGAATAGATCTCTATTATGGTCATATTAAAATATAAGCAACATTAGGTATGCAAATTTAAGGGTGCTGATCACTAAAATCTTCTTAGCAACGACATAATTTTTTGCAAGAAAATTAAGAACCTATTAAGAACCTAGATAGCCTAAATTTATGTTAACCACCGTTTATGTAAGAATCTGTTTAGGCTAACCCTGGAAAATGTAGATTCTTACTCTTGGGTTTTTACTGTATTCCCCTGAATGGTGCTATTACATACACTCCCAAATTACCCCACTCCATTGCATAAATTTGTTGACTGTCATTAATTAAAAAAGAATCGGTTTGACATCTCGTAATAATAAGGTAGCCCGTCTTTGAACTATGTGACCATGCTTCTTAAAACAACATTTCTTTGTTAATTGGTTCAGCAGAAATATTTTAAAAAGCTAAGCATCCCAACCTAACAAAACCGTGGGTCAATTTAAACGGAACGAAACAGTTGTGCTAATTTCTCCACGTTTAACACTTCCTACTTATTTTAAGCTTGTCGTTAAATCAAATTGCCTCGTTTGCAAAAGTAACTGCTTGTAGAGTTAGTTTTTGCCTTGTCCTTCATCACGCTTCATGTCTTACGCCAGTTTACCAAGAAAACTTTCCACTTCTTTTTCCTCTTTTACCTTCGCCCACTTCCCCGTGGTCGAATATTCTGCTGTCTCTATTTTGTTATTGTCTTGTACTCAGGTCCAGTCGTTGCGGGCGTGGTCGGCAACACTATGCCTCGTTACTGTTTGTTCGGCGACACAGTAAATACTGCGTCCAGAATGGAATCTAATGGAGAGGGTAAGGGTCAGCTTGTTCTGAACTAATGATAATTTTTTCCAGTGACATTACAAGTAACTGCCTTGATAGTAAGTTGGTTATGCGTTTTGACAAGGCCGGCTGCCCCGCGAATTACGTTAGAGTATAAACGCAAACTGAAGTGTTTCAATCTGAACCTGGTAAGACACTCCTGTTTATAGGTCTAGGTGTTGGGTATTGAATAAGATGTAAATAAGAAGTAAGTAAGATGTTAAATTGGGTTTTATATCGAGCTCAGTAAAGCCCTTTTCCTGGAAAGGTATAGGTCATAGGACCTTTCTCCTTCAAAGATATATGTAATCGGCCGTATTTAATCGCTTTGAAGTCTTTTTTCCAAAACCTTGACGCCTTTCTTTCTTCTGTCTTTCATTTATTGTCATTTTTTTTTTTTTTTTTGCTGTATTTTAGGCCTTAGAATTCACATAAGTGAAGCTACAAAGACAATTCTAGATTCACTGGGAGGTTTTATAATTGAAGAGAGAGGTCAAATATGCATAAAGGTGAGCACGTACTTATCGTCTTTAACGTAAATCCTGGGGACACTGTGAATTGGGCTGGCTATACATTGTAAAATTCAAAAGTTATGGTTTCTGGAAAATACACTAGCGATAAAAATTAATATGTTCAAATGTGGCCTTAAACTGCTGTCCGTTTTAAAAAAATATAAAAATCAAAGCTTTCGCCGATCGACGACATCATCAGGGATGAGAAAATATTCGGCGTGGAGATATATATATACAAAAATGGTGTGAGGTAAAATGTGTAAAAGCGTGACAATAATGCAGAAGTCTGTTTGAAAGGTAGATAAATAAAAATTGAATAGAGTACAATGGTCTAATGACCGAGTGTCTCTAGACAAGGGTCTCTTAAAATACATAGAAATAGTCTCTAAAAACACCAAAAAACAAGAAAACAGAAGGTCTGCAAATTCGCTACATTCCTCACGGGAATTGAGGGTAGGCTTGTACTTATGTAAAATGCCTCGCAAAGGGTCGTTTTCACTCTAAATAATCTTGGCTTCGATGCCTTTATAGTCATTATTCTGGTAGGAATAGATATGTTTTTCAAAGAGGAGTTTTCATGATTGAGGTGTTCTTTTATGCGATCGTGGATTAAGCGTGTCGTGCTACCCATGTACTGCTGACTGCAGCTGTTACACGTGATCTGGCACTGCGTTTCTTCGTAAACACAATTTGGTTCTGGAGATGGGGCACTTGTCTCTAGTGCATGCGCGCTCCATGGTGTTGTGGGATAGAGCTCGCGATCGTCTAAGGGTGTAGGATTTGTGGGCAATGCGTACTGGGAGTCGTTCTGAAATCGGAATCTTAAGGTATGACCCTTCCGTGTTGGCAGGTTGAGGGTTTCTTTGAGGACTCTGTGGACATTTTGTTTACTCTATACTGCTCTCTGGATAACCGTTATAGATGGCCAGTATGCCTGAAATGCTAGAACCCATGGGTAGGCCCTCTTTTTGGCGGAAACTAGATCTTTGAAGGAGGTGGATCCTCTGCAACTTGCTCTCAAGTTCAAGTCTTCTTTATACTCTGGGCCCAGTTGTTCGAACGCCGATTAGCGCTTAACCCGGGGTTAAATTTAACCTTTGTTTCTTTTTCTTGTGTTCAAAAGCATTTTCTCGGATAATTTTCTCTGTTATTTTTAGAGCTTCCAATCATCAACTTGTAGACAAAAAGAATTAAAACTGAAATGCTTTTTAAGCTTTCAAATCTGAATTCAAATCTCGCACTAACCCTGGGTTATCTTAACCCAGCTTTGAACAACTCGGCCCTGGTCTGTTGATGTGCCGGGTTTGTGGATAAGTGAGGAAATCTGAGTTTTGAGGGCTTGAATCACGGAAATGTTTTCATCGTATTTGGTTGGCTAGTCGTCGGTAGAATGCAATACTGCTGCTCGTGATTTTGTGTTCATCTACTCCAGGAGGGAGTCCAAACTTGCCGGGCCTTTACTGGGATAGGAGGTTGATTTCTTGATCGTTTAGGTTGCGTGTGAGGTCAGTGATTAGGGTTGTTTCGTTTGTGGACCTTGGGGAGTGTGTATTGTTTGTGTCGACTGGTGATAAAATTTAGCAAACATTGTTTTGAAATTATGGCTTGTTTTGTTTGACAGGGAAAGGGTAATATGTTGACATATTGGCTGGTTGATCACACCCATAGAAGACGAACTCGTCACCATCGTTCTCCAAAGAAATCGGCTCGTCGTTCGACGATGATGAATCTTTTCCCCTGCCTTAATAACGAGGAATCCTGTATCACGCGTTCTTCGAGTCTGCGAAGATCGTTAAAATCAGCCTCCAGTAGTCCAGCGTTGCCCAAAGCTGTAGTGGTTGTGACTGACAATGCTGGCATGGAAAACAACCGTAAGAAAAAATCAAACGATCACTCTATTACGAGTGTTTGATTGCGTCACTTATTTCTTCAGAATTGTCAAGTCTGTTGGGCCGGAGGCTATTTTCGAACTTGCCCTACTCGTTTCGGCACTAGATCCAAATAATGTTCCGATGTTGCTGTGGTATTATCGTCTGGCCCACTGTACTCATCGTCTAAGTTCTTTATAACTGTCTCTGTCTATACATATATTTAGAATAACGTAGACAGTTAATGTTGGTAAATCTCGCTTAAGTCATATATCCAAGGATTGCCTTCTAGAAACGATTTTTGTTTCGAAAGTCAAACACAACAAAATAATGGCCTAACACCAAGGGAGGAAAATTGTAGCCTCCTGTGAAGCAATTTAAGGATGTCGTCGTGGCATCTTGGGAGCGCTGCAAGCTTTACACTCATTTTACCCTTTCTTCTTAAAGCAGACTCGATTTTTGGTTGTGTATTTGATTACTCCAGAGGAAGTTGGTTTCAAACGGTGTCAACACCAGTACTGAGCTAATGTCGGAGACTGTTAGGAACGTCAGTGTTCCAAATATGGATATCGGATATCTCCAAATATGGAGAGCGGTTGCATGTGAAACGCTTCTCTGTTGTAATAAATACACAGGACCAAACTGTGAAAAAATGGACTTCAAGTTTGTTCTTGTAACTCAAGAATACATAACTTGCTGAACGTGTATGTAGAGGAATGATGACTAGGGCAAGTGGCATAATAAACAATTATTGGATGAGGTTTTTGTGATATCTAGAATAATCAAGGTCGAGGTAGGAGTTATCGGCTGAAGCTGACAACCCTTACTGAGACCTTCAATATTCTGGATATCACAAAAACTGAATCTAATAATTGTTTTATTAAACATTGAACGAAAAAAAATGGTCACGACAGTAAGTAGAACTAATAATTCATTTCTAAACGTGTAAAAAGGTTCTCTCAGTTTGTTCTGTTTCACGTTATCGGCAAACAGCTCCTTTGCCACCTTCGTCGACCTTTTCGTGTTTTGTGAGTGCTTGTCTTCAACTATTTTTCGATGTCTTGCTCGGTCAACGAAGCAAACCTGGAAGTCAATTTTTTTGCTTCTTCACTGACGGCAGGCACAAAGCACGGGAACTTGACGTGATTACACTTAGAAATCATGCACCGCGGTCATACATGACATGATTACCCATGACCTTGAGTGTCCTTGACATGATTATTGTATAATCTGCAGCCTGATGACGTCCCAGGCACTGATTTCGAAAATTCACTGTATGCTTTCGGCCAATCAGAAAAGAGATAGTTAGTTGAAAGTATAATAAACCTAATTATTAGCGGCAGGTACAAAACACATAGTGCCATACATCACCAGTGGAAGTCACTGCTGTATTGATCATTAACCAAGATAAGCAGTTGACCTTAAGTTAAAACTCTATTTCGGTTTTGGATTAGGGCTAGGAGACATTTTTAGTGTTGTTTATTTACAGTAGCACGGTGACCTGTACTCTAACCTGTCTTGTACCTGCTGCCTTATAAGATAGACAAAACGACTATTCCTGGTGTGATCTTTTTTAATTGTTTATTGAATGAACTGATTGAATCAAAATTGCTACGAAAATCCTTATATAACTGCTGGATCAGATGAATATTTATGATGAACCACGGGGTGCTCAACATGTGAATAATTTAGCCACAAAAAGGATAATATAACGAGCCAATCACTGCCGTGAAAATTGTACAAATAAAAAGTCGTAGAACGATTTATTAGGAGGTATTTTATTTTTTATATTTTGAATTGTTTAGACAAGTGATTTATAAAACAGCTCCACTGTGTGAGAGCCAACAAAGATTTAAATACTCCAGAATAAAGGGTTGCATAAAATATCCATGCACCTAGATGCAATCTTATTATCCAGAGTCGCATATTTGCGGTCGTTGATTTATATTGTTTTCCTAGAGATGACTTATTTTAGAGTGTTCGCATAACCAACCTATCGCTGAACGGCCTCGCATAATGATTTCATGGGAGCATCCTTAGTTACATTAAATTCTTGTGCATTAGCACATAAATATTGTAAAATTAAGTAGTGATATTAGCTAGCAGAGAGCTAAAAAAATTGCATAGATTACCAAAGGTGTCTTTTAACTCTTGCATTTAATTCGCCTTTCTATGAAGGATTCGTTTGCCAATAACTTTTTAAAACAAAAGGTGAACGCGATGAATTCGCTCCAGAGATGGCATGTAAATAGCACACAGATACAGTTGGTAGAACAAGTTTTTCTTCCTTTCATTATACTCTCCCTAGGAGTGTGAGAATGTGAATGTGATCGATATCATACAGCAAAATACTGATATATTTTTATTCATTTGTGAATAAGAGTTGTTTTTAAACTTTGTAATTATTGCGTAGTTTTTACTTCCTGAAGAACTTTGAACTTACCTGTACAGGAATTTTCACCTTGATGTGCGCGGTTTTAACCGCTGATACATTTAATAAATCTTAATATGTTCATTCAAAATTGATTTACGAATAATCATTGTCTTATTTAATTAACTTGTAATGTAGGCATCCTCAGACTCAATATGGTTCTCCTTTCTTCAAATCACTTTTGTCTTCAGATCCATTCAGTATAATGAGTCGAGGTCCGAAGTATGGCAGGGCCCCAAAACGTAAACCTATAAGGACTTTGCGACAAACAAAAAATGTTTGTTCTCCAGGGATCGATGGCGTAAAAGCCAGCGTTACGTATCTCAGTGACCAATAAGCGAGCACAAACAATGTACGATCGGTGCACCAACCACGAGATGTCTTTGAGTTCCGAATAACTCCGGGTACAATCCAAGGTTAGTTGAGTCCTTGCTACCGTTGAACTAGACAAAGGCTTGGGTGTCATTTGTTTCATCGAATGTCTCATCGGCTTCCATGAGTTGTCTTCTTTTGAACAAGGGAGATTCGCTGATAGCTTTCATATTTCTTCTGAGAGATAACGCACGTGACAACCTGCAAGGCGATGGAGGAGGTTCCAGCATTTCCCGGAAAGCAACAGAAGCATCTGTCAGTCCTTTGTGGCGTTTAGTAGATGGGCGATGCCGGTGTAACGCTCGGTTTGCAAAATCAATTAACCAATATCCTTTAACTGTCCCTTTGCCCTATAGTAGCAAACAGACGTCAAGCTTATCAAATCTGATTCAAGGACCTTATGCTGGTTTAAACAGCATTAAAATTGAGGCTTACCAAATATTGAAGTGTACATTAACCTCCGTAAAGGTGAATTTACGTGCTTCGTAAAGCTGGCATAAAAAAACTGCCTTAAGGTTTAATTATGGTCACGAGACATGTCACGCGACCAAACGTAAAAATAAAGGAAATTGGTGGCGGATTAACTTTGTTTGGATAAATAAATTGGAATTTCTCATAGAGGAAAAACTTTTTACGTTTGGAATTACTTCAAAATTAAATTTGGGCATTTAAAATGATGTTTGCCCTTATATTGTTTTTTATTGAACAGCGATGGTCAGTCATTCCAAACGTGAAGTGTTAGAAATATTTAGTATGAATAAGAAAAATGTTATTGCTGGATTTCTTTTCTTTAACCCGCCACCAATTTGTCAATTATTTGTGATTTTTAGTAGAATGGTCCCGTGGTACACCACGACTTATAAACACAATATTTATACCTTTAAATTCTTAAGGATGGAGTTCTTTGTTTTTATTTGTGCCAAATTTTATATTCAGCCCCACAATCTGTGCTGAAGGTATAGCCAATACATTATTTTTCACAGGTAAACCAATACGTTCCAGCCCTTGAAGTACTCGACGTTGTAAAAGCTTTACACTCATCTACGCTTTAGTAAAGGTTGAGTAAGGTTGCCCTTAGCATAAAGAAAGCGTAATGTTTGACTTTACATGGCGTAAATGAGTTGTAATGTTACGAAAATGAGAACTTAACGCAATTATTACCCTCACTTAAATTATTTTTTTTATTTTTCGTGCTCAAAGTAAGATTGCAAATCAAGTGTAAGAATCGCCTACCTTTAAGTGTACGGGTCCTCGTTCTTCGATTATAAAGCCCCCTAATGTTTCAAGAATAGACTTCGTTGCTTCGCTAATATGAATTTTAAAACCTGAAAAAAGTATACGCGTATCAAGAATTAAGTCTTAAGTGCGCTTCAAAAAAAGGCACTGTATTCCTGAGCAGTGTACTAGTCAGTAGCCGTTGCTTGAAGCGCTCCCCACTCTACAACCAACCGGGTCACGCCTTGTGGTTCAGTGTTACCGCGACAAAGTAATAGAACAATAACCTTTGAACATTGATACTTAACATCAGAGATATGAAACATTTTCAGATTGTGCATGAAACTGGGTCAGTAATGATTTTGTCGAGTTGCACTAATATGGGACTGTTTGAGGGACAAAGTTTGAATGTGTAAAAATAAAGTAAGCGCCCGCAAACCGTCCCATAATGCAATGCGACATTCACCGGCTCAGTCCCACGTGACCTCAAAATGGCCAATCACCAACACCGAAAATCCGGTTGTTTTGCAGTCTAGTCCTGTTCCATTTTATTTTTTGTGCTTCTTTTCTGTCCTTTTTGTCCTTTTTATTACGATTAGCTGGCATATTGCGCATAACTTAGCCCTTTAAAAAGTTGTCAATGTGAAACGATTTCTTACCTTCCCCAGTTGATTCCATTCTAGACGCTGTGTTCACTGTATCACCAAATAAACAGTAACGTGGCATCGTGTTACCCACCACACCAGCCACTACAGGGCCTAGAAAGAACGTAAACAAAAAATGATTTAAGCTACGTTACCTCGGTTTATTAGTTTTGCTCGCTTGAGCGAATGAGGTAATCTCTGGAGTATTTCTATCGGTCATTTTTTTACTTATAGAGGCTTTCCGTGCACCAAAAGCTTGGGTTAACCAGGGTGCAAGCCTGGTTCAAACAACGAGGCTTTCTTGGTTGTCAAACCTAGCTTACCCGGCCAGCTTACCATTTGTGCAAAAACCCTGGTTACCCATTCCTGGTAAGCCTGGCTATTATGTAAACCAGGTAATAAAAGCAAAAGAACTATTTTCTTTAGTCGACGGTAAAGAAAAGAGGAAGGAGACCAAGGAGAGGCCGAAAAAACGAGGACAACACAAGCCGACGAGGAAGGCCCAAGTTTAACGCTACTCATACACTACACTATGTATAATGCCTTGCTTCGCCGAACTTACCACTGTGTATACCAACGCGCAGTTCGATTTTATGGTCAGGTTTGTGACGAATTGTAAAATCCTTCTTTACTCCTTCAATTAAATGAAGCGCCATTCCTGCTATCTCCGCAGCGTGATTGTGACCATTTCTTATTGGAAGGCCAGATACTACCATGTAAGCGTCTCCTATTGTCTCAACCTGACAGAAAAAGCCAATTCTACATTAGCATTAGTTAATTTTAACTTCACATGGTTTGGTTGTACCAAAAGATGGCTGTTTTAGATCCGTCTGATGATTTGTCAACTTAATTTTCTCACTGAAACACGTTATGGAGAAGAGAAGTGTGACGCCAAAAAAATTCAAATCTGTGTAATTATGGGATAGGTTGGCACATCCAGAAAGAGCAGCAAAATATTATTACATGCCAAAAATGAGCCTGTTAAAGCAAAATCAGCGGGGAGATATTAGTACTGTTATGCTCCGATGACTCCATATAGATCCCTCTAAAATACGATCTAGGCCCATTTTGTTTTGTTTTTTTTCGGTGTTCCAAACAAATCCTGTGGGAGTTCAACTCTTTTCTTATGTAAACAATTTCTTCTTTTCCCATAAATTTGTATAGATGCTGGTCACATGACTGAAAACGCTCTATATCCATTGAAGAAAAAGTTTGCCTGGTATAAATTCGGTGTGAGGCTCTTAAGTCTTTAGTCTCCCTCGCAGCAGTTTTTTGGATGTCACGCAACGCAACGTTCACGCAACGTTCTTTTGGGGGAGCGTTGCGTAACATCCAAAAAACGGCTGCGAGGGAGACTATTAAGCTTTAGCTCATCCGGCACTTTTCCTACGCAGTTAACCAAAACAGATTCAAAATGAGTGTAAAAATCTGAGGGGCTTCGTGTCCCATTTCTCCGACCAAATGTACTGGCATCGAAGCACGGGTCATTGAAAGCATAGGAGTGCTTTCTCAATACCTTCACCCCTGTTAGTATTTGAAAGCAATATACCTTATAAACGTCAAATGCACTTATGATGTCATCAAACAGCGTGTAGAGGTCATTCAAAAATGTTACAACCTAAAAGAAAGGAAAACGAGCTCGGTTGCAGTATTTCAAAGTTCAAATGAATTTCTTTAATGTTCTCCAGTCGCCCTCAGTGTAAGGGAATCCGGATTTCGAAATCTGGAAAATTTTTCTCGTGGAATCCGGAAACCTGGGCACTGGAATTCGGAATACAGCTCAAGGAATCCATGCAGAACCTCATCAACGATTGGAATCTAGTAACTAGAATCCGGAATCCCTAAAGTGGAATCCAGAATCCAAGACTGTCTTGGATTCCCTTTCATGGGGCGATTTCCAGAATGGAACACTGGTGCTTGTTGCTCTTTATTTTGGCCTTATCATTACCGTATTTTTCTCTTCTGGGCCTGGAATTTGGCCAGTATTTTATTCGCAAGATGACGAGGAAACACCTACATCCTTTTAACGACGAAATCCTAAGAGAAAATTACTAATTAAAGTATACAATACCTGCATCGGTGTACTTGACGATGATAGCTCAGTAAATCCAACAATGTCACTGAAGTAAATCGAAACCTCATGAAAACTTTCCGCTTCTACAGCTTTACCCCTTTTAAGCTGCTCTGCAACAGGTCTAAAAGACGAAATATTGGCTTAAACCTTTGTGCAAGAAACAATTTAGAATTTTCTTTAGTGAGCAAGACGCAGTGTATAGGATAAAACAGTCGTCTAAGCGAGGGGTTCAAGCCCTCAGCACACTTTCAAGCGGAACTGAACAGAATTTTCCCTCCTGGGGAAGGGAGTACTCCCAATAATGGCCTAGCGGGGAGGCTCCAGTAATATGTCATTTCCAATCGGTAGTTTTATTAGGCTTTAAATTGAAGTATTTCGAAAGCCTGTGGAAATTGCAAGAATACCTTCCTGTTTTAGAGATTAATTTTATTCATATTAAATTGACGAGTCAGTTAGAGCAGTTAAAGGGATGCGTTGTTCTTTTGTAGGTATGTAAAAAGGAGTACCATTTGTCAATGGACGCTATATATTCAAAGGGTAACTTTTCTTGTCACAAATGGTACGTATATAAAAAGGTAAGGGATTGGACCATGGGATGGAGTCTCCCCTCATAAAATTTGGTTCAGTAAGTCACCTTTTACCATGTGATATTATTGTAAAACCTTATACCTTGGTAATATTCTATCCAACAATGCATCAGTCTTTTTCTTCTCCTCTAGCAGCTGAGCGGTTCTTTCACTCACAAGGTCCTCTAGATTATCTGCGTATTTCTCCATCATATACACCACATTGTCAAATATATTTGTTTTCCTAAGGATAGAATAGAGGTGAGAAGGAGTGAGCAGTAGGTTCTATTAAGATCGAAAGTCGGTTAACTTTGTAACTGTTTGTAAATTGACCACCGTTTACGGTTAGCCATAAGATCAAGACGAGTTACCAGCCCTTGTCGACGGTGCAAACACAGTGTGAAACCAAAGCGTTAATCTGCCAGGACAGACCTATTTTTCGTTTTCTTATGCTGCGTGAAAACATCTGTCTCTGCGTTATATGCCTTAAGTAGACAGTATTGAAATTATCGATTTCTCATGCAATCGAATCAAGACTTAATTGCATTGTCAAGAGTATCTAATCATCATCATCGGTCGACAGATGAGCAGTCGACTATAAGTCGTCTCCAACTGACTCGGTCTTGGGAAGTGTGCATGTCATCCTCTGAGAAATGCTTATTGGTGTCGATCCATTCCTGCACTTGGCTGGGTATATAATTCTGGTATCAGGATAATTCTGAACAATGAAACATTGGAATTGTCTTTTCTTACATGCCACTGTTTATCAATATTCTCTGCATGGTTTTCTTGATCTCTTGAAAGTCTGGACGTGCTTCAGGCTTTTCCTCCCAACAAAATTTCATCAATTCTCTTAACTCCTCCACTTGACGGATGAGGGCGACTTCGGTGGGGCGAAACGGAGGCACCTCGCACTCACTGACGCGCTTGATGATTTCTAATAAAAGAAAGGAGAATTGAGAATGTAGGAACCAGCTACTTTGGTCTTCCTAAAGAAAGCGTGGAAGACGCACCCATAGGCATGCAGGCGAACTAAACGTTGTCACCAGCTCGTGTGAGTAAAAGTCCAGTTGAGTGTAATTAATAAAACCCATTCCCATGTCGATAGGACATTAACCGTTGAGTCGTTACCCACAACAATAATATTCGTCAAATGTCACATCATTACCCTCAACAATATTTTCTCAGTTATCGTGTAACTAATCCATATATATGCAGATTTTATGTAATATTTATAACCAGGCCCTGCTCCTGGAATGGCAACTAGGGTCAATCATATTTAGCAATTGTAACGTTATAATTTACCTCCCTAGAGATTGTTTGGGGCATGTACATCTCAGAGGAGTAAAGGATGAAAAATATTTCACAAGCTCCAGGTACACGTTCCTAGACAGGAAGACGTTGCTAAAAATTTGGCTGAACTCTTAGTTAAGCCAGTGTAGCTGGCTGTATTAGCTGGCAAATGCCGCTGTTTTATTTTTGTTGTTGTTGTTTTTTTGCTGTTTGTTTGTTTGTTTTTTTTCTTTCTTTGTCTTTTTCCTCTGGCGACGCAACCGCGAGAAGATCGGGAGCAGGTCAAACGCTTTAACGAGTGATTGACTGGAAAACAGGAACAACAGAAGGTACGGTGACTCAGTTGCTTTGTGGAACTGGAGAATAAAATGGCGGAAGATTTCTCACGTTTTGACCGAAAGAATTAAGTAGGAGAACGGCTGCTAAAAACATAACAAGAAGGGAAACTCGACAATACCACTCGACAAATGACAACTGCCATTTAATGAATATCTCCTTCAAATCCTGAGACTGCCGAGGAGCAAGTTAAAGTTATAAAGACGGTAACTTACATAGATCATCTCGTTAAGCATATTGTAAGTTTGAAATATTTTGAATGAATAGTGAAACAATTAAATAATTCGTCTTTGGTTTGATTTGTAAATTATGCAGATCACATTCTTCTCGACCTGCATAATTCTTCACATCATACCGTCTCAGCCTCATCCAATAATTGCTAAATATTCTGACTAGCCTTTGGAACTTCATTCTATTATTTACAGATAAAATTTTACCTTTTGGCTGTAGATAACTGCCACTGTACGGTGCTTCTCTGGTGTGAAATTCTTGCAAAATAATAGCAAAACTGTATACGTCTCCCTTCTGTGTTCCATTAACTGGACGGTCGCTCATTCGAAGAATTTCTGGAGCCATCCATAAAAGTTCTAAATACAAAAAGTGGCCAAAGCTGGTTTTCTCTCAAACGAAATTATAAGCGAAGATCTAGTTACTACTTAAACGTTTGGATTAATTAATCGCAAAAATGTCCATGACGCATTTTTCCCGGACTCTACCTGTCTGTTGTTCAGCCTCTGAAACTGCGACACACAGAATCACGAAACAAGGCTCACAATCTTTCTTAGGCATTTCGCCCTTAACTTGGTGGGGAGGTTTGCGAGCCTCGGTGATCCTGAAAGCTATACTAGTTGGGACCTCGGTCCCTGGTAGTTCAACCGTACAGTGAAGTTTTTAAAAGGGTGAAGGGCCAAACGAATTGCAACGCCTGAGCCTCCAGGTCGGGGGTTGGGCTTTGGGTTGATGTCCCATCCCGGTAAAAAGGTGAGAATACATTCCACGCTGCTGATTAAAAGAAACACCCTGGCTGACGCACTCGAATGCAAAAACTCAAACACATGCCGGACAAAATACCTTCATAATACCTTTATAATACAAGTCAGAATAGAGGTAACTTTTCTTTAGCTTAGATCGAATTGTTGGTAGACCGTAGTCAGCAATCTTTAGTACCCAGCGGCTATCCACTAAACAATTGGAAGATTTAAGATTCCCGTGCGATTTGATGTCCGAGCTGTGAAGATGGGCCATACCCTACAAAAAATAACGTATGTAAGATACATACATGTATGACTTAACGGGTAAGATCAATGAAATTTTTTTGAAATCATGCATGCCATAAGGCGGGAATAACATTAACTATAATTATTTGCAACACTTTCAGAAAAATACACAGTTACCTTAACTATATCATTGACAAGTGAAGAAATAAACATGTGGTCCAATTTCACATCTTTATTCGCCAAGATTTCCTTGTAATGAAAGGGAAGAAATCAGACATAATTATCTTTGAAATGATTTTATAGACAACGTTGAGTAGAAAGTATATCACAGTGTTACATCATTATCAACATCCTCCAGTATTTATAGCTTTAGTTAAGAGTGTAATGTATAAAAAATGTATATATAATTAAAAGAAGTCTAAGAAGTGTAATGTTAAGAGGAACCATTAAGCATACACGCAGAATTAGAAAACATCAGCTTCAGTGAATCAAAGTAATGTTACTTTAAAATAGCTAAATCAGCGAATAAAGAAACAATAATAAAATAATAATAATAATAATAACAATAAAGTTAATTATGTTGATGACGATAACGATGACGATGACGGTGACGGTAATGGCGACGATGACGACGATGACAACGATGATGATGATAATGATGATGATGTACGAGCTCCAAAAACTGACTTTTCTGGGAACAGCCCAAGGTTCGGAAGGTTCATGTCAAATAAGTGAACTCGTTGGTACCCAAGGTCCATGGTTTGGAGCCGGTGCTTCAGGGATTAAACAAGCAAGCCGAGGATTGCAAATGACAATGATAATAATAACAAAAAAGTCAAACTTACTTGAAGGCTTCCACGAGAGTAAAATGCTGTCACAATGCAAACGTTCGGAGGGTCAATGGTAGCTCCGATAAAGTGTGCAAGGTTGTCATGTCGAACATCAAGCATCTGTGATTGAGACAACAAAGCTGAATTGAAAAACTACGGTCACGGTGACGCATAATCGAAATTTATTTTTCAGATACCTGTTTCATTTCCACTAGCACAGAACGGGTTAAATCTACAGCTTTTGTGCCAACTTGTTTAACTACCACAGAAGTCCCCTAGAAAACAAACAAACAATAGGATAACTGATTGGCGTGGCTTTAACTTCGATCCTTCCATGAGACAATTATAATCTAATAAAAACCGATCGCCCCATGTAAGGGAGTCCGGATTCCAGAATCTTGGAAAGTTTTGCTTGTGGAATCTGGAATCTTGGAAAGTTTTGCGTGTGGAGTCCGGAATCTTGGAAATTTTTGCATGTGGAATCCGGAATCTTGAAATATTTTTGCAGGTGGAATCCGGAATCTTGGAAATTTTTGTATGTGGAATCCAGAATCTTGGAAATGTTTGCCTGTTGAATCCGAAATCCTGGGCCTTGGAATCCGGAATCCCACTAACAACTGGAATCCAAGTTCCACTGAAAAAGATCTGGAATCCAGTACCTGGAATCCGGAATCCATGGCGTGGAGTCCAGAATCCAAGACTGCCTTGAATTCCTTCACATGGGGCGAAACAGAACTGAGTTATAATACTCGTACCTTGAAAAACCCAAATCGAGTTAAGTCGCCAGTACTTTCACCATTTCTGATGGACTGGAGCAAAATGTCGCTTTCGTCCTTTTGGAAAGACTACAGAGAAACAAAAGAAAAATGATATCAGTCTTACAAGCCAACTCCATGCACATATCTTGAACAACATTTATTACTATTATAATGACAGGGGGCCTCACGTTTTCATCTTATATCTGCGTTATCAAATCATAAAGTTACAACCTTTCTTAACATTTTGTTGTTGTCATAGAAACATTTAAGGGTAAAATACACGAAAGTAACTTAGCGAAGACTGCTAATTTGTAAGACATATATTCTTAGGGATCACTTTTAAGGAGAACGGCATTGGTCTATCAAAAGTATAAGGTCTAACAACATGACGAAATTACGTTACTCTTTAAAATGTTTTCATCCATATTTTTTGGGTCAGATATAGAACGAACTGAAAAAAAAAGTCTTACAAGCGTATCATCATCCATTGATTCGAAGTAGTCTGAGTTTGCAAGGACAATTCCAGAATAATCTATTTTCCATAATAAACTCTTCAGCTCTCTTTCCGATTTGATTTGTCTGAAGAAAGAAAACAAATGTACGGTAAGGTCAATTCAGAGAATTAAATTCAAAGTAGCTTGAGTTTATGAAAGAAAACCATTTATTTGGATCTTTCATGAGTACACACGCGGGGGGAGCGTATAGTGCCATTGCAATATAGAATAAAAGATTAACCTTTAGAGAGCAGCCGAACAAACTAACCTTATTCTGGTTACACAGAAAAGACAAAGCAGAAGGGCTGCAAACCCTGATATTCCAGCAATTATCGCCATCTTAACTGCAAAGTAATGAAAAAGTCAAATTTGATCAATTTAAAGTTATTTAAAAGAATTAAACCAACTATGTGTGAAATATTTAGAAAAAAAAAATTTACATTTTCACTATAGAAGAATTTCAGTAACTTTTATGACATTCTGTAGCTGTTGCAGCATGGAGTGTGATACAGCGGGCCACAGATGATCCATTTTGAGCTTTTTTATCACCTGGTGCGCACGACAAATTTCAACCCCCAAACAATATTTGTCTAGATTAGGCATCTGAAAAACATATATTTTGGGCTTTCATCGAGATAATCATCCTGGCCCCCCTCCACAGCAAGGCTACTGTACTTCTTTAAAATTACTAAGCGCTACTTGGCAGACTATGCAGAGGTTTCTTTTTTGCCATCTCAGGGGCCTCTAATTTTAAACATTTCCTTTTCATGACCCTTTCTGGACCTGGCCTGCTAACTATGTGTGAGCTTCCTCTTCGAGTCTCCTATTTTGCGTCTAGCCTTTTTTAGAACTATTGTAGCTGCTTTATTCACGACTTTTTGTCTTCGTTTCTTGCTTAGTAAAACTAACTGCACCAAATTCAGAATTACTGATATGCTTGAAAGCATTTTCACCTGACTTCTCGGAGGCCATGTTGGTATACCAAACCACTCTTTTGGCACAAATAGATTTGCATAGATGCATTATCTCTCCTTGCATTTGATGGATGTTTTTCTGCAATCCATGTCAAGCCATCAGAATACAGTTTGCAATAAACCACGTTAATTTTATAAAACCAAATGTACCAAGATTGGCCAAATTCAAGGATTACTTAAGACGTAATATCCTTAAAAGCATTTTCACTCGACTTCGGGGAGGCCATGTTGGTGTACCAAACCACTCTGTTGGTCCGAATAGATTTACATAGATGCATTCTATCGGCTCATTGCATTTGATGAATGTTTTTCAATTGCGCAATCCAAGCCCTCATACTATAGATTGCAATAAACCACGTTAACTTTATAAAATTAACAGTACCAAGATTGGCCAAATTCAAAATTACATAGAACGTAATATCCTTAAGAGCATTTTCACATGACTTCGCGGAGGCCATGTTGGTGTACCAAACCTCTCTTTTGGTCCAATAGATTTATGTAGATGCTGGCCACCTGAGTGAAAACAGTCTATTAAACATTCAGTACTGAATATATTTGGTTTAAATTTATTTTATTCGCCTTACCACTTTCAGCTTCCTTAGATGAATCATCAGGTGGGCACAGCTCGTTTTCAAAGCCGCATTCTGGACTATCCTTAGGGGGGGTTCCTCCAGGCCATTGAATTTTCGTATCAGACCTGAGAGCGAAGTTCACCTGAGGTTCGCTATTGTTTTGATATTGAATCGTAAAATCACCCACTGGCACAAGCTCTGCTGGGCAGTCAGTCTTCACTACAATAAAGGAATGGAAACTCAATATCAAACATTTTCAATAAAGATGCGTGGTCTATAAAAGTCATAAATTGTATTTTTGTTATGAAGCAGAGCGTCTCAACAAATTAGCTTTACGAGGAAAGCTCCTGTTACAGTTATAATAATGATAATATAATAATAATAATATTAATAATAATTATAATAATAACATAAACTAAAAAAATAGTAAGTAAATACAACTCACATGTATTCGGCCATCGCATATCCAGTAAAAATAAAATCTTTTCCGCGTCACCATTCTTATCTACATAGACTCGCTCACCACGAATGCCTACATTTAGAGAAGAAGAAAAGTGCATTACATCACGTTTATTGACCTATTTTAATCTTTGCCATCCAAAATTAGCCGCTGAATTATAGCGAAATTCGTTGTGTCGCGCAGTGCGTTTTGCAAACTTCGAAGGAATTTCGGCTTTTCCTGTTCCGTCAATCATCTTAGCGGAAACACCTGTTTACTTGCACGAGTTCAAAAGGTCATGGTTTGTAATTCGTGATTGGTGGATTTCGATCCGTTTTGTTTGTTTCGTGTTTCAAGGTTCATTGCTTTGTGATCGACCTGTTTCTGGCAATAATCGACTTGTTGGTCTCGCTTGCGTAAGCAGCGAGACTCATAATCTGCAACGCGTTTTACGCCCCCGGGGGGTACTCCCTTATAAAGGCTATATGGGTATTTGCGGCGCCAGAGGGTATAGTTTGTAGCCGCTTTGGTGTGAAATATGGTATCAGTTTCGACTATTTTGGTCTGAAATTCTCGGCTTGCACTGTCACGCAATGAAAAATAACAATGCAAACCATTCAATACAGAAGGACTAGAATCTGGGAAATAAAAAAAGATAAATATACAAAAACCCTTGCCAAGAATCAGGTCTGTGAAATATTTCAAATGCGAGGTATTGGGAAAAACGGTTTACCTAAATTTATAAAGCTTTGTATGGAAACGCCATGTTGGTGTCCCTTTCAGGAACACCAATATGGCCGCCGGATACCAACAGAAACATCTGTTTTCCAGTTTTCCTACTAATGCGTGAATTCTTCGCTTGAGAAACTCATAAAGATTACAGTAATATTTATTCTGAGACAAGGAATGTTGAGATTGCAAAATCTCCCAAAATCGGTAATGTTTTTAAACCACATAAGAGCTTTCCCGGCCGCCAGCTAAATGCCGTGTCACGCAAAAACCTGGAAATTCAAGCGTTCTCTCTCGCAAAACGAAGAACCCTTTCGAGCCGAAAATTTGTTTGTGTAAAGGTGTTTAGGTACCGTAATACCTCGTGAAAGTAGAAACTCAGAAGAATCGATAGTTTCTTAGTTTGATTTTTGTTGACGTCACTTGCAACCCAAGAATAGGGTATGGTTTGTGCACTCTAGTCTTGAATTTGGTATGTTTTTTAAAAGAAGCTACTTCGTTATTTGGCCATAAGACCATTCTAATGTTTACGCCAACCGTGTACGTGCCGTAACAGCTTGTCACGCGCTCCGGTCACGCGCTGGGCTCCAGGGTTTCAGGTCTGAAATAGGATATCAAATTTATGATCAGGTCTGAAATAGGGTAGGAAAATCTCAGATTTTGGTCTGAGAGAGGGTAAGGGTTCAGGAAGCGTGCCGCATATCCCCACCCAATTTTTCTGGAAGTACCCCCGGTTTTTTTTCCGTCGTATTTTGTATACAAAGGGGGGGATTATTGTACCAGGTGTTCCTTGCGTAGACCGAGGAAACTGGGACTAAGAATCGTTGTGATCGAAGCGTCGCATGTTTGGGAAAGATTAAATTTAGAGCTCTTCTGAAACGTGTCGGTCCACGAATTCTATCGCGTGAAAGCGTTGACTACTTTGGAACAAGTGAGCACTACTGAGTAGTCGAAAAAAAATAAGAATCTTCATCAGCAAAACAGCGATAGGCGGGTGTTGTAAACTTTCACTGAATTCAAAACGGTACAAAACGGGTCTTGCGATGAGCATGCGGTTTATTTTCGGCGATGATTGAAATGACATGTCATGTAAAACACTTTTTTTTATCTCTAGCAATGATGTAATTTCTCTGGAATCGAGGCCCTATTTATATACGCCTATAGCCTGCGACTGCAGACGTATTTCCGGTTGTCGCTAACACGCGTACTAAATCATTTCAGAAACAAGTAAAAAGTATCGACGTCGATAAAGTAGGGAGTAAAAAATCTTTAGCAAGTAAATCCTGTTTCGTATAGAATTAATCGCCTCCTCATTTATCGATTTAATCTCTAAAGAAAAGCGAGACTGACTACCGCTGTAAGTGCGTTCTTGTTAAATTTGCTTCGCAGATTTTCCTGACCTTTCTTATCCTTGTCACTTGCAAGAATAAAGCAACGTCTGCCTCCCTCCTTTTAAAAAAATCCGCTCTCCATCGCCATTTCCTTCGCTATTCTTGAGCATTCTAGAATCAGCGAACACGTTACATTGTGATTTACCTTAACCCCTTCGATGTTTGCATACACGCGCAGCGCGATACAACGAATTTCGCTGTAATTTTTCAATTCTTTTTTGCTCTGTCATAACGTCTATTGAGCATTTTGCAAGAGTATGACCATTAAGGATGCAACTTTTTGTTTGCACCTTCATGTTTTCAGTAAGTATAACGAGGGTATGAGTAGGAATTAGGTTAAAAAGTACTTTCAGAAAATAAATAAATAAAATCTAGCTATTTTGAATTTATTTGGTACGCAGAAACACCTCATCATCCTCGATATTTGTGTCGTTAACGTTTTCTGACGTTTCTTTCTTTTTTTCTTCAGAGTTACGTCATCTGTCATATGACCAAGGTGGCGGGGTGGCGATTAATGAAACGAAAATCATATTATTCATTTAATATTTCCAACACTTCACGTTTGGAATGAATGTCTATTGCACTTCAATAAAAAACTGCCAGAACAACGTCATTTCAAGGCCGGCCAAAGTTTAGCCCGCGTAGAAGACGTAATTCAATCCTGGATGGTATCGACTGCGAAGCAGCGTCAAAATCCTTGTTGTAGGCCCCTCAACGGATTCAACGAATTACCGGAAATGTGTTTTGAATTTCATTCAACCTGATTGGCAAATCTACAATATCATTTTTTAACAGGCCAATCATGGCGCGTACTCAAAACAAGGATTTCGGCGCTACAATGTATTTCGCAGACGGACTGAACCAGAGTTTAGTTTCGTCTGTAGCGCTGGCTAGCCAAAATTTAGTGTTAAATTTATCAAAAACGTTCATAAGATAGTAAATTTTGAATATATGCAGCATTCTAAACGTGTAATGTAATTATATTTCCTAGAGAGTGATATAGCCAAACAATCTTAATTTCCGAACACACTTGTTGATAGACAACTTTGACAGAGGCCTTAAAAAACCCTTATTTGAGTAATATGATCGAGTTTCAGCTGCGTAACACTTACTATTGTATTCGTTGTTTAAAAGCTTTGAAATAATGTTTAACCCGTCGGGTGTTTCATTTCTTGCCAAAGTCTTTTCTAAGGCAACGGCATACTGGTAAACAGCATCGTAAAGAAAGGCTGCGTATACTGGTACCTGTAGGTTAAGGTAATATGCCTGTAGGTTAGTTAATGATCCCCCCTCCCTTAAGCCAACATTTTGCCCACAGTAAGAAGTAAGTGTTAAAGTTGGCTTATGGGAGGGGTAGGTGGGCAGTTTCCCAGAAACGTATAATGATCCTAAAAATTATACTGGAACTTCAGAGGGACTATGTCACGTTATTTCTTATTTGTTGTTTTAAAAAAAGCTAAAACGTGTGTCGTATCAGTTAAATTCCAAAAATAAAGAACATGTATTGTTTTGTTTTGTTTTTAAGACCACATTTAAGCATTGAAACTGTTTCTTGTCGTCTATTGCTACGGGTGGCGGAAGGACGGACATGGATCAAAACTTGAAAAAGTTAGGCTGACTTGTTGAAGTTTTAATGCTATGCGCTTGTAAATATCACCAAAACATTTCTTATGGCTAGAGTTCCCTGATAAAATTTGTTTGATACCTTCTTCATAATTCTACAGGGCTGGAGCATTTTGAGTGTGGCTGAAGGCGCAAAGTAATTACTTCAGCACAGAATTAACCTAAAACACCCAGAGTTGTAAAACACCCATTTCTTCGTGATATAATCCCTTTAAAATGCTTACCACAAATCGGAACAGGCCGCCTGGCTGGTCATTTTGATCATGACAAAGGCTTTTCTAAGAGAGGTTTCGCTAATAACCTATCTCTGTCGTGAATGAAACTTAGGAAAAGACTGATCGGGCTTGATAGTCCTGATTTCTGATTGAAAGCGAAATTCTCTTTTTTGGCTGGTCAGTTCCGACTAATGGTCAGCGCCTCAAGTTGTAGGAAGACATTCCTGATAGGTCATCAGTGGGTACAGAACGATCGTTATAGGAAATGAAAAAGAGCAACGAATCCATTTTAGTTTTGTATATTTTCCATACAGTAACCTAATAAGTTTTGTCAATTTGGTTATAAAGAAAACAAATTTAACCAAGCAGGATTATCAAAACTTTGCTTTCCAGTCTTCACTGACTTAAGTTGACTTTACCATGAGGGGCTGCTTACATGGACGGAGGAAGCAGTGGCGGATCCAGGCAAGGGGCCCGGGGGGCCCGTCCCCCCCCTCATTTTTAGACCAAAACGAGACCGGGCCACCCTTATCTCAGGGTCTGGATGACCCCACCCCCCCTCCCCTATCTGAAGGTCTGGATCTGCCACTGGGAAGATTCGTTGAGTCCACATGCAGAAATTTTGGTCCGATTATGGTTTGCACCTGGTACTGGGCCCTTCCTAGCGAAAACAGTTGACATGGTGCTACGCTAGGAAGATCCTAGCACTAGGGACAAGTACAACTTATTGCATGTAAATTGATTACGTAAAACATATGGCGCTAGGATGATTCGCCTTTTAGGGTGTTCCTGGAATTAGAATCTTCCTCCCTTCATGTAAAAAAAAAGCGAGTACTGGCTCAAACACGCATATAGCTATCAACAGCAGAGTTTGACAGGTCCAAAAAAAATGTATACTTTCAAATACGATAAAATTTCTTAACACAAAAAAGTCTAAATTACAATGTCTAGGTCTCCTGTTTTTTTTTTTTAGTCAGTAAAAGCTGCAAGTGTGAAAATAACATTATTTACAAAAAGAGGGACAAAATAAAGAAGCAGTAAAACATCAGTATTGCTTACTTACCGGAATTGACTCGTTTTTTAGTGTGTGATTTGGGTTGTTGAATAAGTGGCCTTCATAACCTTGGCTGTAAAAAGGCGGCTCTGTAGACCGCTGTTTTACGGTTCGCTGGAAATTTGTGTACGATCTGCTGCTTTCGTTTATATTCAATGACATCACCAGAGCTGAGTCAAAAGCCTGTTGGAATTTGCATCTGCTGTGGGAATCGTTGCTGTCGCAATGGGGGTACGCCCAGGAATTATTGATCTGTTTGTTTACTAAAACCTCTTGATGATTTAAGAAAAAGAGGATGAATGCATAATCACCGTTGGTGAGTCCTTCTTCACAAGCAGGAAGAAGCAGTTCTTTTGCGTAACGGAATTCTTCCACTACAATAATAACTGTAAATGAAACAATATCATTGTTATTAGGTCCAATATAATGCACGTTTATAACGAGGGTTATTCGGCTTTGGTTTTAATGAAAGTATTGTAGGAAGTGCAAGTTAAAATGGGACTCATGAAAATAGAGGTCTAGAATACCTGCTAACCACCCTGCTTATTATAATTATTACTATACTATCGAAGAGAGGTTATCATTTTCATAACCGTTATCGTTGTCGTTATCGTTCTCATTCTCATTCTCATTGTCGTTGTCATTATGGTTATTGTTACTGTTATAATCATAACTACCGTATTTATTCGAATAAGCGCCCAACCTCGAATTAGCGCCCACCTCGAATAAGCGCCCATCCTAAAGGTAGAAAAAGTTAATAAGCGCCTAGCCTCGCATAAGCGCCCACCCCACCCCAACCCACCCCCCCAAAATTGAATAAGTTCTAATAAGAGACTTCCCCGAAGACTGAGTTTTCTTCAAAGTATTTTATAGGAACCTTGCTTTGTTACATCTTCGCGTTTTGTCATTACCATTTATTGTTTTGTTGCAAAATAAACATACTACACTTGCTGAAAATACTGAAAATTTAATAAGCGCCCAGCCTCGAATAAGCGCCCACCTCGAATAAGTGCCCACTCTCACGGTCCAATAAATTTAATAAGCGCCCAGGGCGGTTAATCGAATAAATACGGTATAACAAAATTCTTAAATCTGATTGGCTATCAACTGCCCTGATTTCAGCCTTAATAGGACAGTTAAATAGGACAGTAAGCGTCATGCCTAAGTAATTGGACAGTACGCGCCATCACGCGCGCGCTTAAATGGCTTTTTTTTTGTCACTGCTAGCAAAAAAAATCTCGGAATTTCCTGTGTTTTGATTCAAAAAGGAGCCTCATGTGTCACAAATTTTGTTAAAGTTATGATTAATTGGTAACAGAACTTCGTGTCGTCCAATTCAGTCTGTAATCATACTCGTGATTAAACAAATGGGACTTCCGCTTCCGTCCAATTTTGTTAATCACTCGTATGATTACAGACCGAATTGGACTCCACTCAGTCCTGTTACCATTACTTATTACCACAGTAAACACCCGCATATGAGAGCAAATGGATTAAGAACACCAGGCCGAAATTTGGCCAATAAAGCCACATTTTTATAAGAACAAGATCAGCCTGAAATTTGTAACATGTTCTTATAAAATGGAAAAAGTGTCATGATTACAAAACATGTAAATTTATGTTTGCTGTCAGATAACTTCATTTATTAATATAATCAAATTATAGAATAATTATTTATTTTATTTTCCTAAAATATGCTAGATATAACTCTAGCAACATGTTTTGGATAGTATTACTAAATAAAAATTTAAGAACATTTTAAGACTGATTTGTCATTAAGCACCCGATAAATAAGAACTCAATCAGCCTGACCTCCGAAATCGTGTGTTAATATATGCGGGTGTTTACTGTATTTCTTTATTTTTGTTGTGGCGTTGTCGGACAGAACTGTATGCTGCGCCTTGTTGTTGTTAGTGGCCATGATCGCGCAAAAAAGTGTTACTGTTCAATTCCGGGAACTAGCGCTTCATGCCTGGAGTCACTCAATGCAAACTCTGGAGAGACATTAATCCGGCCACCTGCTTCTGTAAAAATACACGTAAAACAGCAATCACTAATTTGTTTGCTCACTTCTAGCCTGGTCCTTGATTAACTTCAATTTCTGCTTGACTTGTTTCATGTACTCTGTTTCGTTGACATGGAATAGGTCCGAATCGTCAAGCTCTACTTCTATCCGGATCTTAATCTTGGCCAGTTTCAGCTTTTTGACGATGTCTTCTTTGCGAGTTAACCATGTTTTCTTTTTCGTAAACATGATGCCCACATTTTTCCACTTGTAATACTGAAGCAACATAGTCAGGTACTCGGGTATTTTCGATGCTTGCGCGTAGGTTCTCATAAACGTCGAATAAAGCTTCTTATTTGAAAGTTCAGTGCTAGCGCACATCTATGCAAAAAGGAAACATAAACAACGAGTAAATAAATCAAATGAAAAAACAAATTGATGATCTAAGGATATAGCGACCTCTACAAGTGCTTACGCAAGTGACGTTCTCTCGTAGTCCTCGACGATTTTGAAGGAAACCTCTACGGTAATTTTGAATGTAAAGTTAATGCGATCTGAAACTGCTGGAATGAAAGTCAATGGTACTTCCAAAACAATTTTCGTGAACGTAAAGAGTTTAACGAAAATTGCTCAATCTTCATCGCTGCCCCAACATTTTGAATACTACTAATAAAGGCTTTTCCTTTGCTATCCTGGTCTTGTACAAAAGAGGGTAAATATCTTGACCCATAGGAACAACTTATTGGGACAGGTAATCATTTGATTAAATGGCTACGAGGGAACGTTTTCGGCAAGAGCTGGAAGACCCCCGGTCATTGCCATACATTCTCTCCGAGCACGTTCCTGAAGATTTCAAATTCTTCGTTTCTCTTCGGCCTGAAATATGTCAATCAGACTCTGTGCACTTAATAATATCTTCTCTTCTTCTGGAGCTGGTTGGAGAAGAATAAGCGCCCATTGGCTCTTTATTTCTTCTCATAAACTTTACGGCTGCAGTTTTTTCACTCGTAACATGATGTGGGACTGTTGGCTGCCCCCGGGTCTCCAAGGATACAACAAGGATGCGATGGCACGGCACGGTCGTTTAAGAGTCTAAATGTTATTTCTTTCAGGCAATCTCAATTGTACCAAAGGGTTAGTGCAGTTGTAGTTCAGCCTAAATGGAGGATCAACTTCCAATAGGACTGTCTCTCTACTCAGTATCTGAGAAAACAGCCAACAAACAAAAAACAAACAAAAACAACAACAAAAACTCGCAGAGTTTAAACACGAATCCTTTTTTTGAAAAAATACTGATTGTACCACAAACCCATAAGGGCTTGAAACATGTAACCCGGCATATGTAGATTTTGAACGATGCTCGTAAATATTTTCTGTTACAAGCACCATATTAGGAACATAAAGAGAAGGGCACTGTAGCCAATCAGACTTCGTCACTGAATGACCTGACGTACTTTAATTTTTTACACCAAGTTCCGGTACCGGCTCAAAAATGGCTGCGACAAACCCTGGAAAGCTAAGCAAACCTCACTGAAAAGCTTTCAAAGAAATATTGACTAAGTTAGTAGAAACACTAATTAAAAGCGTTATAATACCTTTGTCAGGCAATATAATTAGGATTTAAAATGGTCGCATGGCTTTCTGCCTTTGTCACCTACTGTATAAAGATCTAATTGCACAGCGTACAGGTCATAGCGGAGCTCCATGCGCGGCGCTTTGCGAGTGGGCAGAGCCCCATAGGTAAGGAAATCTATCCATCCCAGAAAATTTGGTAATCACGTGACCGTACACCGAACGAACGACCGTCCGTCCGCACCACAGGGAAACCAATGTTTACTCCCACACTTTCTAGCTGGTTTGGGAGCCCAGGAGAAAACTAATTGCACATCAATGTTGTGATCAATTGACAACGGTCAAAACAGGGTATCCGCTGACTAGTATCACATGCTCAAGTGTCAACCCATCGAGGTCGAGTATTTTTTGAAGTTATCCGCTGACAAATTACCAGTTTCAAATGATCACAGGCTCAAGTTTATTTTTTCCAATGATTCTTATGAAATACTGTATGTTGTGTTTATGTCATTATGGCTCCGCACTATTAAGTTTTTGATTTCAAACTGACCTCGGACGCGAAAATTCAGCCAGTTTTTTAAAAATACAGGCGGGGAAGACCTTTTCTTACCATGGTCACGCGTTGGTCACGCTCTACGTCCAATTTTTATGCTCTGATTGGTCAAAATTTGACAGGTGAGTTCATGCGGAAAATTTGTGCGGCATCTTGAAAGTTGTTTACTTTGACAGCTGAAGCTGACAGAGTTTTGTGTCAACTTGTGATGTTTTTAACTGTCTTTTTCCACTGGATGTACAAAATGAAATACAGCTGCTATCAAGAGTCTTCTGTTATTCATGGCTGGTTTGTTTATTGGGTTTTTGGTTGAGAAATGCGTCGCTTCTCAAAATTCGGTAATCCGATTTCGGATGGCATCGTTTTCGTTTTTCACCTTGCTTAATGTGTAAGAGGGTTTAAAAGTCTCAAGCAACTGTGGCCTTCCTTGACAGCTTTCAGGAACTGAATCTCGAATGGTAAGCCTGAATAATTTTTGTATTTGATGTTTGTTTTTGTTATATCTAATTTCATGAAATCGAGCACAGTTTATGCGGCGAGCTTATGCACGTTTGTAAGATTTGAGTCAATGATCTGACCTAGTGTCAGGTTTGATATAAGCTTACAGAACTTTAAAAGGCCTTCAGATATATTTTCTCACCGCAAATAGAAAGAAAACGTTCCGAAGAATATTTAGTTATAAATTTGGCTGTAGAAAGAAACCTTTGAGCGATTTTCTTGCTTCGAGGACTTCATCTTTGAAAAAAGAAAACACCGGGAGGCCAGCTTAAAGTAAAACATAATTAACTTAATCTTAAGCTTTAAGCTTTAAGACTCAGGATTTTTAGAGACACTTTAATACCTGTCTTCGTGAATGAAAATTGTTGTCTCTGTAAATGTTTCACCGAATTATATTCTTTTTATTGATTGTTAGTAGTCTCTCTTGTAATTTTAATCGCTTGTACGTGCCGTTTGTTTTCATCGTTCATGAACATCGCTTGCAGGAGTACTCAAAAATTTCGACGGGCGTATCAAACCCTTTATAAGATTACACATCGTTATAACTGAAACCATTAAATGACAAAAAAAATAATGATAATAAATTCGTTATTATGTTGAAGCGTAACTCTATTAAAGTTCATTCAAACACTCGACCACACTGACAGCTCTCACTAGAAATGAGAACCGGCTGGCCGTATGGGTGATTTTGGAAATTTTTTGAACGGTTTCGCTAAAAGCCCACGATTGATCGTCCTGAATATTGACTAAGTGTAATTTTTCTTGAAAAATTGTGAAATACCGCATTTTGACCTAGGTCTGTCTGATAAATAGTACTGTTTCACCTCAGATGTGATGTATAAAGAGTATAAAAGGTTGGTTTACACATCCCCAGATTTGTTGGCAAGAATTTGTAAAGTAAACCTGTCGAACGCAAAAAAATTCGACCTGATTTGTTTTCAAAAATTTGTCTTCGAGGCCTAATCTACTGTAATCAAGAGCTGTTGTGAACAGAAAAATGGATAATTTATTGTCTTGTAACATGTGACTATACGCGCGCGTTATCCTCGCGTGTACCGGTATAAAATGATCACAACACTCCCCAGGATTGATTGCCTAAAGCTAAATCAACCATTTAAAAGTTCTGAAGCAAATGATAAATGGCCAACGTTCAACGCAACTGACAAAAGTGACGCAGGAAACTCCTCAAAATTCAAGTTCAGTCTTCGCAAGTGTCCTCAAACAGGCTAGAAATTCGGATGCATACACTGCAAGTTCAACTCTTAAGACAAAACAAGACTTAAAACTGATACACTAAATGTACTTGAATAACAACGATCTCAAATAGTCAACGTTTTTAAGCATCTCTAAAGAATGGTTCACTCCCAGTGGTATGAGATGTTGAACTGCGTGTCTCAACACGGTCGGTCTCCTTTGCGCATCTGTGTTGAGAACTTGAATCTTTGCTGACCTCACAACGTTGTCCCTGCTCTTCAATAGCTCCGTGACTTTGGCTAGCTTCCACCAACAACGCGCAGATCCTTCTTCCTTCAAAACGACAATGTCTCCTATTCTAATGGATTGTTCGATAGCTCCAGTTCTGTTTCGGTGGTATTCACGCAACCCTAAAAGATACTCTTTACGCCATTGCTTCGTAAAACCTTCAAGCAATCTGAAATGGTATCTTGCTCTCTTTGTCAATGACTGGAACGTACTAATGACAATTCAGTGTCTCTGGTGTGGCATGGTGGCGATTTGGCGACCATATATCAAGTCTGCTGGAGTGAGTGGGTATGAGAGTCCTTCTTCATCATCATAGATGTAGGTCAATGGCCTGTTGTTCAGGGTAGCTTCTATCTCTACGACTAAGGTGCGGAGTTCCTTAAACGTTAATAAGGATAGTCCAACAGATTTCTTTAAGCAACGTTTTACACTACGCACGAGTCTCTCCCAGAACCCACCCTACCAAGGGGCTCGTTCCATGATGAACTGCCAATCGACCTGTCTGTTCGCAAGATACTGCTTCACTTCACAAGACCTTGAAATCATCTTAATATCCACTAATGCGGACTTAAAGGTTTCGCATTGTCCGTTAACAACTTTGCTGGAAGTCCTCTTCGGCTAACAAATCCTCGGAATGCTTGTAAGAAACACGTAACTGTCAAACTATCAGTTAATTCAAGGTGGACAGCACGTGTTGATGCACATGTAAACAGGCAACAGTATGCTTTGCTGCGGTTCTCAGGTGACGCAGAATTGACATAAAGTGATCCCGCAAAATCTATCCCTGTGTACGTGAAAGGCGGTCCCTCATAAACACGATCTGTAGGCAATTCAGGGGAGGGGGGAGCAATGAATGGTTTCCCCTCATATCTTCTGCATATGGTGCATTTTCTGATAACTCTCTTTACGGCTTCTCTTCCCTTCAGAACCCAGTGTGTTTCTCGTATAGCATTCAATGTCTCTTTGACACCATTGTGGTGAACATGATCATGTCTCTGTCTGATCAACAGTTCTGTGTATCTGTGGCATGAAGGTAGCAATACTGGATTCTTGCTTTCTTCGGTTGTGTCCGCATTGTTGATCCGACCCTTACAGCGAATAATCTTGTTCTCATCAAGATATAGGTCGAATTGCTTCACGTGCTTGCTTCCCTCATAACCATGACGAAGGTCCTGTCGCTCCGTAGCAAATGAATGAGCTTGCACACCTCGGATCCATGTGACCTCTGCAAAGTTTAGATCTTCAGCCCTTAGATCCTTACTCTTGACTGCACCTCTATCTCCCCTCAATAACCGAAGGAATTTCAACACGTAAGCAGTAACTTGCAGCAACTTCAACTTGGACCCATATCTTTCAATGTCCATTATTTCTTCCAGATTCTCATACAGTGTTCTATTGAGCGCTGCCGTTGCTAGTGAATGTGTTATAGCAGGTGTGTGCTTGACTAATTCTTCAGAAGTCGTGTTAGGTGCTGATGTAGATGGTGTCTCGGGCCATAATTTTGAAGGCTCCCTTAAGAAGGTCGGTCCAGACCACCACAATTCACTTTCAACAACATCCTTCCCAGAGCAACCTCTTGAGGATATGTCGGCTGGGTTCATGTTCCCAGGACAAAATCTCCACTTCTCTATGTCTGTCAGTTTACGGATCACGTCCACCCTATGCTGAACGTATTGCTTCCACGGCCTGTGGTTCTTGATCCAACAGAGTGTGGTGAATGAGTCTACCCAATAGTACACATCTAACTTCAAATGGCAGTAACTTGAACACATTGCAAACTGTGTCTACTAGTTTTGATAAAATATAAGCACTCATGAGTTCTAATCTTGTGATTGATTGTTTCTTCAGTGGTGCAACCTTTGTTTTGGAGGCAATGAGCCGCACGTCAACATCTCCAGCTTCATACACTGTACGCAGATACACAACCGCTGCAATGGCTTGTTCAGATGCATCCCTGAACCCATGGAGTTGGCGACAAACTGGCTTCCTCTCTCTCAGGAAGTAACACCTGGGGATATTTAATTTGGCTAAGGCTGAAAACTCACTGAAGAGATGGTTCCATTTTGCTAACATTGTTCCTTCTAAACGGTCCTCCCAGTTCACTTTATCAACGCAGAGTTTCTGAAACCATATCTTCATGTTCACGTTCTTAAACCACAGAAATCTCAATTGGTCACGGTCAGCCGGATTAACTGAAATTTGATGAAATGCTTTCTCAATGTCAGCTGTCAGTCCTACAGGATAACTTCTGAACTTGGCCAGTACTTTAAATACATGTGGGGTTAAATTTGGGCCCTTTTCTAAACAGTCATTCAACGAGTAGTGATTCTTGTCCGCTCTTTCTGAGCCATTAAATACGATACGCAGCTTTGTAGTCTCCCTGTCTTCTCTCAAAACTCCATGATGTGGTAGAAAGTGAGCACCCTCGAAGTCTTCCTCATCTCTAGGAACCAATTCTTTGATCCCAGCTTTTAATTGTGCCCTGAAAATTGTGTCATACTCCTGAAGTAACTTCTCATCTTTCTTCAAATGTGCTTAAGTCTGGTGACAGACAGATGAAAGTTGTCAGACTGTTTACATGTTTGTTCTCTCCAAGGAAGGTCAACCTCATATCTTCCTCCATCCTAGTCAAACTTAATGAATCTCAAAAACTGCTCATCTTCGTTTACCTTGCTTGATGTCTCAGTAATCCCAGCTGATTCAATGTCCCAAAACCGGTTTAAACTTTTCGCTAGTTCTGTAGCCTGGTTTTGGCTCTCCATGAAGTCATATGGTTTCTGAACAATTAGATTTGATGTGGTGGAGTGGGAAGTTCCACTGTCCCCCTTTGTAGGCCCAGACAGGAGCCATCCAAATTTGCTACTAAATGCCACCAATTTGTCATCTCCACGAGCAACCCCCCCTGTAATTATATCCCAGTAGTAGTCAGAGCCTATCAACACATCTATATTGTCCTGGCTGTCTATGTTACCTGAAATACAGCCTGCTAGGTCTAAATCTAGCAAATGAGGGTGGTCATGGAGTGAAACCTTTGAAGGTACAGGTGAACAGATAGCCTCAAAAAGCCATGTTTTCCTTGTAAACGTAACTTGAACAAATCACAATCCCTTTTTGAAAACTTCTTATTGCCAAATGTGTTCAAATTCAGTGTTTCAGTCCTTTTGGGTATCCAACCCAGTTTTCTCTTCAAATGATTTGTAATGTAAGATCTTTGGCTTCCGCTATCAAGTAATACTCGAACAGGTAATAACTTGGTACCATTCTCAACATAGGCATATATGTTCTAGCTGTTTGCAAAAGTACCTGCACCTTGCATCTTGCTATGGATGTTGTTGTGATGTTCTGAGGAGGTTTCTTACTTGCACTAGGCTCTCTATCTTCTTTAGTTTTAGCATTGGTTGGTGCAGCTGGTGTTTCAGATCTTGACTGGTTAGAACTCATTTCACAAACTGACTGATGATGATCTGTCCTGTCACAAACTCTACACTTTTTCTTCCGGGTACACTGGTTTGCACGATGACCCACTGACAAACACAAAAAACGTTTATCCCTCCTAAAAATGTTCTTTCGTTTCTGAAATTCCTTGACTTCTTCACATGCAGATGAATAATGTTCACCAGTGCAAAACGCACAACGAATTCCTGATCCATCACCTGACCTTGCAAGCAGTGAGTTAGCAGTTCCTGGGGAAAATCCTCTCTTGGGTGTACGAGTTGTTTCAGTCCCTTTCTTTTCTTGTATCTTCATAGTGTCACTCATTTCTCTAGCCTCAAGTTCCGCCTGGATCACTTTCAACAGCTCATTTATCTCCCACACATCCTTGGTAGAAACTCTAGCAACATGTAACCTTACTTCAGCTGGCAATCTTGACATGATCACTGGTATGAGAAAACTACCATATTGCTCTGCTTTCACTCCTAGACGCTCTAAACCACGCACATTAATCTTGATTTTGCCATAAATAATTCGCAGCTGACCAGGTTTATCCCATGTACAAGTTGGCAACTTGAGAAGCTCATCCATATGAGCTGAAATGATTTGTTGTGTTTTACCAAAACGCTCATGTAAAATTTCAACTGCAACCTGATAGTTAGATTCTGACAATGTAAGGCCTTGAATAGCTTGGGCAGCCTGACCTTCTAACAACGCATGAAGGTAATTAAACTTGTCAACGGAGGAAAGGTGAGCATTCTTATTTACAGCACTGTCAAAACTATCCCAAAATGACTTAAACTTTGTTATCTCACCGCTAAACTTTGGTAACACTAGCTTTCTCTGTAATGCATGATTTCCAATAACAATATAACAATTCAGGTACCTTGCGACGGTGTGTTTGTCGTTATTTTCTTCAAAACAATGTATAATAAAACAATTACTGGATTCGGTTTTTGTGATATCCTTAATAATCAAGGTCTTGGTAAGTGTTATCAGCCTCGACTTTCGTCTCGACCTTGATTATTTCGGATATCACTAAAACCTCATCCAATAATCGTTTAATATTCACAATAATTGATCGCAGGTTACATGTTTCCACCCCTTTGGAGTCAATGTTTATCTTAAATTACAACAGTGAATAGATTTCTCTAGGTGCGACCTTCGTTTGTGCAAATTCAAATAACTCATTTTTTTTAAAATTTAGCACGCTTAATCACGGAAAATGCTTATGAAAGATGTCTCCCGGGGAGTAACAATAGCCAGGGGTTAAAAAAAATAGTAAGCAACGGATAGAAACCACCAGCTTCTAATCTGAAAAACAGTGTGTCTTAAACTGTTATAATATAGAACGATATTCTTATAATAGACTATTGTCTGTAAGTCATTAATTTTTTGCCATCTTTCCGGTTTTCTGTTTTGTTTTTTTTTTTAATTCATGCTCTTGTCGCTCTTGATTATTGTTTTATCAGATAATCTTTTCATACTAACGGGCAGGGTGTGGTGTTTTAAACTTTCCTCTGAATGCAAATCCTCATAGAAATCAATACAAGTAGAACATTCATTTTGAACAAAAATGTTTCAAGCAAACATAAATTAAACAAATAATTTTATTTGTCTTCACTTCCTTTCAAGCTTTTGTGCTTGCTTTGAGTCTTTAACATAGAAAACATGTTTAATTTCCTTGTTTTTTCTTAAATTGAGGCTTTTAGGAATAAAGTGGAGACGACCGTAAGTACAGACAAACTGAAGTCAAACATCAGAAACATCCGGCTACGATACTTGAATTCAAAAATAATGACAACTTTGTCCAATGGATGTCAAAGCTTCAACCAATAGTTAAGTTTTTGAATGATTACCTTAAGAGATCATGAATGAAATTATGGTTCAGTTGACATTAGATCTTATTAGAAGTCTAACATGCAACACGCAACTTTCAAAGGTAAAAAAGTAACAACAAAAAAAGAAAACAGCTGACGTAACTTGAAAGTTAGATGTGTGCCGTCCGGCTAAAAAGGAAAAAAAAGTGTATACTCACATATGATATCATGGGAACATTGAATGCAGCAGCTATCCGAGCTGAAGTGTTGCAGTTGCATCCGGGCCCGATAATTGCAGAAACTTTTTCCTCGTACAACTGATGAATCAGCGCACGTATAGTCTTGTTTTCGTCCCCTTCTTCGCGGCAATTTGTCTCATTCCAAACAAACGTAATGTTATGGTCCTTCAAAAGGTTATTATTCTTATTGATGTCGTCAATAGCGATGTTGATGGCAGACGCATAGTAGTTCCCTTGCTTGGTGTATTCTGCTTGTTTTAAAGGGATGAGCAGACCTAATTTGTAATTCGTTGCCTCAGTGACGGAAAATAAGAGTAGAAATGCCAATGTAGTAACCATGGTTTACAGCTTTTGTTTCCCAGAAAATTTGTTTCAATTGTAACTCTTTCGTCGCCTTCTTCTTTGTTACGCCGCTTGCTATAAGGAACTTGGTTAAATAATTCTCGAAGGGACGTGATGGCGTCGCTCGTTACCTGAAACCTACACCTGACCTCCAAGTTCAGGCAAATGAGTGCTAGCTATAGCTATATTAATTTCCTTTTTGTTCAACGTTATATAAAGAGTTTTTGTATGTGTAAATAATTCATGAATGTCA
The DNA here is from genome assembly GCA_964035525.1 of Porites cylindrica. Classification (NCBI taxonomy): domain Eukaryota; kingdom Metazoa; phylum Cnidaria; class Anthozoa; order Scleractinia; family Poritidae; genus Porites; species Porites cylindrica. Next base: position 21,577,891 of record OZ037780.1, read on the forward strand.
GTGAGACCTCATGCAGTATGGGTTAATCCATCATCTGGTTGGAATCTATCAAACTGGACGTTTGCTACTAAGCAATGCACGACTCAACCAACTCCGAGTCCGTATTTCCTAAAGCGAGTTCCGCTACCTTTTTTAGTGTAAAAATAACATCAGCCCAGTAACTTTTAAGACTGAAGATCTTCGATGTTCTGTAAAAATAAAAAGGGAGTTTATAACATTATTGTTATAAATAAATATTGTTATATATTGTTTTTTTTTTCACAAAAGAGACAAGAGTGGCAGTAAACTACCAAAAATAAATTGTAGTAGATGGATCAGTTATACGTCGAAGATCGAGAGTGATCAGCATGCATCTGGTGATGGGATATTAGAATATTATTATAATTATTGGAATATTTCATCAGTTGCGGCAATAAGTATGATATCCCTATTTCGCGGACAAAGACAGATGTAGGTAAAATACTTGTTATATATGGTTGCTTACAAATCTTGTAATCTTCACTTTTTGCGGTCACTGGCAGAATCATACTGCAATAGATTTTTCACATCGACAAGAGACACGGGTAGATACATGTCACGTGACTTAGTGTTTGACATAAAAGGAAATCCAGTTTACCACCTGTCAAAGTTTGCCAACTTGCAGGAAACTCAATCTGACAGACCATAACACTTATTCAAATAAAGCGGCACCATCAAACATCCTTTTACATTAACGAAGAATTCTCACACAAATTTGACAGAAAGAAGGCATCGATAAGGACAAACTCCAAACAATCCTTTATTGACACGCACGAACGTCTGCTTTAACCTTTTGTACCATTCATGGTGTATGTAGTTAAAAAACGTTGGAAATCAGTACTTGTATTAAAAGGCAGTAATTTACCTAGTAAGTAAACGTTGTCAAGTCCTTGGCTGTATCGATGAGCGGGTCACAGACTGTTGGTAGGCCATTTTTAAGTGATGTTCTTACTTAGGGAGAAGAGCATTAACTGGTGATTGAGTTTCCACCAAATTGATTTTTCACAGAAAATTCTTCGTTTTCACTGTCACGCAATAAACACGGCACAAAAAAATAAATTAGAAACCGTCAAGTGGAAGAAGCCAAAAAAACGAAATGTTATAAAAGACTAATATATAAACAATTTGCCCAAATCTCAGGTCTTTGTGGCCATTTCACGCACCTTCGCAGAGCTTTGTATAGAGACGCCATATTGATGGCCACCGGAAATCAACAAAAACATCTGGAGTTCACTTTTTCCATAAAAGCTCTTCCTTTTCACTCGAGAGCTAACATACGTGCGCATAAACACATCTTTTAATATTTGAAATGGTTAAACTTTCAATGAGACATCAATTTCCTATTTTGGTGTCACGCTCTGTGAAAACTCGGAAGTTCGAATTGCTGTATTTTCGAAATGAAACATGCTTCGGGGCTGGAAACTTGTACAAAAATTTATGCTCTATTTATCTTCAACCTAGGGTAAATAAGAATTCGTAAAAACCTCGCTTTTTTGACTTTTCAATCTGATGACGTCACAGTGAAAACCACCAATTAGTAATATGGAAAAAAGTGTGTTTCCGTCGCTTCTGGGCGCTTAAAACATAGTGTCTGATTAAAACGGGATCCACTTCATACAGGTTTGACTAATAAACGTACAGCTTGTCAGTATTAGTCTTTCGATGTCAAGTACGCACTTTTATTGATTCGCACAAGCACACACACATCACTGGAAAACTGAAAATGATAAAAAAAAAGCTACGTTGTTTGTGAGAGATTTGAATTATCGGCTTACAGCTGTACGAATAAAGTAAATACCCTTAAGATAATCCTTCCCTCAGCGATTTCGGAAGTTTTTTTTTTTTGCTTCCTTTAGAAACTAACGCCATTTTCACTTCAGGAGGCATTTTGATTGACTTTTAAAGGGGCGGGGCGGGAATTGGGTTTGAATTGTCAATGAAAGAAATGAGGGTAGGAAAAGGTATACACATAAACCAGTAACTGGTATACTAGTTATTCCCTTACATTTTAAGTCCTAAAACCACTATTTCAAACATCCACCCCGGATTTTTATTCAGTAAAAAAACCGTTCGAAAAATCATCCAAACATTCTCAATCATTAATTAAACCAATGACTCCGACCGTCGAGCCATGTTTTGATTGAGTAAAATATTGGTTTTGAAGAACAAGGGGGAAAGAAAACCAAGGTTTTTGACCAGAACACCCCCAATTAAAATTACAATTTAAATATGTGTTTGTTCATTTACAGCAAGTTCATTGCAAACACTAAACATCTGAATTAGGTTAAAAGTAAAAATATATATCCTACGAAAACAATTAAACCCTCGAAAAAGTGATGTAACCATGTGTTGTTTTAAAATAGCGCAAACACGATACAGATTATCACTAGATAGGAAACGCTTCCCAGTATGTAGCCTCTTGCCTTGATTTAATTTGAACATCTCTGTGCCCTGATGCGTAATTGTTTTGTAGAACGACACAAGATTGGTCTGTTAATGTGACTTCCTCAGACGCGTTCATTAAAAATAAATAAAACTGTTTGCAGACAGCATCAAATGGTCATTTTTCGTGAAGCAAAGCAATCGGCGAAGAGCAACGATATATAAATGGAAGAGAAGTTCCTTCTCACAAAAACCCCTGTCTCGGAGGTTTGGTTGATGTCTGCATGTGCGTACTTCTTCTCGTGTGCTCTATTAAAGCCACTGCACTTGTCGCTTATCCGAGTGCAGCTTTATTCAGAGTCATTTTCTTTTCACCCCATTGGCCTGGCTGGCTTCCTTGAGCGGTGTCAAGAGCCATGTGTATAGTAACTATAAAGACTTTATTATATCCTTTATTGGGAGACAAGCACGGACACTTGAAAAGACCCAAATTAAAAGGGATTGTTAACTTTACCCATGCTAAGCAGCTTCGAATTATGCGACAGACTTATTTTAACGGACTCAGCTTCCGGGTTACTCCCTTCTATAAGCCATATAGGTATGTGCCGCCCCAAAAGGTGTGGGTTTTGCGCTGTTTTGGTCTGAAGACGGGTATAGACTTTTTCCATTTTGGTCTGGAATCGGGTATGGTATCGAAGGAACCACGGGAGTGTATGAACGTATTTATCGTAGGGGTTTCAGGTCAGCTGTCACTTCCAAATGAGTAAGACAGAAACGGAAATGTGTGTTTTCGAAATGAATTTTAAGAAATCATTTTTGCTGTAGTTCTAATCTAAGTAATGATGACATAATTTCTTTTAGTATATACACACTCAGTGATCTTGGTGATTTAAGCAATCTGATTGGTTCGCTATCTCGGACTATTCAACAATATTCACCTCCTAGCGAGTGGATAATGTGTGAGCTCGGGGTTTTTCCCATTTTTTTTTTAGAACGATCTTTTAAAAGTCGACAAAATTCTAGGGCTGACTTTTTTAAGGCAAGAAAAGACTTAGAAGGATTCAATACGGCGTTTTTCAATTTACTGTAGCTGAGTTTTGTGCTCGATGGATTGTTTACAACTCCCGTGTATTCGCGTAGAGGAAGCCGTTTCGTGAACTCAGCGTTTTCTAACAAGAGAATTTTGGCTCAAAAAGCAAAGTTTATTAATGACAAACAAATTTAAAAGGAAATGTTTGCAGAAATTCTGCGTTTCAAGTAAACCGGAAAAAGAATGATACAGGAAGACGACGTCTTACCTAGAGCAACCGAGCCGCTATTTTTGTCAGCACTTCATGCGAAGAACGGCGCAACAAACCCTTTTGGCTTTTAACTTGGCGAGTCAACAGAAATCAACAAAGCTCTACTTTTCTTCTCAGGTAAGGAAACAGTTCAAACTTTTGGCGGTTCCATTGAAGCCATTACGCTGTTGTTTGCGAAATGATAAACTTGTGAATTGCCATGTTTGAAAACTCTGCAAAGAGCTATTTTTAAACTTACGCGTGATTTGATCTGTCAATCAAATCGTACTTTTTAATGGTTTCCTCTCTGATTTTGTTGAGATCACTTCGTGTGTATATACTAAAACAATTATTCTTTTCAATCTCGGTGAATAGTGGCTTTGGGAATATTTACCTTGCCGCGATATTTAGCCACTATTCACCTCGATTTCAAAGAATAATTGTTAAATAGACCAGGTCTGAAAACGGATTTTAGAGGCCAGGGGCCCGTTTTCTCGAAAAGTCCAATAACTCTGAAAGAAAAACCTTGTTACAGGACTTGTCTTCCCGATTTTGAAGATATATGGAAAGTTAATGAAAGTTCGATAAGTATCCCATCAATAGACTTTTAAGGTTCTAGAACATTCTAAGTGTTTACCTTTAAAGATGCAACATGATGAATAACCAAATCACTAAAATAAGCTTTGCATGCAGAAAGATAAATATTAACAGTATGCTTTTTGAGAGTGGGACATCTTGTCTCAAAACTTGACGTCCCTCAGAAGATAGTCATCTTTTAAATGAACATTTCGACCTTTTCAGTAATTAACTAAGGAAGCATAAGTTTTGTGGCTCGTTTTTGTTTGCAGATACATCCTACGCAATATATGTAAACCTATTATCAATGATCACCAAACAAATAAATAGAGAGCTGTTAAGAAGTAAGCTTTTAGAAGAAGGAGTAAGCAGTTATAGATAGATAAAGAAAGAGAAGAACATCAGGAAGAATGTAAAACCACCTTTGCGAGTAAGTAAAATAAGTTTAACTGGCTGATTTTGGTGGAGTTCCTCTTCTTCTCAACGACCCCATCAGTAAACGCCACTAAAAAGCATCGTTTACCAGTGGAGAAGCCTTCTTTATCAGTAGCACACAAATAACCTTCATCAGAGGTGGACGGAGTTACGTTCAGGAGGGTGATGAAAAAGTCAGTTTATCAGCCTGTTGAATAGTAACACAGTTTCTAGCTCACATACCAGTCATTTCTGCTTCGTTAACTGTTAACTTTATTACATCATTTTCAAAATTATTGAAACTTTGATCTTGAAAGCAAACACGAAAGACAGCTTTCCGGACCTGAAAAGTTATCGGGACGTTCGACAAATGGGCCCCAGGTCTGAAAACGGGTGTGGAAAACAAATGACTCTTTTTTAGTCTAAAATAGGGTCAGGATTTGCAGAACTGGGCGGCACACCCCCATCAAGAATTCCCAGGACTACCCCACCCACTGGGTTTAACTTCCAGTGACGTATCAGTGCATTAATAAAATCTGCCTGAGGCTTTTTGGAGAAGTACAGGAACCACTGAGAAATAAACTATGATGAGGGGATTAAAAAAAGCGCCTCACACGTTAAGTCCCATGTGGTCGTTAATCACCGAGACTGAGAAATAAGGAAACCCTATCTCTAGTTTTATCCCCTTTCACGAAAACATTCTAGCACAAGTTTTTGCGACAAAAACACCTTTGACGACAACTGAGTTTAGAATCTTTTTCACTTACGGTACTGAAACAAATTTTTATGGCTTCGCTGAGAAAAGAAATTGGGAACTAAACCTGAAATTTTTAGTGTGCAAATTAAATGTTGTTTTGGTGCAAGCTGATTTTAATTAACAATTCAAACAAAGAGAAACTTTTCAATTGTTTCTTATACAAACCACACACGAAGCAAAGACCACCCCTTAGTAATTCGCCTGACCAAGGGCTAGCGTTCAGAACATCAGGCTTGAATGTCAAAATATATTTTCTTAGCGGCTACAGAACACTTAACAAAACACTTAACCATTTCTTCAGAATCAACAAGCGTTGACCAAATTTGGTAGACGTTTGAAGTACAAAACCAATATTCGCGCAAGGGAAAATCAAATGAAAAAAAGTCATGTACTCCAATTAACCCTCAAAAATATTCATGCTATGGCCTAAAAAAAAAAGTTATAGAAGGAATTTGATAACAAAAAAATATTCCTGCGGCTCAAAAATTCCCCACCCCCCTCCCGTAACTTTTCTAATGGTCCTTCCTTAATCAACCCTTCATTAAAATAAATAGCAATTCAATTCTACTCACAGTAATTACCACACTTTAAGGAAATGTAAGACGTCTCAGACGTTTTAAAAAGTCTTAAAAGACGGTTTATACCCATATTCCTCGAATAGCCGTCCCTCGATTAATCGCCCCCTTTTCATAGACGTAAAATTTAAAATAATCGTCCCCCTCACTCCTCTCGCTATCTTCCTTTTCACAAATCCCCTCTCTGTCAAGCTGGAGTAGAGTCTGATCCAGCAAAAGTTATCAGTAACAATTCAAGCTCTGAAGCCGAAGGAACCAAAAAAGCCCTAGTTCAGTTTATCTGATGTGAACATTTTTTTAGGTTAACGGGATAATAAAAAATACATATTTAGGACACGACAACCAGTGAGCAATATTTGAATTATTCGCTTTCCACAAATAATCTCCCTCCCTCGAATAATCGCGTTCTTTTTGTCCTTTTTGTTATTTTGCGAGGGAATACGGTACTGCTCGAATAAGCTGGGCAGACGAATTAAACGTCTGGGAATAAATACGTCTGACTGACGCACTTAACAAACCTCATTGTCTTCTCAGGTAGCATAAGACTTAGAAGAAAACTGTTAGCTACATCAGGGCTTGAAATAACGGCCGGTCAACGGACAATGTCCGGTCAGAATCGAGCGTTGTCCGAGCAAATCCGTGGATGACAGGACATGTTGTCCGGTCATTTGGGCTTTCAAAGAAAATTCAATTTTGAGACAATCGTGATGGAAATTTATTCAATCTTATCATGTTCCCCAAAAAGATATTAACTAGAGGGACTTTTTTTGGTGAAATTGATGACATTTCCTGTTGTCAGTCGCGACCGCAAATTGGCTACTGCTGTGCGTGTTGTAAAGTGCTCAAGATTGCACGCCCCGCTGCGCCGAAAATAACCCACATAGCATCTGGTGCCAACAAGAGCGAAAAAAAGAAAGACCCAGAGTGACAGTATAATGAATTAGGCCACCCTCTTGCTCCAATAAAACTTCACAAATGTAAAATTGCGCATGCGTAAATAAAAGCGAGTGTTTTAAAATGAAGTAAACATAAAAATAGAGTTTGTCTTTATTTCGCCGAAGGATACGATTATTTTCATTGCGCAACGTGTAAGAGATGTAACGGAGAATTTACAAAATGTATATGACACTCAAAAGAAACGTTAACCAATAAAATTGAGCTGAAAGTTAATGCTCCCCATTCTAAAGACATTCTAAAAAGCAATTCTATATGTAGACAAATGAGAAATGTATTTCTGGAAATCCTGAACAAAGTGCAAACAGTAAATAAATGAGAGATTGATTTATTGAACCAAACGATTTCACAAGTTTATTTGCCCGTTTGAAATTATTTGTAGAAACAAAGCAGCATTTGCTAAAATGTAAATGTTGTACTATAAAGTTGAAGGTTACGTTTTGTTAGTGATTTGGTCAGATTTCAACCAAACGTTAACGATGAGGTTGTGTCTTGCAATCCACGTGTCTGACTTACAATGTAACAGAACAAAGAGTAATAAAACTACAACTTCTAATTTTTTTGCACACTCGATTTGTTTTGAGTAACTAGAGTTGCTGTTGCTGAAAATGATACAGATCATGTAACTTGCAAAATGGAGCCTCTATTGCAACTAGTTAAGATGGATTAAATTTGTCCGGCCAAAAATGCCTATGTCCGAGCAAAATCACGTTTGACCGGACAATGTGTCCGGCGCCTGCCCAATAGTTATTTCAAGCCCTGTACATATTCTTCTAAACGCCTTAGACGTTTTAGGGTATAAATACGGCTAATGTCATCCTTCTTGTTCCTCTTTGTCGATATTGGTCAGTCCTAAAGAGTTATATCAGTAATGTTACGACTCAAAAGTTTATCTCTGATGCTCTAGATCTCCTCGTTCAATCAGACATTGATAAAGCTGCTCTGTAAGCTAGATTTGACAAAAAATCGTATGATAAGAAACAGCATTGCCACGAGACTCTTATTTCAGGCATAGCTACCATAAGAACTCCTTGGAAACATAGTTGACAACGGATGCTGACACAGCATTTTCGAATATTGGCTACCGTAGAAAATTTTGTGCCCCATTTAGTTCTGGACAACTTTGTGCTTTTAGAAACGAAATGAGGTAACATTTGGTTCGGGTTGATATTTTGTCTCCATCCTGAGGCCAGTGAAAAGCTTAACCGGGCATTAAGAAATATGATTATATTATGTTGAAAACATGAGCTAAACAAGGCAAAATCTAAATAAAAAAAGGATTGCAAATGACCACTAAAACCCCAATTAAAAGAATGAACTTTGGGGAATTTCAGTTTCACTTTGGAAATAATCTTTGTGGTAGCCTGGGTCAATAAAAAAGTACACTATTTCTGATCCTGAAACAAGACATATAGACGAGGCTTCCAAATTTTATAATATATAATTCTGATTGATAGAGAATGCGGGGAAATGATTATAATTAGGGAAATAGGTACCTTTATTGACAGAGCATTTAAGCACATTAACATAGACGTAGGCAACGTTTATTATATACAACATCTGTTTCCCCCTTTTTTTTCTTATAAATGCTACCGACGACGAACAATATTTTCCCGTTTTTTTCGTGAATTTAACGTGTTTTCCATAGAGAACTTCAAGTTTTATTTTAAATCTTGGACGTTACAAAGAATGTCACGCATGAAGAAGCACGTCATTAAAACTGGTAAAGTTGACCCGGCTTCCTGTGAAATATTCTTATAAACCCGGGCTATCTTTAACTCGCTTGCTACGGGTAACCGTAGCACAAGGTAAACCCTCTCTCCTTGTAAACAGGCCGTAACAGAGCAGCATCCCTAAAAGATCTATATTTATGTAATTGTTAAATAGATACTCAGTTCTAATTAACATATTGAATATTTTATTCAACCTAGTACGCATGTTCTGAGTACAAGATTTGCGATGAGCAGCTAAAATGATACGTATTGTTTGATTCTGTAGAAGTTCTAAACGTTGCTCATTCTGTTTACCACAGTCTCCCCAAACAATACGCCCATAATCAAATATAGGTAAAATGGTTTGCTTGCAAATTCTTAACAGAACATTTCTACTTAAAAAGGCTGAAATCCTATTTAATATCTTCATTTTGGGATAAACCTTGGAGATGTATAAGAAATGTGATCATGTCAGTTCAATCGATTGTCGATGACCAGTCCTAAATGGTACCTTATGTTCGTTGACAATCTTTTCACACAACTCTCTTCTGGTTAAAACGAGACGTTTAACTAGAGATATTCATTTTTCAGGTTTTTAAATACATCATATGATGAAAAATTCTCATGTGATTAAATGTGCCACTAGGCACGCTAAAGATATTAGGTGTTTGGCTACGAGAGCACTGCTTCAACAGTTTCAGCCGCGGTACCGCAAGTAAGCAACAGAAAATGTAAATAGCTGTAATGCAATTCTGACTCTTAAAAAAAATGTAAGAAAGCTTTTAATTTTATTCAATTTATTTGATATTGAAGTTATTTCTCCTCGGGGTTTTGGCACGACAACCAAGCTGAAAATTACACAACATAACATAGTGAATATTTTCCAGTTGTATTAAATTTGCAGGCCTACGTGTTGCCTATAAGTGGGACATAATATACCTCTTTCAAATGCATGTTAGTCATTATGAAGCTTTCCCGAACATGCTCTTAATGGTATATTAAGTTTCCATTTATGCGCAATGGAAGGACATCACGTCGCCCGTTTTTCGCTTAAAGATAAGACTGTCTTATAACAAATTCAGTCATTGCTATCACTTCAGGACGTAAATGTTGGGTATGGCCTATAAAATTGCTCTCACTTTCAATGAAAGACATCCTGTGTGTGTTGAAGACCTTAAAATTAACAAGCTTGATGATGAATGGACCCGTAAATATAGTACAACCTGGTCTTATTAATCAAACATTTCAAAGTACATACCATTATCGAAACAAAACGCTAAATGGCAAAATGAATGTAACAGCTTTGAGAAACAAAAGCAGAAAAACAGATACAGAATATATAGTAACAGAATTATAAAGTAAACTCACCGACCTTGGAACTTGGCATCTAAGTAAAAGTCCTAGGAATACACCTTTAAAAAATTGATTGCATGGGTGTCAAATTTTGAAAGGAAATGCCAATTAATGTTTAACTTGTCAAAAAAAAATGATGTGTTTGGCTGATAAAAATTAACTGACTGAATAAAAATTAAAAAAACGTTTTATTTTTTCCTGCAAAATGGCAGAAGGCTAACCAAACTAAACTAAACACAAGTCAAACGAGTTTACTTAACACATTTATTTAATGCTTTTAAAACGTTGTCCATATTCTTAAGCAAGCAAAGCAGCACGTCACTAACCCAAATGCTTTCAAAGCCTTAAATCAGTTAAATGGCAAAGGAAAAGCAAGACTGCGGAATTCATCGAAACTACTATTAAAAAAAAAAAAAAGAAAAAAGAAATATCTTATTGGACGGTTTGGTGTGTAGTATCGTGGGATACTTTTACTCGTCTCTTGTATTTTGACTCGCCCTATGGGCTTGCGTACGAGCGTACGAGTCACTTTTCGATTGCTCACAGGGTAAAATGCTCTTAACTACAGTGAAACCTGTATTAAGCCGACACCGTATTAACCGGACACCCTCTGTTAAGCGGACAGTAGTCGAAGTCCCCAAATTTATTTGCCTTATTTTCTTTAAATGAAACCTTTATTAAGCGGACGCGGACACCTAAATGTATCTAAAATGGTCATTTCTATTGTTGCCAACCTGTATTAAACGGACACATGTGATTAAATTCCACCAACCAACATGCCAGACACTGGAAATGTGAAAGATTGCCTCGAATTGCCACGCACAAATTTTTCGATCTTTACATTAAAAAAGTGACTTGACGAACTCGTTTGATTAGTTTCACAGTACAGTATTGTTTTCTATTTCGTTTTGTTTGGATAGAGCTTGTTTCACTCATGTGATTTCTTCAAATTTGAGTTGCAGTTGTTTATGGTACTATGAAGAACTGGTTTACTTTGGTAAAGAAAGTAATGCAAACGAATATCGTCATAGTCTCTGGGAGTATTCTAAACGTTTCCACTGTTCATTTGAATGGCATTTGACACCTCATATGACGTTATCTATCGAAACCTGTATTAGGCGGGCACCATGTATTAAGCAGACACTACAGCTTTCCCCAAGGGTGTCCGCTTAGTGACAGGTTTCACTGTATTGTGTTAAATGTATAAGAACCATTCGCCAAATCTTTGTATTTATGCAGAGGTTTATCAATTAAAAGTTTTCATTTTTAAAACCGTTTTGTGACGAAATTCATACAGTTCAAGTTTCATCCAGTGCAATGATTTGTGGCATTTAACGTATATACTGGTACATAGAGGTATCCAACAACTAATGTAGATGAGTCAGGACACTAACGTTCATAAGAAATGCCTATTTTGTGCAATTCTGCGAGCGAATGTGTCTGAAATGTGTATGAGTATCATCATTCCAGGGTATCAAAACCTGATGAATATGCAGCTACAGTACACTGTGTTTTACATCGCACACCTAGACTGTTCATAGTCCCCCTATTTTTCCCGTAAGTTCGATGGGATCGAGCAACTATCCTAACGGGCAGCCATCTTGGTTTCATATATACCGAGCATAGCCTGGGGATGATACTACCTAGGGCGCGGGAGTAGACCCCGGGTCCCGCCCCCTCGATACATTTGGAACCAAGATAGCCGCTCGCGCTCGTCACCTGTTAAAGTTTTTTTTACGCCAAAAAAGGCACTGGGTGAACAATCAGTCTACTCACAAACACCGTACTCCAAGAGTCATACAGAAATCTAAATTGTTGACATCTATACTAGAGAGGAGTCAAGTTCTAACAGTTACAGTTTCAGATTACTACATTTTTTCGGAAGATGGTATATACATGTATTCCGGAGTCCCCCCATATAAGAGGATCCGGGAAATTTTTACTTGTGAAATCCAGAATCCGAGAAAATTTTGCATCCTAGAAATCGTTAAAAGAAAACTTCAGAATAGGATTATTTTTGTCTAAACTGATCATGATCTCCTCAAGACCCCTCAACAGAACTTTCCTTTGCTATTTTTGATAGAAAATAACTATTGTGTTTACCAAAACAAGCAAACAAAGCAACTACCACAAGGTGTTCCTTTCCCTTAGGCAAAGAAAGCGGGGAGTTCCATTTTTGATAATCTTTGTGCCATTTGTTGTTTCATAGAGTTTAATATCTTATCTTTAATATCTTATTTCCTGTCATTATTTTACTTCATATATACTTCTGTAAATTCGTGATATCTCAATAAACCTGATGAAGACTGGTATTGGCCAGTTGAAATATCGCAACTTAACTCTATTTCACGTAGTTTGATCAGTCCCTGCAAAAGTCTTCTGGACTGTAACGTTTTCAATTTTCTCTATTTTGACTGATCAGGATCTTTTTGGATCCGACGTTGAGCAAGATTGTTCGTACACAGTTTATGCAGTGGTTTTTTTTTACCTTAACTAAACATCTTGCACCACTTAATGTGTTTTGTCTGTATGTTGTTTGATTTGTAAATAAAAGTCTCGTGGAGATCCAGTTGAATAGTTATTAAAGTAAGCGGGAATCTATAATCTTGTTCAAATACAATTCATTGTTTGTGACGTTTATGTAAATATCAAATTAATGCAAGAATATGGCACCTACTTCTGTTCAGTGTTGTACTTTATTTATTCAGTTAGTGTGGTAAAGAAATCATTATTTATTTATTTAATATATATATTTTTATTTCTCATAGTTTTTCATTTAACGCTAAAGTCACCTCTTCTTTTTTAGGTATGAAAGTTTCGGAATAACAAAAAAATAATTGCTTTATACTGAACATACCATAGCAACCGACTCATAGGCCGCAACCAAGCAGTCTAAAATTATGCAAATTATCTACCCAAATATTGTGCCTCCGACTTGGCTAAAAGTCGACAAAAGAAAATGAGGCTTCACCACGCAGAATTAAAAAAAAAAATAGCAGTCGGCTAAAATTGGGATCGTTTTAGAGTATTAACCTTAACTGGACGAACTAAACTTTACCATTACGCGCATCCCAATTTAAATCCAGCATCTGTGTGAAGAATTATGATTAAAGTGATTTTACCATTTTCTTTTCCTTACCATAAAAATATCCTCAAGAAGAGAATCTGTATAGTCAAACTTAGAATGAAGTAGCTATATACTGAAAGACAAAAAATGAATCCAGAAATAAATACCTTTCAGCAGGCTACATGTACATTTCACTTGGTTGTAGAACATTTAACGATTTTACGCGAACCGTCACGATCTCGACATCATCTCCAAAACACATCGAAGCTTTCAATCATAAAAACGAAACCGTTTTCTAATGAGTAAAGTCAACGATCCGTGAGCAATCAATAGTTTCCCTCCGTTGCTTATCGTCATTTAAATGACGCCATTGTTTGAAACTGTCATTAAAAAAACACGACAACTTGGTTGTAAATAAACGGTGGCCTGGAAGGGACTTCAAATTTATTCTATAATGTTTGCAATGCATACACTTAGCATTATTTACTTGCCGCAATAGTGTGAGAAAATAGCACTACTTAAAAGCACCTAAAAGCAATATCTGTAATTTAATCCAGGTATTTAATGGATCGGTTGATCGGTTGTTTTTAATGCGAGCTTTCGATTTGAGTAGTTTTAATCACTTATTTTTTTCATAACTATTAGTCGAGACATCCCATTTTATTGAAGCGTAAAAGCGGAAACTGCGTTCCCGAAATAAAATTCAAATATTATGTATTATTTGCTTATTTTCGAGGTTAAATGTAAAATTTGCGTAGAACAGTCGTCATCAGCCGGATAACTACATTAACGGTAATTGTTTCAGTAATAGGCAGTAGCTAAGAAGGCGTCAAATACGATTATTATTTTGATTCAGATAAAGAATAGCGCCAACGAGAATTTGAATAGAAAGACCGCCTGATGGCAGACATATCCTGTGTTTAGCGGAATGGCGATGCATAATGTTTACCTTTGTTCTTTGTAAAAACTACATCCCCTAGGCTTTTTCCTTAAAAACTGGAAACAAGTAATAAAAATTAATTACCGTAAAATTCGGAAAATAAGCCCCTCCATGTGTAAGACCCTCCAAATATAAGCCCCCCCCCCCCCCCCCCCCAAACCGGTAACACAAAAAAACTATCCGTTAAATCCCCTGAAATTGCCCTAAAATACAAAGTAAAACAAAAAAAAACGGTAAATTACCTTCCTTAAATAAAGCTAGCCCAATCGATTTTTAAACGCAAATTTCCCTTCGTACATATGCCCCTCCGAATATAAGCCTCTCCAAAAATAAGCCCCTCAAAAAGGGCCTTTGAAAAGTATAAGCCCCGGGGCTTATTTTCGGATACGGTATTGTAATTGTTTCAGTAATTAACAATATTCCACGAGAGCGCGTTGGCTATGAGTTGGCTGTAATCATCTCATATCCAGCAAGAGCGAGTGAATCCACTAATTTTTATTTTAAAAACGCCCACAAAATATCGAGAATTCTTCCCGACGACTTTATTAATTTGTAAACACAACCGATTTTCAGCTTGTTTTTATTTTTGAGCAGACGCGTACAGTTACCATATTTGGAGAGCATGGTATAATGGTTCATAAACTATGATGGCTAAGCCAATCAGGGCTCTAGAATTTTGTTATCCAATGATTCAGTTTTTAATAATAGGTAGTAGTTTATAAAGAATAGCGCCAACGCGAATTTGAATAGAGAGACCGCCTGATGGCAACCATATCCTGCGTTTAGTAAGGCGATGCGTAATGTTTACCGTTGTTCCTTGTAAAAACCTCATCCCCCAGGATGGAAAGGGGATCTTGGCATGTTAGCATGAATTACTGATAGCCGTATGGCATAGCAAACAGCACGAAATATATAACTAAGATAAAAATGATTTATCAATAAATAAATATTAAAATAAAAATTTTTATTCATCCAAAATATTTCCAAGCTTAAAACAGGCTTACCTCCCAGGGAGTTTCAGAGATTTTTATATACTAGATATCATTCAAATGGTATTTTTGAACTATCGAGAGGTATTTTGTATATTTTTGAGCAGTACTGCTTGGCTCAGTTTTCGTATTCGCATGAGCGCGTGAAATCTTCCGCTACCTTTGAACTGCAAAAAAACAGTTCAGCCACCACCCAGCCTCTTTGCTTGGCTTCTATGCGTCTCCTCAGTTTAAATCGAATGATTTACGATTGACGTCAATCGTAAATTAACAGCGAACAGAAATTCCAAATTTGGTTAACGCAAGCCGCTCAATATGACGAATAAGTCAAGGGGTTTAAGCCATTTAGAAACAGATTTGAAAATCCGGGATCCCTTTGTTTTTTTCGCTGCTTTTTGCGGTTACACCGACCTCTAGAGCCGAGTCTGTTCGTTGCCAGGGGTCCTGTTCCATGACTTCTTTTACCGCTCCATGACTACTTTTACATGTACCCACAAAAATGTAACATGATAGAACGCTCCTGTGAGCATCAAGCTTATCAATAGTTTATATTGTAGGATGATAATCAGTTAGAGTTCACACCTGACGACCGTATTCTCTCTTCAATATGGGGTGCACACCATTAAAACTATACTACCGCTTTCTAAATGAGAAGTCACTCGGCATCCCGCAAATTGTTGCCGATGGTCAAAAAAAGTTTTGCATCACATTGACGTCTGTACTGAGAAGCAGACATGGAAATAAACCATTAAGTAACTATGGCAGACATTGTGTCCTCGATGCAGTTGCTTGACCTCAAGGTACGGCAGTAAGCCCACCACCACCACCACCACCACCACAAGCCAAACAGTTATGTTGCCAAACCAGCAAACTAGTCTGAACCAATGTCACGACATGTGGGCCATCTAGGAAACTCAGCACACACATGGAGCTCTATGGGTATTTCTATAGCTTTGTATAGATGTATGCAGGGTTGTGACTTTTGTCATAAGCTGCTAGTACAACATCACACGGGACCCCTTCCTCAGATGAATATGCGTTCCACCTGTATTTCTTTAATTTGTAAGTTTTAGGTCTCTCACACTCATGGCCTAAATTCTTGCAACTACTCTGCAGCTGTTGATTCTTTTGGCATTTTCAATTTCTCTGAAACTTTGCTAAGACTGACTTCAACCAAGAGCCATAATAGGACAGAGAGGGACACTCCCAGTCACGCCTTTGGGATATCTTAATCCCAAAAAAGTTATTTTTAGAACTATGCGGACCATGCGGAAACAGTTTCCGGTAACCTGGTTGACTTCCGGAACATTCAGCGCCAAAGCGAGGCCGGGTCAATAAATGAATAAAATGGCTGCCAAAGTGGAGGGACGATGTGGAGGGTGTGTACTTGATAAATTGTCCTTCTTCAACGACGAACCTACCATAGAAACTGGTTAAAACTTCTACACAAACGGATCCTTTACAAAAACGGTAGAAATCGGTTAAAGCGACCGCGTGAGCATCGTTTTTGTTTGAACAGCTGGAAAGAGGGCAAGTAGCATTGCGGCCCGGATAAGCGTTGCACACAAAACACGCGGGTCCTACAAAGACGACCGTACAAGCGACCATGTGGACGTATTTTCTATTGAAAGAGGAAGGAAAAGAACGTATAAAGGTTTCCAGTATTTTTGTCAAGGACATGACCAGGGATCATGTGGAAAACACCTTTTCCTGCTTTGACTGATATTTTGTACCGTGCTTCACACTGGACAATTAACAATTAAGCACTTTGATATTCTTGAACACGAGGTGAATAGAAGCGGAATATTTGCGGCGAAGTTAATATTCCTAAAGCCACTGTTCACCAAGATTAAAAATCAGTAAGGAGACCATTTAATTTCAATTTGATTGACGGTTTTGAAGGATCAATTCATGTGTGAAAACCGGTATGTGCAAAAGTTTGATCTTTACAGAATTTTCAAACATTGCAAATCAAATCGCAGTTAAAAAATCCTTTCGCAAACAATGGCCTAATGGGTTATATGGAATCGCCAGAACTTTAAATTCTGCTTCTCAGCCTGTGAAGAAAAGAAGAGCTTTGTTTTCATTTGTCGACTCGCCAAGTCAGGGAAAAAGGTTTCTTGTGCAGCTTGTGTTGTTCTTTAATAAGTGCAGACAATGGTGGCCCGGTTGCTCGAGGTAAGGCGCCGTTTCTCAGTAGTTTTCTTGACAATTTCGTAAAGATTTTATTTTTTTTTTTTGTCATGAGTTGAATTTGATTTCTGGAGAAAATCTGCCTTTGAAGGAAACGTTGAGTTTGCAAAACCATTTCTTCTATTCAATTAAACTGTAATTGTCAACATTCCATCGAGCAAAAAATACTGCTCAGTAAAGTTAATCGGAAAACGCTCTTTTGAATACTTTGAAGTCTTTTCTTACCTTCAAAAAAATGGACCCTAGGATTTTGCCGAATTCTGAAAGGTTCTTACTCTAAAAAAGACTGGCAAAACACCGATCTAACGCATTAGTTACTCGCAAGTCTAAAACACTACAAAGACCACTGAGTGTGTATCCTGAAAACGATTTTTGCTTGTAAAAGCTTTATTTGTGTAAGGTTATTTGTGTTTTTTCATGTTGCAAACGGTATTGAAATATATACGACAGTATGATAATCTCATCTGGAGTTTATTTACTTTATGTGGTTTTACTAAGCCTCATATTTTCCTCATAGACCTGTAATAATTAACCTTTACAGATCCTGCACCACAATGTGTAGGTAAGATTTCCATACAACCCCAAACATTTGTTATGTGTGTTAAATAATATAAGCTTGCTGCATGTATAATAAATTTAGGGGTTTGACTGCAAATCGTACCACAGCATAATTCAAGCTTCAGGCATTCATGAATGCATAGGACCTTTTGATGTTGTGTTTGCCACTTATTGATCCAGCAAGTTTTCTCTATTGTAGTAAGCACTTTATTATGGTTTTAGGTGTTAGCTGCTGAATGTTTCGTTGTAGAAAGCTCTCAAAAGTATGAAGAATAAAAACTGCTGCAATAAGTTCAAACTATGTGTAGCTTCTTGCTGAGTTGTGTCTTATTTTTCATACCCCCCTTCCACGCAGAAAAAAAATACAAACCTAATTACTCTTTTTCTATAGTGTACGGCGAAACCTGTATATTTAAGCCGATTCCATATTAAAAGTTACATCCTATGTTAAGCAGATGTATAGCTCAGTATGTTTGAAAAGTTTCTAATCATATTTTCAGAAAAACAATGTTTTCAAAAATAAATGTATCCATACCCATTTTAAGGGGTATTTTCTTTGTGTTAAAAGGTTTCAACCAATCATAAGAGCTGCAAACAATAGCCAACTGAAGAAAACTTTATGTTAATTTTAAGTTCCTGACATGGGATATCTGTTTTATTCAGGTCATGAGAATTTGTTATAAGGATTCATATACATGCTGCTTTTCAAAGTTTTCTTGAATTTTGCTGCCTAAACGAATCAGAAGTATTATTCTTATATTAGTACGGACAACAGTAAAGTGAGCACCTTTTTGCATTTCAACATGTTTAAATGTTGACTTTATTAATATTAATGTTGCATTCTAATGCAGTTAAAGCCGAGTCTGCAGGCAGAGCAAGTTTGTGTAATCGTTTGCTTTTAAGGCAACCATCATGACACTCCAATCTTTCCCTTTAAATAATCTAATAAACTCACATGTTGGCCTGCACATTATGATTAATCAGGGTAAGCCTCGTGCAACCACTAAGACATCACAGTAGATTTAGGCTGTTATTATCAGTTAAGCTGATCAGTATTGAGCATATGACCTTCATTGAGGAAGGCTTTAAGTTAAAAATGGCAGTATCAAATTAAAATAAAAATCAATAAGAACTTCCTTTGGTCACACCTTGACCTCTTAATTAGGTCAAGTTTCTTTTATTGGTAAGTTAATCAATTCATGCATCTGCATGGGTTGCATTGAGAGAGACATTCTCAAACAATAAAACAGTGTGTGTGACTGAATCAATGTATCTATTCATGCCATGGCTTGAAAGAGGCAACGTCAAGGAAAGCATCTAGAAGGAGACAAATTAATATTAATGTATTGTGTACAATAACATGTGTGTTACTCAGTTCGTCACACTCTTCCCAGTACTCCTCAAATTTCAAATCCCAAATGCTTTGGTAGCCACATAGTTTAACAAAAGTATAAAAAATAATTAATGAATAAATAAATAAGTGCTCCCTTGTCCCAAAATAAAGAACTTGCACTGTTTGTCAAGCCTGCACATTATTTCCCCCACTATTAATTCCGAGGCAAGGTCATCCAGACATCGTAAAAGATAATTCATGATCGCTAGTAGTATTATTCCTTTAATTCAACCTGTCAGAAAACAACAGAAAAGTTTGCAGACACTATGAAAGACATATAGACTGCAAGCGGCCTCTCTTTTGCTCGAGAATCTGTAAGGGAGAGTATTTGAGCAGCGTATTCGAATTTGCACCCTCACAACTCATGGGACTTCACTGCTCAAATACTCTCGCTTACAGATTTTTGAGCTGAAGAGAGACTGCTCACAGTCTAAACGACATACAACATAAAAATGATGTACCAGTTTTATGAAACCTTTACATGTTGTATTTTATATTATACCTTCAGGGGGGAGCCAGCCTGGCATAAAGACTCAGTTCTTCTCTCTTTGCACCCTCACTCATCCTTCTCTTTACCATCTATTTTTATGCATATGAGGTTGTTATAAATAAAAAACAAAAACTTGTATAATTAGAAAATTATTAGGCAGACATCCACAAAATTTGCTGCTTTCTGCTCATTACTTTCTATGCCACCTGCTTGATCGAAGACGTTAGGTGATAGAGCTTAAAAATTATGGTAGCAGCGCCAAGGCTCTGGAACTCTCTTCCAAAAGAACTTCGTGCGATTACTAATGTGAACAGTTTTAAGGCGCATATTAAAACTTATCTTTTTAAAACTTTATATTGGTGAGCAATTTTATATTCACTTCTTACTTGCATGCATATATATTCTTTTTATTTTTTAATTATTTTGTTTTATTTTATTTTATTATTATTTTTTTTAACGCATTATCTTTTATTTGTTTCTTTTAAGTAATGTAGTTGTAATGCGCAGCTGATCATTCTCATGTTAAGCTGCGCACAATAAGTTAATAAATTATTATTATTATTAGAGATATCCACTAAATACAGGTTTGTTT
The DNA here is from genome assembly GCA_964035525.1 of Porites cylindrica. Classification (NCBI taxonomy): domain Eukaryota; kingdom Metazoa; phylum Cnidaria; class Anthozoa; order Scleractinia; family Poritidae; genus Porites; species Porites cylindrica. Next base: position 21,598,134 of record OZ037780.1, read on the forward strand.
CTCTTAAATTATGGAAAGAAATGTTTTGCCACATTTCGAGCTATTCGACTGCTGAATACAGGGTGTCTGCTTAATATGGGTCTGCATAATACAGATTTCACCTTACAATGTAGAAAATGAGTTAATTAGGTTTTCACTGAGGAGGGGAGGTACAAGAAATAAGACATAATTATAAACAAGAAGCTATACACAGCTTATTGCAGTAGTTTATGGCCCCGTCCACACATATCCAGAGATTTTTGTCTCCGCAAATTTTTTTATTTTTATGCGGATACACCTAGCGTCCACACGTGTCCGCCATATACGCTCGGTGTATCCGGAGATTTCTGTATACGCTCTCCAGAGTGGAAATTTCTGTATACGCTGTGTATCTGGATATGTGTGGACGCTCGTATCCGTATATTTTTGTATACGCTGACGTCACAGTATCAGAACCAGTCTTTTTGCGCATGCTCTGTTGACTAATCCTTTGAGATGTCCGGATACGTATTGGATACGTGTGGACGGTCGTATACGATTCGTATACGCTACGTGTGGACGGAGATATTTTTGTATCCGCATAAAAAAATTTGCGGATACAAAAATCTCCAGATACGTGTGGACGGGGCCTATATTCTTAACACTTCTGAGTGCTTTCTATAGAGAAAAAAAGAAAAGACTACATTCAGCAGCCAACACCTAAAACCATGAGTGCCTACTAAAGTAGACAAAACTTGCTGGATCTATAAGTGCCAAACACAACATCAAAAGGTCCTATGCATCCAAACCTCTACATTTATTATCCATGCAGCAAGCTTATATTATTTAACACATAACAAATGTTTGGGGTTGTATGGAAATCTTACCTATACATTGTGGTGCAGGATCTGTAAAGGTTAATTATTACAGGTGTATGAGAAAACTATGAGGCTTGGTAAAACCACATAAAGTAAATAAACTCCAGATGAGATTATCATACTGTCGTATTTATTTCAACACCGTTTGCAACGTGAAAAACACAAATAACTTTACAAAATTAAAGCTTTTACAAGCAAAAATCGGTTTCAGAATACACACTAAGTGGTCTTTGTAGTGTTTTAGCCTCGCGAGTAAATAATTCGTGAGCTCGTTGTATTGTCAATTTTTTTAGAGTAAGAACCTTTCAGAATTCGGCAAAATTCTAGGGTCCATTTTTTTGAAGGTATGAAAGGACTTCAAAGTTGCAAAAAAACGTTTCAGATTAACTTTAGCAGTATTTTTTGCTCGAGGGAATGTTGACAATTACAGTTTAATCGAGTAGAAGAGGTGTGTAAACTCGACATTTAAAGACAAATTTTCCCCCGACATCAAATTCAACCGACTTATGAGGAAAAAAATGAAAACAAATCTTAACGAAAGTTCGAGATTTCAGTTAATCAGGACAGAAAAAACTACAGAGAAACGGCTCCTTACCTCGAGCAACGGGGCCACCATTGTCTGCACTAACGAAGAACAACACAAATTAGCTGCACAAAATACCTTTTTCCCTAACTTGGCGAGTCGACAGGTGAAAACAAAGCGCTACTTTCCTTCTTAGGATTGGAAGTACAATTTACGGCTGAATTTAAACTTCTGGCGATTCCATGCAACCCATTAGGCTATTGTTTCCGATTTGATTTGCAATGTTTGAAAATTCTGTAAAGATCAAACCTATTGTTTACCGAATATTAATCTCGCCGCGAATATTCCACTTCTATTAACCTCGTATTCAATAAAGAATAATTGCTAATTGTCCAGTGTGAAGTGCGGAACAAAATATCAATCAAGCAGGAAAAGAAGTGTTCCACAAGATTCCCGCCTTCCCGGTCATGTCCTTGACAAAAATACTGGAAACCTTTATAAGTTCTTTTCCTTCCTCTTTCAATAGAAAATACGTCCACATGGTCACTTGAACGGTAACGCATTTATCCGGGCCGCAATGCTACTTGTCCTTTTTCCAGCTGTTCAAACAGAAACGATGGTCACGCGGTCGCTTTAACCGATTTCTACCGTTGCTTGTAAAGGACCCTTTTGTGTTGAAGCTTTAAGCAGTTTCTACGGTAGGTTCTTTGTTGAAGAAGGCCAATTTATCAACTCCACATCGTCCCTTCACTTGTGCCGCCATTTTTTTTATTTGTTGACGCCGCCTCGCTTTGGCTCTCTGAATCGTGAAAGCGAGTCTTCCGGAAGTCAATCACTTTACCGGAAACTGTTTCCGTGTGGTCCGCATAGTTCTAAAAATAACTTTTTTGGGATTAAGATATCCCGGCCAACGCCCTGAGTGTCCCTCTCTGTCCTATTATGGCTCTTGCTTCAACAGAATCCACCTGTTCTGAGCCGCAGTTTTAACACTGACAAGACCAATCCGTACGACGTTTGTTGGTGGTAATGTGGGTTGTATTAAGCCAGATGCAATTGCAGTCGTCTTTATACAAAGGGACATGATATTTTGGGCTGCGTTTATTTCAAGGATGAATGCATTACAGACTCTGTGTCAATTAAAACAGCAACCATGAGCAATTTTGCTGGTGATCGCTCTGCCCGTAGACATGAGGCTTTCTTTGCCAGATACCCAATACGTTAAGGGACGTTACGGGAACCCTAACCTTCGGGCTACTCTTATCATCAGTCAGTTTTTATCCAGTGCCATAAAATCAACAAGAAAAATGGATTTCATTTTCAAGTCGGGGCTAAAACTTCCACCATTTTTTACTTGAAGTCAGCAACCACCCGCGCTGCCTACCCCCCTATGACCCCCTATGCCAAAACGAGATAACATAAAACAGTAATATTCAGATTTATAGCCAGGGGCAAAAGCAGAGCTCTCGAGGGATCTTTTGAGAGTGTGCTTTCTCAAGTAATTCAACTTTTGCCTTAAGCAGAAAGCAAACTGTATTCCACCTTTAAAAAATGGATCGCAGTCCGCGATCAACTGAAAACCAAAAACTGGTGAGCGAGTAACTTCAACAAAAAACCTCACCTCAATGAGTTGTATACCTGAGAGCGCAACACAGACATGTGACTCTGGTCAGCGGATACTCTTTTTGACAGCTGTCAACTGACATTATTATGGGTTTCCAATATGAAGTTAAACACAATTTGTATATGCCTTGGACTCCTAGCTATTAAGTTTGCCATTTCATATCCGCTAACATAAAAGGGTGGACGTAACAATAATAATTTTTTATAAATTTACGAAAGCGCCTTTTAACATAATTAAATTATCAGAAGCGCGGCTTTACAGTTTAAAATCATGATTGATAAAAATACATAAGTAAAAATACATAAATGAAGTTAAATCAAGTTAAAACTGTACATAAAAGCTAATCTAAAAAGATATATTTTGACCTATCTCTTAAAAGAGCACAGTACAGTGATCCAATATCACGGATATGCCGCGCGGAAAGGCTGTTTCACAATGTAGGGGCGGCAGCGGAAAGTGATCTGGGATGTTCTAAAACAATAGAGCTACCTTAATGAATATGAAGAACAGGTCCTGATGCTAATTAAATTGCTGATGTAGCTAGGTGTCATGTCATGAATGGCCTTAAAAGTAATAATACGGATCATTTTGTCAAAACCAAAATTTCTTGGATACATAGATAAACAAATTGTCTGACCTATGGTCATCCGCAGCACGCGATCGAGCGAAAGCTCAGCTGTATCGTGGTTAATTTCTAATCAATCTCAATTCAGGAAATTCTGGGAAATTGTAGTTGTCCTGCGTTTATAAAACGTGACTGGGTCAACTCTTGGATTTCGTAAAATCCTCTTTTACAGTAGTAATTTTTAGTTTCTTTATAAAACTCATTAACGCTGGCAGCAAATAGAAACAGACACGTTATCAATTGGCTCACTAACTTTGATACCAAACACTTTCAGCATGAGGCATCGTGTGGGAGTGCAGTTGTTTACCACCAGGAGTTGTTCAGACCAAAATCATTTTTTGACTAATACATATTTCAAATGTTTGTGGGAACTTTTTTTTGGTTAACAAGGAACGGACTATTTTTCAAAGATCCTTCAAAAAAAGGTTCAAATAACTCCGATGAGCAAAGCAAATGCAACCTTTGAGGTTATAACTAAATATGTAGGCAATACATTACTGATTCAGAGCTCACCAAGATATGATACTGTTTCTTTTTTATGGCTAATTGGAAACAAGGATTGGGAGAATTCGAGACAATTATGTAAACCTGAGACGAAGTCGAAGGTTTGCATAACTGTCGAGAATTCTCCCACCCCTCAAGTGTTTATATCAGGCTATGCAAACACGGAAAAAAGTTTCCTATTGCTTTTATAAAATAACATTACCTAGAGAAAAACGCAAAACTCTTGTGTTATATATAGCACTGATTAAAAGAGAAATTCTTACCAGTCGCGACGTCTTGTACACTAAGTCTTGCACGCGTAATGGTTCTTGTTTTGCAGAAAGATGCTTTCCAAAATACCGATTTTTCTCGCTTAAAATGTCAGCTTAAGCGAAAAAGATTGACACAGTTTGTCTGTAAAGATTTTCCAAGTTTCAGCCGACAAAGGAATGGGTAAATAAAGTAAACTTGTCGAGTTTTAAACTCAAAAACTTTTTCAATTTTCGGCTTGCGTCACAGCCAAGGTTAAATACTCTCATGCAACACTCCTCTCGGCCAATCAGAGCGCACGTACTATCTTAGTTATTTTTAATTCTTGATCTAAGACGTGACATTTTTTTATAATGCACGCCTAAGCTCTGAGATGATAAGACAAAAGAAGTCATCTACTGTGAAGGTCACGGATATTAGGAATTACTTATACAACACCTAAGTAAATTTAAAAGAAATCATTGTGGTCGAAAAATCAAAGCGTGCTATGAGACAGTTGACTTGCATAGTTCCAGGCTTTGGAAGTAGACGAAATAACTAAAAAAAACCGCGATTAAACGATCACGCGATTTGGACGATTAAAACGCACGTGACATCCAAATGAGTGTTTGTGTCCGTCCAACCTAAGTTTGTAATTAAACCCCAGAGACAGGCGCCGATTATGATGTCTCCCCAAACTTAAAACTTTCGAATCGCTTATATCACCGCTGAACGGGGACTACCGTGAGTTTTAATATAAGATATCAGTCTCACTCACAAAGTTTAGACTTTAGGATGCTTATCAGTCACATTTCAAGTAATCCTTCATGACGCAGTGACCAAGAACCTCGGGTACGATTTCTTAAACTTAAAGCTCTTGTGCTCCATAAAATCATTGCCACAACTTACGTTAAAGTACCTAAATGATTCGAAAGACTGGGAGTTCCGAAGGATTACCTGAAAATTTCGAAGCCAAATTTCTCGTTTAAGTGGGGGAGACGGTCGATTTCGTTTTCATGCTCAGATCTACGGAATGCTAATAGCCCAGCACAGAACTATCGATCCAACTTAAATTATGATAAAAGGTCTTTAACAACACCTATAAAAGTAACTTACTCTTGTCACTGGATAGACATGTAATAGTTCTTGCTGATTGCTCACTGACGTATCAGTAGGTAGGTGTAGACTCGCAGTCAAACTTAAAAATACACCCATAAGGTCATAATTCATCCAAGCGTACGTTGTTTTGACTACAATGGGTAATTCTACACTTTGTCAAGAGTGACTGAGTCTAATTCAGGGTTTTTTGCGTCTTGTACGTCGTTTGTCCCCATATTCAGTGCAAGAACTGTTACTCTGACTGTCCTCTTTACAGTCAGTCTTAGAAGTCTTTGATGAGTCTAACAAAGCACTTCGATGACGAATTGTCATATTTTTTAAGGAAATTTATTACAAGCTCACTCAAGCAAAGTTTTATCACGAACAACGTTCCGTTTTGCATGGTGAATCCGAGTGAATGCCGTAAATGCTTATTAAATTCATGCGGGGCGCGTGGCCTGCTCATCCTTTCTTTATTGAAGATACTATCAGACATCATTCTGTCTGCTGTCAATCTGGGCGGAATAAAACTAAAGTCAATTGGTTCTCTTTTTTTTTTCTGAATGGGAAGTATATGAAATGGCTCCTTCAGTTTTTTCACGCTCTTTCCGGCAGCAAACAGAAAACAATTGATGGAGAAATGAAATTTATTGTAAAACCATCAATATGTTAAGTAAATGAAAAGAGCTTATAAGGATTAGATAATGCACGCAACTTCAATACTTGAATTCTATTTTATTAACTAAACCAATATCACTGAGTTTAGAGAATATAATTAAAACAAGGCAAAAATCACGCTATAATACTGAGAACAGCGCAAGATCGTAACAAGCACAGCAACACCATACCTGATTAACTACATGCTGAAGTGAACAACATTTTATTCTATACTTTATCTGATTCCCCGTCCGTTAATTGCTATTCTTACTTAAAATAATGAAACTCGCTCTCGCTAGCTACTCTGAGTGCATTAATTTCATTTTTGTTATCTCCTTATAATTTCATAAAATCGTATTGTTGTGTAAACGCCGATTTTCATTGTACCCTGCATTCTTTCGATAAGAACTATTCAAACACGAGGTATCACGGCAGACGACCTACCACTGGTAAAGGAATGGGGAGCGTCAACTTGGATTACACCGTGGCAATTTGCATACGACGTCGTGCGATGTAAACAACCTAAAATCTCGTATTTAGGTCAGAACATTAAACATTAAGCGGTGCGTATACCTCAATACTGCAGACTATTCGGCAAGCAGTCACCGTACGAATGCAATACAATGTTAAAAATCTACCGAAATTAAAATGTCGCAGTTGAAGATAAAGTACCAACATGGTCAAAAACCGCCATGAAGGAAACGCATACGTTCTAACACCCACGTTTTATCGTCGTTAACTACTTGTGGTTTGAAATGGCTATTGAGTAATAGTCGTTTTGACATTTTCTACCCGTTTCTACATTACTTGAAACAAAAGTAAGCCACTAACCTCACATAGAAATCATCTTGTAGCCAACAGTTCCTCCAGATAACTGAATTATTCAACTCCAAAGCACTGATCACCGGATACTATAAAAAATAATCACCTTCTGAGTTCTTGAGGTCGTGTTTGTTGTTCTTTATAATCATACATGGGTGGTTAATGGTATAATCCTAAAAGGACTGAAAGATCACCGACATCAATTACTCTGGCTTTACTGAAATTTTATATTTTGTATGTGACAATCATATATTAAATATGCCTCTTTGTGAGTCAGAGTTGAAGGTCGATATTATGCTCACTTTCAGGGAAATACGTATGTAATAACCCATCTGTGTCGTAATTATTTAAGGCATGATGAGAGGCCTTATAAATAGCCTACTGGTTCAAATAGACTTTGGTCTTTTATTCTAATTCCAAGTATTTGAACTTTCACCTGAGTAATACGACAAAGTCTTGTTAACTTGTTGCATTTAGAAAAAATCGCGTTCAAGTGAGGGCCATCTGAAGCAGGACTGAACGAAAAATAGCAGAAAATATCCTAAAATACGCATTGAGTGATATGACTCCAGTTCAGTGTGGGGGTGTGCATGTGTTCGAGCAACTCGCTCGCTACACGATGAGGTACGAGGAATCTGATTTACATCTTGCTTTATTCTTCTTAATCTTCTAACTCTTCCACTTTTACACTAACTTACTTTTACCAACCTCTTCTTTTCTCTACAACTTTCTCAGTTCTACCAACTTGTCTACTTCTACTCTACTACTCCTACTTGTTCAAGAATAGTAGCGGTTTTAATCGCCAAAGCTTGATATGTTTGGGTTAATAGCTGACCGGAAGAGTTTCTATTGTATATCTTATCGCTAACATTGGAATAGGTTTGCTATTGTTAGGCAACAGATTAGCCTACGCACAGCCGCGACTGATAAGTACCAAAGAACGAAGGTCAGCTCTACCACCACGAACACGACCACCTGTAAAAAACTAACATTTGACAATGCCAAGCGATTAACATTCCTAATATGGCAATAAGTAAATTCGCTAGCTAAGCATAACTTCAAGTACAAGTAAAAGAAACAGTACGTGGATAAAAACAAGACTTAATGAAGCAAAAACTAAACTTAAAAGTTAAGATAGATCCGTCTTAAAAATAACTTTCAAAATACTTCACAACACCAGCGAAAAAAAGGATTCAAAATGTTTTTCTTAATTATTGATAGTGAAATTGTTCCCTGAACACCCACCCTAGCAAACACAATCTGTGTGATCAGACGAAATTGGTGGAAGCAATAAAACAAATTGAGGGGGGAAAGACAATTTAAATACTAATTAAAACTAGAGAGAATGAGCTCATTCTTTCCTGATTAAAAGAGAGGAAGAAGAAGTTGAAGAGCGGAAGTCGGAACTGTCAGTGTGATTTGGAAGTTAGAAGTAGTAAGAGGATACCTCGGAAGTAGGAGCGCTCAAAAATCATCATTATATTCCAGAACATTGCCCGTAAACAAGAGAGGAAAACAAATTGCCGTAACTTATATCATCAGCATAGCATGGAGCAAAACATTATGCTCTTACTATTATATAGAAACGATTTTAGTAGTGCAACTGATAAAAATCATGCAAAACGTAATCAGTGGCCCGAGTGGCGAAGGTTACCAAACTTCAAACCGACAAACACTGGATGATAAATGGTTAGCGATCTTGAAATTATTTCAGTAAAATAAGCTTTGGTAAAAGAATTTTGGGCATGAATAACTCATACCGTAGACTGCTGCTTACAAGCCAGCCCTGGGCTTGCTCGTCTACGAACGGGGTTTCAGAACGGAAGGCTTATATCCGAGGGAGCTTATATCCCAGGGAGCTTATATCCGAGAGAGCTTATATCCGAGCGAGCTTATATCCGAGGGAGAATATATCCGAGGAGGCTCATATCCGAGAGAGCTTATATACGAGGGAGCTTATATCCGAGAGAGCTTATATACGAGGGAGCTTATATCCGAGAGAGCTTATATCCGAGGGAGCTTATATCCGAGGGGCGTTATAGCCTCTCTATATTGTAGCTAGCGGCCAGTGCTGATCAAGTTTTTTTTCTTTATAAGTTACTATATAAGACATCTAAAGCTTCAAAACTTTATAATAAATAGAAATTAATTCAATGCTTTTGGAACAGAAGCTAGATGGGGGCTAATATATCTGGGAGGGCTTATATTTGAATGCATTTTTGGGCCTATAACTGGGGGGAGTTTGCTGTCTGTAAAATAATGCTTTGCCGGTTCTGACAGTTGAAGTGCGCTCAGAGCTGTTCTAGCTACAGTGTACACTGTAGTTTACAGAAACTCCCCTAAGTTGCTCCTTGTAACGATTTGCGATTTGATTCCGGGACGATCATATTAAACAGATTTATCATGTTGTGAATAGTTGGGTTGTGAGCCCAGCACCCTCGCTCACCAATCTCGCACACTCAGTTGGTAATAAATGCATCATTATATGCATCATGTTCGAGACAAATAAACTGGTTATATATAAGGCAGCTGAAATCAGATGAGGATCTGCTGCAGATTACACACACATATAGTCGCACATAATGAGGTTAAGAGTCGCTTAACTGAGGGTCTCAATGAGTTTTAATGACCGGCCGTCAACCGTCGAAAAAGGTAAGTTTTAAACCGTCACCGTCAAAAATGCAGATTAATATTAACCGTAAAAAAGTTCCAAGGTTTTCAAATCTCGCCATTTCAGCTGATCTTTACGGACGTCTGGCTCCTGAAGGATCTCCAGGCTAGAAAAACCGGTTCCCATCTTCTCAAAAAAAACCACTCTCTAGACATTGCAAGACCTTAAAACTTGCTTTTATCTGAAAATATCTAAAAGGCCAAGATAACCTCCAAAACACAACAGCTAATATTAATTTAACTTTTGGGCTAAATTGCCCTTTAATAACCGTCAGACGTCAACCGTCAAAATTGGAAAAAAAATAACCGTCAAATCTACCACCCCACCAGAGGCAGGGGGTACTCAACAAATTTTTATACGGGGAGGCGCCGCCCGGAGGTCCAACCCCCTACCTTTTCATATGCCATTTTTAACGAAAAAGGCACCCCTTTCGTTTACCTTCTATTGACAAATGGTACCCGTTTCACATACCTCGTTTAGAACTTTGCATCCCTTTTAACTTATGTAAATGCCTTTCATTCAAATAGGAATCAATCACAAAAATAGGACGTTTTCCCGACTTTATAACCATAAAATTCATCTGTTCGGCCCTGTGGGCCCTTTCACAGATTTCCCTGCCCTTTCATATACCAGTAGCCTGAAAAAGGCATCTCTTTCGGTCGGAGCCTCCCCGTATAGGCCATTGTAGGGATTGCCCCCCCCC
>OZ037780.1:21613421-21660921 GCA_964035525.1 Porites cylindrica
ATACACCTCTGTACGCGAAGTTCTTGGAAGGATTAACGTATGGGTTTTGAATAACAGTATCTATTCCCCGGGGGAGGGTACTCCCATATATGGGCTATATAGGTACGTGCCGCGTAATAGGGTATGGTTTTTGAAGTTCTCGGTCCTTAAATAGGGTATCTTTTTTGACCCTTTTGTTTCTGTGTCCCTGGTGTGGTCCTTAGATAGGGTAGGTTAATTGTATTATCTAATACTGGAGTGGGAAAATGCGCGCCTAAACGAACGTTTTTTTTTTAAACTTGATGTATCCGTTTAAGTATTAACAAAATGATTTTGCAACGGAGGTTTAATAGACGTTAAGCGGGTAAATACACGATTCCGTCTTGAACTACATTTTGGAACGAGCGCTGCACATACAAGAGTTTATCACCAGTTGGAGAACAAAATGTAACAACAAAACAATAGATTTGATTGGTCTTCTCTGGAAGATAAACTTACCGGCAGCTAACCTTTATGAACACGAGTCAAAGTTAAACGTTATCGAATTAAATTTGACCCCAGTACAGCACAAAGATAACCTGTTAAGAAATCTCACAGGATTTAATCTTCAGTTGGACCCAATTAACAAAGACGGAAACTGCTTCTTCAGAGCAACAGCCCGGCAGCTACAAAAACACTTGCAACGTTCGGATTTACAAAATCTACAGCATATTTCCTCACTGGGGCTTGGAATCAACGAGGAACGTGACACGGAAAACCTGAGACTACTTTTCGTGCGTGAAGTCACTGAAAATCTCGATGAATACAGGGAGTGGATGTCCTGTTCGTCAAATGTACGGGAAATTGAACGTTTTAAAACTGATGGCCATTTCGCAAGTGACATTGGCGACATCTGTGCTAAGGCATGCGCTAATCTCCTCCGTGTCCCGATAATTGTAATTACAGCTTTGCCTAATGTGCCATCCATTCCATTTTTACCAAAACATTTCATCACTGCTGTACCTATGTATCTGGCGTACGACCATTCAGGTCCAGGGCATTATGACGCTACAAAAGGTAAATAAGCATGCATAAGGCATTAAGACGGAATCCACCAGGAAATTGAGTAATTTTAATTTTCATTGTACAAAAATACCAGAATAATTCAAACAACGTCGCATTCTTTTTTTTATATTTTCAAGGGCTATGGATGCAATTAGTTATCTGTAACACCAAAGAATGTGAAAAGAAAATGTCTCATGAGAGCCAGAGAAAATAAATGTCAAATTTCACAAAATGACACCTTACACGTGAAATTTTCAGAACTTTACCTGTGTTTTCACAATTCTCGTGAAATTTGACATTTATTTTCTCGGGCTCCCATCAGAAATAGTCTTTGGTGTCACTACAGATAACTGTTTATATATCCATAGCCCTTGAAAAATGTGAAAAAGAATGCGATATTATTTAAATTGTTCTGGTACAAGGTTTTTGTCCACTGAAAATCAAAATTACTCAATTTCGCGATGGATTCCGTCTTAAGCCTAGTTTAAGTGTAGCACGTTTGCTTGGATGATTTTGTTATTGGCATTTGTACGTTTTCCTGCCCGTGTGTGTTTATAAAGGTCTTTTAAATAAGCAAATAAATATATAAAGAAACAAATAACGATTTAGAGGTAGCACATCCACAAAGTGGTTCTTCTTCTACCTGATTCCTGATCGAATTGGGATTTGGAAATGCTACCGGCAAAAAAAACTCTCGGAGCAAAGGAGAGGAAGAACAACAAACTCAACCACATATGGTGTCGACGCCGGGATTTAAACCCGGGCCACACTGGTGGGAGGCGAGCGCTGCGAGCTACTGCGCCATCCCATGCTCTCCGAACTCGTTATTACCTATTGGATTGGCAATCACTCAATCATAAATATCAAAGAAGATAGTCTCTTATTTACAGATGAAGAAAAAAACGAGTATCTATCATTTGAAACGTCGATATCTTAAAAATCAACTAGTCCATAGGATAATAATAATTGTAATAATAATAATTAATCATGATGATGATGATGATGATGATGATGATAACAACGAGGGTTACCATTCCTTTGAGAGGTTTTACTTACACTGTATTTTTTCTCTGCTATGTTTCCAGAATTTCTGAATTCGAATGATGAGACGGAAGGAAATGACACTAAAACCAGATGTACCTGTGGCAAGAATGTTAAAGACCCTTCCAAAATGGCTTGCACATCTTCTAAATGTCCTTGTAACAGAAAAAGTCAAGCGTGCTCAAGAAAATGTCGCTGCTTCAATTGTAAGAACAAAAATAATGCTGCCTTTGAGGGAGAGAGGCAATTAGGCGAAACACGCAAACGCAAACGCGGATGTACATGTGGTAATACCTTAAACAAAGAAGATAAAGGTCGTGTATCGTGCAGAGATGGAAAAAGAAAAAGAAAATGTCCATGCGTTGCCGAAGGACTCGGGTGTACCGAGTCATGCAAATGTTACAAATGTGGAAATATCTTTCAAATTGGCGGTGTTTCCGCTTCACCAGGCACAGGAAGAAAGAGAAGGAGAGCTACCATTTCAACCTACAAGAGACAACGAGGAAAAGAGTTTATGGAAAGACAGAAAGCTCCAGTGACCTCGGGACCTTGGAGACTGCTAGAAACATTGTGTCTAGTAGTTTGTAAAGAAGTTCTCTTCATCAGAGAGCTTCCAAGAAATTCATCAAACTTTTCAACCCTGTACAACTTTGTTGCAGAATAGGACAAGGTTAAGGAAATGTCTTTAACGATTGAACGAAAAAGTACAGTAAAGTAAATCGCACATTTGTCAGAACATAGTATTTGTTGAGCTTTTGAACAAGAAAAAGAAACAGGGTTACAAATTTACCCTCTGGTCAGAGATCATGCCAGCCTTCAAACTTTGCGAGTTGGGGGAGACGAATTTAGGGAAAGGTGCACTGCATGTTTAAAAAAATGTGCATGAGTGTATAATCAGGTTTAAAAAATTTGTGAAGCCGAGAGGTTTTACACCTGGTAATACACAATTGCGAAATGCGAGTTGTTTTGAATGGCTTCAAATTCTCCGCTAATTTTATAGATGAACTCATTGTTGCACAAATATATTTGGATTTGTGGTTATTATGGCCTAACAATTGAACGTAAAGGTTAGCCGTTTTTTTATCAGACATAAAGACACTCATTTTACAAACAAAAATTTCTTTGTTTTGTTTTGTTTTTAATGAATTATTAATGAATGTCTGAAGTTTATTTATGCTTTTGTTGATTATATACTGTGAAAGAGCTTGGCCTAGGAGATAACTATCAACCAATCAGACTGCCCAAAAACACCAAGCCTGAGTGGATATATACTAAATAAATTTTAGTTACCGACAATTGCAATGTATTTAGCAAATATACCTACCTGCTATTTGTGAATTAGATTTTCAGTGAAAAGCTCAACAGAGTATGGTAGCTCCATCCAGTACATATAGTAATTCAATATCGTTTTTTATTGATGAACTTGAAATTTGAAGGTCATATACGCCATATACCAATAATGAAAATGAATGAATCGATGAATTACATAAATAATGTTTTCTCTACTGACCTTGGAGCTAGTAGCCGAATTGCGGAGGAACTGCGGAAATCAAACGCATTTGCAGTCGCTTCAGTCCATGTTTAATCTCAACGCCCCCTCCCCCCCCCCCCTCCACCCCCCAGTCCCATAACGGCACAAGTCGGCCGGCTTACTCTTCGAACCAAGAAACGACGAAAACGAAGCCAACGAGAACGCCCCCAAAACAATAAGAATATGCTTGGATTAGCAAAACACTACGACTTTACTTTGCCGTTGCGTGACTGCGACGTGATGTTAGATTGAGCTTTTTAAGCCATCTTTTTGGAATTTAAGCAATTAAAGGACTTTTTGCAGACAGCTGTACCACCACGGGGGCAACCATGCTATGCAGGCACACCACTAGTGGCGAGCTTTGACAAGAATTAATGCTATATATGCTTTGCTGAATGTAAGGCATCTAGAAATAAAATGGGACAACGACACACATAAAAAACTATATAGGGTTGTATGGTGATGTATAAAGACGCGTATGGGAATTTATAGGGGTGTATGGGGATGTATAGGGATGTATAGTGTTGTATAGGGGTGTATGGTGATATATAGGGGTGTATGGGAATATATTGGGGTGTATGGGGATGTATAGGGATGTATGGTGTTGTATAGTGGTGTATGGTGATGTATAGGGGTGTATGGGAATGTATAGGGGTGTATGGGGATGTATATGAGTATATAGTGTTGTATAGGGGTATATGGCGATGTAAAGAGGTGTATGGTGATGTATGGGGGTGTATGGTGTTGTATATGGATATATGGTGTTGTATAGGGGTATATGGTGTTGTATAGGGGTATATAGTGTTGCATAGGGGTATATGGTGTTGTATATGGGTATATGGTGTTGTATAGGGGTATATGGTGTTGTATAGGGGTATATGGCGATGTAAAGGGGTGTATGGTGTTGTATATGGGTATATGGAAATGTATAGGAGTGTATGGTGTTGTATATGGGTATATGGTGTTGTATAGGGGTATATGGTGTTGTATAGGGGTATATGGCGATGTAAAGGGGTGTATGGTGTTGTATATGGGTATATGGAAATGTATAGGAGTGTATGGTGTTGTATATGGGTATATGGTGTTGTGTAGGGGTATATGGTGTTGTATATGGGTATATGGTGTTGTATAGGGGTATATGGCGATGAAAAGGGGTGTATGGAGAAGTATGGGGGTGTATGGTGTTGTATAGGGGTATATGGTGTTGTATAGGGGTATATGGTGTTGTATAGGGATATATGGTGTTGTATAGGAGTATATGGCAATGTATAGGGGTGTATGGTGTTGTATATGGGTATATGGTGTTGTATAGGGGTATATGGCGATGTAAAGGGGTGTATGGTGATGTATGGGGGTGTATGGTGATGTATAGGGATATATGGTGATGTATAGGGATGTATGGTGATGTGCTGGGGTATATAGTGTTGTATAGGGGTATATGGCGATGTATAGGGATGTGTGGTGATGTATAGGGGTGTATGGTGATGTATAGGAGTATATAGTGTTGTATAGGGGTATATAGTGTTGCATAGGGGTATATGGTGTTGTATATGGGTATATGGTGTTGTATAGGGGTATATGGTGTTGTATATGGGTATATGGTGTTGTATAGGGGTATATGGCGATGTAAAGGGGTGTATGGAGATGTATGGGGGTGTATGGTGTTGTATAGGGGTATATGGTGTTGTATAGGGGTATATGGCGATGTAAAGGGGTGTATGGTGATGTATAGGGGTGTATGAGTTATTTTGATCTGAGCTGTGTAAATCGAACTGAAACTGTGCATGGAACCTTGCGTTTCCTGTATTTATCTCACCTATTGAATGGAATATGTGTGAAAATCTTCGTTATGAACCGGTATATTTCAAAGAGCTACACAACGAGCAAGAATACTATTGACCGACAATATACAGAGCGGGGGCAGCTGTGGTGTCAACTATTACTAGTTGTAAAATTTCTTGCTTGCCTGCCTCTTCTAGGATTTTCGGACATCTAAAAAATGGTATAATTGCCCATTTTTAACCGATTTTTACCCTTAAAAGGTCACCTAGAATTTTCGGGAGCCTTTTTTTCTGGTAGAAATTTTCGAAAAGGTAAGTTTTGATCCCTATAATTTTCGCATCACTAGATCGAACTAGACTTTCAGCTAGGAAATCCGAACAGATGAAAAATTTCTAAGGGATAAAAATATGCCTATATCTACCGTTTAAATACCGAAATGCGTTTAACAATGCTATGTTTAAGTGGTTTTTAACTATCTTCTCGTTGGGTGCCCCTGAGTGTCTGGCAACGTTTCCAATCAAAGATTTGTGGACTCGTGTCTGGCAAACTCTCCAAGTGTTTTACACAGTTATACGCACCTTATAACTTGATCTGCGCTTAACGAGTGTCTTTTGATCCATAACTTTCAAAACAACTGCTCCACAGAATGTCACTGTTAACACGTAACGCCACAGGTAGCCTAAGTTCGAAATATGAGCATCGGCGAGCATCGGCATTTATTGCGTTTATGGCCCTTTTATGGGTTTTTATGTAAACGGTTTTCTCTCTATATAAAGGTTTACCCTCATTTTTCTCTCTCCCCACCGCGTGTCGCCTTTTCTCGCGTGGGTTGATTTTCACGCGCGCTCGCGTTTCGCACGTTCTACTATCCCTGAGGAAAAATGGGGCACTACTCGTAGTCTACTCGAGCTAGGAGTCGAGCCAGGACTCTAGTTAGGACTTTTCTAATCTTTCTGTAAGCAGAAAAATGAATAAGTAAAAATAATTAATAAACGAAAGTAAAATAAACAAAAAGGACTCCTAACCTAACCTCGTAACCTTGAAAACCTCGATCCTACTTATGGCTTGCACTACACTAGCTGCTACAACTAACAACTACGAAAGTATCCTTGAAAATATAGGGGCTGGACAGAGATCACGGGTCCGATCTCATTTACTTCAAATTTAGATTAAGAAAATTTCAGTTTATATTAAGTTAACAATTAATGGAACTGGCAATCAGGTTCATAGTTATGATACCAGGAATACCAGTTACTCTCGTGTGTTCCTAAGTTCAGAACTACAACACAAGACGCTTTGCATTTCAATACCAATGCCCCTGGTTTTTTAATTCACTAGTCCAGACATTCTAAGTTCAGTTAGTGTATCAACTTTTAAGGAATTGAGAAAACTGAGGAAACACCTTCTTACTTAACTTGTTCCTTTCCCTCCATCCCCCTTTGTCAGCTTTGTGTTTTGTCTTTAGTTTTTAATTATTTATTAATTTTTTCTTTCTCTCGAGCTCTCTTTTTCTGATACCTTATTTCTTCCTTAGTATTATTGTTACTCTGCCTTTGCTGTTATTATTTTGTAATTTAATAGGGAAAGCCCATGTTGTTTAAGCCTCATTAATGGTTCGTTCCTAGTGTGCTTAAATTGCCATATTCTAACGGATTTCTGTAATTTATTACTATGTCATAATAAGGCAGCGAAAAAAAAATATCAGTCAAACGGTAAACACCTCTTGATTAACGTTATCTAATCATGACGCAGTTACCCTGGGTGCCAGAGGCTTTTCATGCGCGGTTTCCGGTTTCGGTCGGGCAAAAAGGTTTAAAGTCGATAAAAGAAAGTTAATTATTTCCTATTTGTTTTGGAAAATCAATAGACTGGCCATATAATCACAAAGGTGGAAAAAGACTGGCAGTGCTTTATTTATTTTCTCCCAGTCAGGCTCCGTTCTGATAAGAAGTACTAGTATAATTACTCAGATGATGATAGAGATTCTGATTGGTCGAGGGTTGCGTCATATGTCGCCATATTTCCTCCGGCTAATTCTTCATTACCAGCTAACGCCGACCGAATTTGGAAGTCGCTTTGTGCTATCCGATAAAATGACGTCACTCAATACTTCAAGATAAAGGCCGGAAAAAAGGGACGGCAACCGTGAAGGCTTGGGATAAGGTTGGATTGTTTGGTGGAGCTGCGGAAATTGGTGGAAAACTTCCTGATCACTCTTTCTGCGAAGAGGAAAAGCAAAGAAAGAATCGCGAAAATACAATTCGACGGATGAAAACTACTATAATCCCTTAAGTTGCCGAGGAGCAGGCAATTGAGAATTGGAAGTAAACATTGATCAAGGTAGGAATGTTTTAGCTTACTTTTAAAGTATGAAGTTATTTGAATGAGTTATTCTCAAAAACTGTACAATGGCTATTTTGACTGTTTCAAAAGAGAAGGGTTATGATCGAGCTAATTAACCGGCAGAACAGGCCTTCATCTCCTCCTGTTTCTTTCTTCAAATCACCTGAAGTTTTATTAGTGACGCCGGTAAAATGCTTTTAATAAAACAGTTATTCTACCCTAGACTGTTTGATATGCGTTGCATTTTGGCTATTTATATTCATATCCAACGCGCTCTCGTGAAATAATTGTTAAGTAAATTGAAGTCGACCGGCGCGTCTCTTCTGGCGGTTTTCTAAATAAAAGTGCGCATGCTGAGTGATATTGGTTGTGTGGGTGAGCGAGGAGGGAAAGACAATTGCCGTTTATCTTAACGGTGCAGGTTTGCATGAGTAAGGAAAAACGGTGGAACTCGACAGATTGTTTTCACAAATATATAATAAAAATATAGTTTGGAGATGCATGATTTTTGTGAATTTACCCGACAACAGTTAAATTATTAGATACCGACAGTAATTTTTTCTCGAAAGAGACCTGTTCAAAAATAAAGTACACAGTGTCTTCATCTTTGTTGTTCGGCTTTGGACAAAACAAGTGTCAGAACTCTTTGCCGTCATTCCAATATCAAGTAACCACAAGCTGTTCCGTCGCATGCGATATTGGCCTTCTTTTCCGATCGCGTCATTTACACTTTTGCCATCAAGGCTGAGTAATGGGACGTGCCTAATTGATGATTTTTATTCATATAAAAACTAAACTTTGTATCAGTCTAATTCTAATTGATCGTAATTAGAGTTCGTCTTTTTTTATGTCTTTTTTCCTTTGTGGCGTTTCTGTAAGGATTTGCCTTTCTCACATTTTTCGTACACAATATTTCCGAAGTTACCTTGACTCTTATAAAAGCCCTTTAAAGATGACCCGTGCACGGCAACACGCATTAACGTTAAGAGTCCTCATAAATTTTTGCCGATTACTCTTTTCCGTAAGGCCTTGAATTATAGCCACTATTAATTATAGCCAATCAAACAATTCGACAACATCCAAGGGGATAACAGCTATTTACATTCATATTTTACTAACTGGCAAGGAACAGGTGTTTCTGTTGTGTATAAGGTGGACGTTTGCCATAATTTAGGTGCTGTTGACTGATGAAGCAGGCATATAGATATAGCATACAACAGGTAACAAAACCCTAACTTTTTTATTCCAATTTTTCACAAGAAAAAGCATAAAGCTTTGAGTTTCCAGTATAGGAGATATATGGATTGTCAGTTATGGTACCCACTTGACTTAAAAGGAGTGATAATTCGAAGCTGCAAAGTACAAAATTATATGCCTGGCTAAGCAGAACTTGAAAATACTCGGAGCTAAAAGCTATTTTGTTTGAAAATTAGTTTCATAAAGACTTCATACCGTAAACAAACGAACTGATAACAGTCTAAACCCTACATGTGGGCTATTCTTCAAAATCGGACTTGACGGGGATCTTAACTTTTCTGCGGGTGGACATTTTGAATTTTTTGTCCTTGTTGAATAATATAGTGTCGCTGCAAAGGAAGGAAAACTAGAAAAAGGTACTGGTGAATGAAACTTAGGCTGCATAATCAGTCATGGTTTTTCAAAGAAAATTTGTAATGCAGTTGCCCTTACAACTATCGACGGAGGCCAAACTTCAAAGTACCTCCGCGCCTATCTTTCCAATAATAATTATTAATATGACAGGGATATGAATCATTTCATTTTGCCATTCACAACTTTCGGCATAGGTATCATAACATATAAATGTAAAGGTCTAAACACCTTTCATAACAGGCAGAGAATTTATGTCACGATATATCTCGACTGTGGCCAATACCAGACTTGACTAAATTTTTGAAAATATTTTTTCTTATCCTAATAATTAAGTTACACAGAGCAAGGGCAGACTGTGGACGTGATAAAGATGTAAAAGAGGCGATAGTTACAGTAAAATTAAAGTAACAAATATATTAGCAATGTAAAGAGTTCAAGTTCATGCACGTATGCACTAACGCCTAGAGGCTCAAGGGTCTATATCTTTATGACAGAGTACTGAGTCACGTTCAATGTTCAATTCGACGAGAAAACATGATATAAATGAAATTGAATGATTTTGCCTGGGGAGAGTCAATTCTAAAAGTACTCGGCTAAACAGTATGTTCGTAATTAGATTACAGTGACTCTCAGAACGTTATCATTGCATTTAAGTCAGAACTCAAACTTTTTGCGAAACAGTAAATAACAGTTTTAATCGATTTTGGACAGGCTTTTTCTGTTCCACCATTGATCTACGTCAGGTAGAAATATTGCTTCCAACTGAGTATTAACTCATGAGACGAACCAAATTCTAATCAGTTAGGGCGACCTAAATTAAGTTAAGATAGTCTGAGTGTTTGGTCAGACGTCGAAAATAGGGTGCCTCGAACCAACCAACTGAATCAGACAATCTCTAGAATCAGACCAAAAAACAACAGGCCCATAGCAAGCATCAAACGACCGGGGGGGCTGAGCGAGTGGCCCACATTAACCCCCCTCCACCCCGCTGTTGGTTGTATTTGGCAGAGGAAAAATACGATTTCGTTCATTTACACAATTCCAAATTGCACAGAAGAACAACAGTACATAATCTTGCTATTATCGACAATACTTTGAAACTTTAGCTTCAATTGACAGCTGTCCATTTTAGTAGAACGAGGCTAAATAAACAATATCATACAAATTTTTTTATTAGTTCGTTGCATGTGAACATCGATGTTTGCCCCAGAGACAATCTTCGGACGTTGTACCCATCTGAAGCATACGGATGGAATCGTACTGGACGTCATCCAAACTCGTTCAGACGAACTTAACTGAGTACAGACGTCGAAGGTTTCATGAACTTAACTCACTACGTTTGGTTTGTCTCGTAAAAAGTTCGACGTTAGGCCTAGGCTTAGGATCCCCCTTAAAAACAACACATTTCCACTGACAAGAAATAGACCAGTGAGCGTCGGAGAAAATCTCAGACAATTCTATAATCGTCTTCGAGGGCAAAAACGTTGTCCGTGTAAACAAGACGCCAGCACGAAGCGTGGCAAAGCGAAACTTTGTGTTCTACTTAAGGCTAAGCCGTTTCGCCACTACTAACAGTAAACCTCGTCCGAATTATGTACTTTATTTATAATTTAAGAAGTATAATATAATAAGGAAATAATTATCATAAGAACCTTTAATGAGCTGCCTTACGTCACTGCATAGAGAAGAACCCAAAGAGCGCCAATGCGATAAAGAGTTAGAAGTTTATCACTCTTGGATTAATGCAAGTAAATGATATAACTTGGTACATGACCATGTCATTTAATATTAAATACTCTCCGCCTATTCTGGGTATTGAAATATCAACATTAAGTCAGTTCTACACCACCTTTATCTGCTTTTATTAATTCTTATAAAA
The DNA here is from genome assembly GCA_964035525.1 of Porites cylindrica. NCBI lineage: Eukaryota > Metazoa > Cnidaria > Anthozoa > Scleractinia > Poritidae > Porites > Porites cylindrica. The sequence goes on from OZ037780.1 coordinate 21,624,632, forward strand.
TGCCTCTCCGAAAGGCCATTTTATTTTATTCTAGAAGTTCTCCAGTTAGTAATACATGTTCTAGTGAGTATACCAGTGGCGGATCCAGGGGAGGGGCCAGGGCCCCCACTCCCCCCTCCCCAACTTGTTTTTAGACCAAGGGCCGAAAAAAATTTTTTTTGAGACCGCCGCCCCCCCCCCCCCCCCCCCCCCCCCCTCCTTATCTCAATGTCTGGATCCGGCACTGTACACTGTATTCTATTTTGCCCAACTGAAGTTTTCGATTTGGTCTATTGTTTAGCAACTTTTACGTTTAATTGCGTAGATATTTGCAGTGATAGATATATCAGTGGCATAGGTTGGTTGGTTGGAGGTTCCTTCATGAGTGAGACATTTCTTGCTATTAATGTGACTGTGTGATACAGTTAAGCCTTAATGTGTTGCTTGTGATGGACTGTGTGACTGCGAGATGCGGTTCGCAAGTCCAACCCACAAAAATGACCCTTGCTCGCCAACGAGTCCTCAGTAGCTCAGAGGTTAGAGCATCCGATCTAGAACACGGAGGGTTCGTGGGTTTGAGCATTTTTATATCTATATATAAAGCCTTGAGTGTTTTCCCAAGCCCACTCTAGTACGTAATAATCGTGCACTGACTCGAGCAGTAAATGACTGTATGATCAGACTAAAAACTGTCAATTGTATGTTTCCTCAAGGAAATTAAAATTAAAAGTTCGCAAACTGTATTATAATTTGCATACGATTTCCCGAAACTTCCTTTGTGATGCTGACTAACTTCCTGAATCACTGAATTGAGTTTCCTGCTTGTGGCGTCCGTCAATAACATGCAGTTTCACTATCAAAGAAAAGCAGGTTCACTGTGAAAACAAAAAGCTTACTGTTAACTGGTGTTGAATTGTTGTTTTTTGTGGAAGATCATAAAAGAATAACACGTTTATGGATGCAAATCTCCTCGATTTTGTGTCCTCGCTCTAAGTTTGAATCTATGGTGAAGAAGAAGTCAGTGATAAACATTTTCGCCTAGTAAAAAGGAAGTCTCACAAGCAAATTCAAGATAAGAAACTCAGTCGCGTAGCGGTGGGTACATAATTAGGACTGTCGATCTCCGGGAAACACGCTTTAATAATTTCTCACAAAAGTTTCCTTCACTATCCTGCGAACTGTTCTCTCCAAGCAACGTTTCGGGTGGAGAGAAGCTACGACCGGAAATACATCTGCGTTCGCAGGCTCTTCCAACACACGATACCAATTTGCGTTTTTTTTTTCTTTTTGTAGCTGCGACGAGACTGGTTAAATCTGGGAATCCAAGGTAAACTGTGATACTTTCTTGATGCAGTAAGCCTCAGTCCGCGAGGAACCGAAAAGTAAAAAACGCCAGTTAGATACATGAATTCTTGATGGGCCTGATGTCTATCTACAAAGAATATGGATTAGCTGAGATCGCGGTCACAATAGTGCAGTCCATACTCGTTATTGTGAACTTGGCTGGGAACTCTCTGGTTTGTTTCATCGTGTTGAAAAATCAGTGCATGAGGTTAGTCGTGTGGAAAATGCAGTCAGGACGTTAGTAAGTTGATTTCTGTCGGGAAAATGTGATCCCGGGGGGGTACTCGATATATTTCTGGGTGGGGAGGTACGGCGCGGCCCCTCATACCCTGACCCTGTTTAAGACAAATATCGCTGATTTTCCTGCCCTGTTTAAGACAGAATTCCGATTTTTGATACCCTGTTTAAGACATTTAATTAACATTAGAGCTTGTAAAAATTTTGCTGTTTATCGTCCAAGAAAAGATATCCTGTTTAAGACAAAAAATGATAAATCGATACCCTGATTAAGACAAAAAATGATAAATTCGATACCCTGTTTAAGACAAAAATCCCCAAAAACATACCCTGGCTGGCTGCACGTCCCCATTAAGCCCTTATAAGGGAGTACCCCCCCCCCCCCACCCCCCGGGATGTGATCACACTTTGCTTGATTTCTATTGTCAAACCCCAAACATGCTTGTCATTCGTTGAATAAATATGTCATTCGCCCCTTGTGAGGGAACCGGAATCCGGATTCCGGATTCCCGGATTCTCGGCTGATTCCTGGAAATTGTTACTTGTGGATTCCGGATCCTGGGCTTTATCACCCGGAGTACAGATCAAGGAAACAGGAATCCCTCTAACAATTACAATCCGGAATCCACGTCATGGAATCCAGGGTCCAAGACCGTCTTGTATTCCCATACATGTGACAAGCATCTGCATGCAATAGGAGAGTGAGATACTCCAGGTCTGAAATCTTAGCTGATTAGTTAACGTTGAGCCATTTAATTTTTTCCGGCAAAATGTTGATTTCAATCACTAAGTAAACAGAAATTAGTCAAGTTTTGTCCTTAGTGAACGAAGTCTTTCTTTTTCCTAATAGAGATCTCAAATGATTTCCTTTCATTTTTATGAATTTCTACAGGACATCAATAAATTGCCTCCTCATGAATCTCGCCATAGCAGACATAACTATAGCCACATTTTTACTACCAAGATATGTTTTGGTGCACACTTTCACTCATCCTGATGGAGTTGCTGGAAAAGTGCTCTGCAGACTGCTGACCGGAGGAAATGTTGCCTGGATTGGAGGTGGCACATCAGTTTTTACACTTGTTGCCGTGGCAACTGAACGCTACTTTGCTGCACTACATCCCTTTGGAAAAAAGGGAAATTTTGGTGCTCGTAGAGTAAAGGTATGCTTATCGCTTTTGTTTCGATTTGCGTGTACACCATTTAAAGCGAATTAACTCTTTCTTCGGCAGGTAGCGTAAGTGGTTCATTTAATTTGACTACAACTTACCTTTTGCGTCATCATAGCACAAGGTAACCAAGACAAGGCTAACACTATTTACACAACGATAAAAAGTTAGTTTTCATAACATTTAGAAGTTTCTCTTGGTATCGTGACTAGCAGATATACTCTGAGGGGGAAGTGGAATGAAGACTGAAGTAATTTCACTGCATAATAATTCATGATTAAGCGAGGCACGAGCCCAGTTCCCGGCTGATAGAAAGCCCCTGGTAAAAATTGTGAGATGCAGGAAAAAAGTAGTGTAGAAAATAGAGAAAAAGTACATGAAATGCGAAATTGGAGAGTTAGTATTACCGGGTATCACTTATAAATATAAACATGCATTGCAAAGCAAAGGAACGCGTGACTAGGGCACACCTTGAGGAAGCAGAAGTGCCAATTAACATTGTGAACTTTTGGTTGTGTTTGACTGATTTGCTAGTGGGTCTGGTACAGCATGTCATAAAATATTATAATTTTGTATATATATTTCAGATGACCATTGCTTGCTCTTGGATCTTTGGGATCGTCATCACTTTTCCAATGTTCCTAGCAAGGAACTTTGACAAGGAACTTGATTGGTGCGTTTATACTTGGTCTGAAGAATGGATGGGTAAAGCCTATAGCATGGTTTGGTTTCTATTTACAGGATTTTTCCCGGTTACTTTCATGATCGTTCTATACTCCCAAGTCGTGCACACTTTGTGGTTCACACGTTCAAAGCCAAGAGGACGTCATCATTGTGTGCAACAGGTTCGAAACTAAATTAAAAACAACATGCCTTATACCAATTTATTCCTGCTAGAAAAAGTTCTTTTTTTGGCCATGCAGAAATTTCTGCCCCGTCCTCAATCCACACTGTCGCAGTTTTCATTGATCGCCCAGTCGAATAGTGCCACTTAACGCACTTTTAAAGTGAAATTTTTCGTTTCATTTAACGTCCTCCTTTGTAATAGCGCTATTCTTAAGCCTCCATGTTTAATTATATTAGAATCGGAACCCACCTACGTGTCAAAAGCTCGGGGTGGGCAAATGCCCGACCCACGGGCCACGCAAAATTTGCTAATGCCCCACCCCCGGGACTGACAAGGTAGGCAAATGTTCCGCAGTGGCCCAGCTGGGCGCAGCTGGATTTGTCTGATGCATAAACACACAAAAAAGAACTTGGCCAACATCCAACCACCTTGACCTCACGCTTGGTCAATAACCCATGTGTGTAGGTTTACGTCACTGCCGTCATTTGGTATTAGTGATTTACCTACATTCCTAGCTGCTGGTCCCGTATACTCACCCGCACTAGGGTTTATTCTGTTCCTCAAACAACAAGTTGAAATTTATAATTTTTGTTTTTAGGGTGTACTGAAAGTACGCAAGCGGGTCACCTTGATGGTCATAACAGTCAGTATCATTTTTGGCGTAACCTGGCTTGCAGACACGTTTAACTTCGTCCTCTACTATTATAAGCCTTCCTTCAATCAGCTGACATACGCAGCAACTTCCATTTTGGTCCTGTTCAATTCTGCTATCAATCCTATTTTGTATGCTTTGATAAATCAGCGATTCAAAGAGAAAATGAAAGGAATATTAAGTGGCAAGTGTCGTGCAGAACCAGACGGGATGTTTTCTGTTAAAAAACATGAGAAAGTGGAAATAGCCGTTATCTCCTTTCACCAAAGCCAATTAACGGACGAACGTAGCTGAGGGAGTGATTTCTGATAATTTAATTTATTTATAGAGTTTACCTTAATTAATGTGTATTTAAAACGTGACCGTAAAAACAGCAACTGGTTGGTTAATTAGAGGCCACCTTTGGGAGGGAGAAAGGGGCTTGAGTCAGTGTTGGCGGGAAGTGCCGTGTTTGTTGGTAGGCTAGGCTATGAGGGTCAAAAATCAAAAAGTCATCAAGAATATGGCATAAAAAATAAGATGGGACTTTTGTTTACGGTTATCAACTCTACAACATACCATACACGTGAATAAAATTGAACCGGAGAACTTTTGAACCATTGCAAAGCGGAAAGCTAAGTGGGAATAATACTTGCAATATTGAACTAAAAAAACTGTTCATGATCTAAAAAGTCAATTAGATATCGGTTTGGACAATAGTCCTGTAAGGGAGGATAATCCTTAGAAAGAGTTGTCCGATAACAATCTACAAGGACTACAAGCTTTGGCGTCCTTTCACATTGAGTGATTGACACTTTTAGTAATATCTCCTGCTTTGTGTAAGATTAGAGACCCTTAGATTCTAGGACGAGAAGGACTACGAGTACGAGATGTAATTTAAAGCTGTTTCGCGTTTGCTCAAATAATAGACACCCCGGAAAGCTTTATTGTACATCTTTTTCGCTACAAGAAATTAGCACTGTTATCTTGATTGAAGGAGGTTAAGCTATCTCCCAGCTGCAAAATATTAACACCTATAACACTTTATAACTTGTGTCCGCTAACGCGACATTCTCGCTAAAACTCGTAGTAAAATGACGACGACTATCATGTTTTCCTGCCACAATGACGCTGGCTCACTCGCTCGCACTACTCATTATTGAGAAAATATCGTACTCGCACTCGTCTTAGAATCTAAAGGTCCCTATTAATGTTGTTACTGCGAAGAAAGAAACTGATATTGAGAGTACTACTTCCTGACAGGAACAATGAAAACGTTAAAATAGCCATCCTCGCCCTTCCAATTCAACCAAGTCAATAATGCGAATATTGCACCAGATATCTGATAATTGAAGCGTCTATGGGTGAATTATTGCGTGTATGTTGTCTATGTTGTCATTGAACTGTTTTGCACCCACGTATACTGTGTCCATACTGTGTCTAAAATTAAAAAACTAAAACCCTTCAATTAGGTTATACCAGTCGTAACATAAAGATAGAACCTGGCGCAACGTTAAAGTGCCTACAAATGACGTTATTGGTGTTAATGCATTCCACCAAAAGTTAATTCAATCAAAAAACAGGTTATTTGAGTTCCTACTATACTGCTACTAATATGTTTAGGTTTAGACTTATCAGATAGAGTGTTTTTACATAACGTCACGGCGGCCATATTGGTGTCCCAAAACAAGGAAACGGTGGCAATGTTGGTATCCCAAACCGTTCCTGTGGGGTTGAACTCTTTTCTTATGCAAACACTTTCTTTTGTTCTAATAAATTTGCATAGATGATGGCCACGTGAGTGAAAACACTCCATAAATTTAAAAAATGGTAAACGTGCAGCGTGCAGCAATCGAGTTATGGATACAAAAAGAAGTTATCGTCACACTAAAAAGAACATTTTTTGCTACCCGCCAGAGAAAAAAAATCATTGCAACAAACAGCATTTTGGCACGAGGTAAAAGTAGTATGTTGCCCACCGACTCCCTTTTTACACTGTAATTTAGTTTAGTAACAAAATGCAACGCGCGTTTCATAAAAAAAAAAGTTAAAAAGTAATATACAGTCCTGCCGATGTAAGAATTTCATTCTCAAACAAGCGTCAGGTCTGGATCCGCCACTCCTGTGTGTGTGATATGTCAGTACATGTGCTCCATGGAATAAAAGGTGCTATGTATTTCTTTTACGATGTGTTGCACTAGTTGTCGTCGATTTGTGCCAGACCATCCTGCTAGCACAGCCTTTCTGACTTGCACGATTTTGGTGTCTTCGAGAAAAAACTCTGCATGACTTGAGTAAGGTCTTACTTCGCTTTTCACGAACATGCGAATTCTGAAGTTCAAAAGCCAACTGACGATTGCGTTTTTCGCTGCCGTAAATCATCTTAACGGACCTCTTAGGAAACAAAACTTTACTTTAACGGGTTCAAAAGGTCAAGGTTTGTGATTTGTGATTGGTGGATTTCGATCCGTTTTGTGTGTTTCTGTGTTTCCAGGTTCGTTACTTGTGATCGTAATTATGATTGACGGCAGCGAAAAACGCAATTGCGAAGGCGGCTTTTGAACTTTAGAGTTCGCATGTTTGTGAAAAGCGCAATAATTGAGAATGTTTCTTCTTCTCCTGGGATACACTTTTTGAACCCAGGCCCAAAAGTCCCACGCTTGGTAAAGAGGGCTCATTTATCAAAAAGTGGACGCTATTGACTAGTGCGGACGTTTGGGCATCGGCGACTTCAAAGGCTAGGCAGAGCCAGCCTCGTTCCCAGTCGTCCTCGGCGATTTCGGATGTGACGTCACCTGTCAAGCTTGTCGGAAAAATTCGCGCTATCGCACTCTGTTCCAAGGCTCCTCTGGTAACTCGGATAGCGCGAACTGGCCTGGGTACGAGGCTGAGGCAGAGCGTCTTTTTTCCACAATGAACAAAACAAAAGGAGGCTCTGTTCGCAGGGTCAAGGATGCTAAGGTTTTTCACGACTTTAGCTCTTACACAGAGGTTTTTTTTCTACACGATATACTACATTAAGGCTAAAAGCTACAATTTAAAGCAACTTTTGATCATTCTGCTAGAAGATACCAAATCCTATGGAGGCAGAAATTAAAGGAACTATAATCTACATTTGGGTAGCCTTTGTACTTCGCCTGAAAATTCTACTTGAGTATTTCTACTAAGATTTTCTACTCAGTTTAGGCTAATTTTTGAGCCAGCTTTGTTAGTGTTGAAATATCACACTTCAGTAAAATCCAACAGGTGATCTATTAACAATGCTGCGTTCTGATTGGTTGAGCTACTACTACGCCATAAGTTATAGCCCACTAATAGCTAAAAGTGCCGGCTTTTTGGCGGCAAAAAAGGATTAAAGTCTAGTTTTAACCAGCTAAGGTTGTTTTGTCTCCATATTATTGACCAACTAGTTGGTTTTTACTAAAACAATTATTCCTCTCGCTCTCATGGCCTCTGAGTCAATAGCCCATCCGACCTTCGGCTTCATAGGCTATTGCTAGTCTTTACACTAGAGCCTAAATAAGCTAAGAAATATTTCAAGACAAGTAAATTTTAAAGTCTTCAAGTAAAAGAAAGCTTCACACACAACCTATCTTTTTTACTTCAGGTTTACATAAGCCTATTTTCCCATGCAACATAATTAAGATTGATTGACGTGCTTCGCCCTTCTCAAAGCTTAGAAACCGCAAGTTCGCCAAGTCGGTTTTAAGGATGGTTTTCAAGTCAGTTTTACCCCATCTCACATACTGTAGCTTGGTGTGGCACTGTTGTCGTGCAAGCGACAGAAACAAGCTAGATAGAATTAATGAAAGAGGACTACGTACAGTTTTCAAAGATCGAGTCTCTCCTTATGGTGACCTTCTTACACACGCTGGAATGACTAGTCTATATAACATGAGATTACAAGATATCGCTATCTTTGTGTTCAAAATAAGGAATAGATTACTGCCTTACAACATACTAGAACTCTTGTCGTCATCGCCTTCGAACTACAAGCTGAGGAACTCGGACTTTCACGTTCATAGGGTAAAAACTGTTAAATATGGAAAGCATTCCCTCAGATTTTTTGGACCATTTTTATGGTCAAAATTGAGTATGAAGGACAGAAACGAGACCTCCTTAAGCAGGTTTAAAGCAAATATAAAAAGAAAAGATCTGAGCAAATTGGTTAGTGATAACGCATGCAAAGGGTGCCACCTGTGTGACTCATAATTCATAAACAGGAAATATCATAACTGGTAGAGTTGATATATTATGAAATTGTATATATAGTTTTTTTTTTCTTATTTATTACATAGGTGTATTTTCGAAGAATATTGAATATCGTGTATCTTTTTAGTAGTTTTAGAATAGTTAAGTCTTATTGGCCTATAGTATTATGTATATATATTTCTTATTAATAAGTTATTTAAGTAGTGTCCCCGATTAGTAGGCCTGACGGCAAGCTAGAAGACTAGAAACTTAAATAAGGTTGTTGATTGATTGATTGACTTTAAACTTTCTTGAATCGTTTCAACTTTCCCACTTTAATGAGATGCAAAGTAAAGTTACTTGAGATCTTACTTAGGCCTTCACACGTACGCGTATTGTTTGGTTAAGTAAAACTTAGCAACTGTTAAGTCTTACTTAACAGCCTAGTGTAAAGACAGCCATTGACTCAGAGCCCATTCGGGCTCGTGGAATAATTGTTAAATGGATTTTACAAAAGGGATAAACCCTTCTCGATCTACAGAATACTTTAGATCATTCTCAGCCTCGTCCTAAATATTTTTAAGAACAAGTGCCGTTCAGTAGTCATAACTTAGTGGGTGATTACTAAATACAAGGATAAATAAGCTTTTCCACTCCTAATAAGAAACGATGGAACCACTTTTTTGAAACGAAAGCAAAAATTACATTGAAATTCTACCGCTGTTCATGACATAACGGTCAACCCTTTTAACTGAACAGCTGCTGAGTAAAATGTTTATATCATGATGATAGACTTTAGACTTCCCGTTTTTTAGGCATATGTTTGACAGTTCTTCTACCATTTTCGATAGAGCAAGCAGAGGAAAAACGCAGGATTAGAGTTCACAAAGCCACTTTCCAGGTATTTGCAAAATCGGTAAAAACTGTTTCTTTTTATTTGAACACCTAAGTCGTTTGAAAAAAAAGATTAATTACGATAATAAAGCTGGATGCATGAAGAGGAAGGTTAAGAAGGGATCGATGTGTAAAACGGAGTCATCCATGAGGAAAAAGCAAAAAATAATATTCCACCTCGACAAAAGCTATGTGACATAAAAACGTTCATTTTAAGGAGCTATTGAGTCAAAGACCAAAACAATTAACCAAGCAATATGTCACTCGAAAATAAAATTCATATCTTCGCGCCACCGTGTAATATCCTTTATATATTACAACAAAAAGACTCGAAAAAACGTAAATATCGATAACCTGATCCTATATAAGATCTTTATGAGTAAAAAATGTCTCAAAATCCTCTTTTTTTTAATTGTAGGAAGCAATGAACTTTATCTACAGGGAGCAAGGCCCAGCCGAGATCGCCGTAACAACAGTGCAATCGTTACTCATTATTGTAAACATCACTGGAAACTCTTTTGTTTGTCTCATCATAGTAAAGAACAAAGACATGAGGTAAGTGCCGGTATACCTATACTGTCCGCAACATTTACACGTTTTGTATAAGAAAAATAGCCTGTAAACTTCTCACTCCAGAGCATTATAAGAGCAACAAAAGCAAAAAGTTAAAAGACAAAGTAAATATTGTTTTCGACGTTTTAGGGATGCATTTCCTAATTAACCTTGAATATGGGGGTCGCACTAATAATGGGCTTGCAGTTTGAGATTGCATAATCTCCCCTCAAGAAGTTTTTGGCGCGCGATCCGCAAGTCACCCCCACAGCTCATCAGTGTTACCCCATCTCTTTTAATCTTTATACAGTTGACTCTAGATAACTCGAACCCTCGCTAACTTGCGCGAACCTCGCGCAAACTCGAACCCTAGTCGATTTTCTCTCGATTTCTGGATTCATACTTCCACTGTAATATTACCCTCGGTTACCGTAAATGATCTAATAAACGCCCCCTCTCTAATGAACGCCTCCTATCTTATTAACGCCCCCCTAAGCTGACAAGTTTGTATTAAACGCCCCTCTCCAAAAAACACCCCCTGTCTAATAAACGCCCCCCTTCCCTGAAAACCACACATAAACTGGAAACAGATGTACAATACAATCAATCAATTTATTTGCGTTCTTGCTTAATTAACACCGGTGTGCGAGTTGCGTTTTGCTCAATTTCCAGTTCAAAGTGAGGATAGCGTTCTTTAATGTTCTTGATCCCATTTCAAGCAATAACTAACTCAGACATAGAAGAAGCCGGCGATGAAAATACCATGGTGCTCGACGAGGACTCGGATGTTGACATTGAGCTATAAGAACTACCAGTACGGTACCCTTTTCCGCCACTTTGTATGTACCATATACCGTTATGGATTTGTAGACGGTTTAGACTTATCAGCGGACCGACTTGATAGTCTGCTAAAGCTCTGTCATTTAGATTATTATAATACCGTATTTAGGTTACCATGTTACAGTTATTAGAATAAACGCCTCTCTCTTTTAAACGCCTCCCCCCCCCCCCCCCCCCCCACTCCTTGGACCCTTGAAATTTAATAAACGCCCGCCCTCCCGCTAACTCCAAGTAATTTTTGTTTTCTTTCAAGTCACTTCTACATAATTTTACCCTCGATAACTCTAACCACGTTTTAAGCCCGTGACAAGTCGGAAAATAAATTAGACAGTGTACTGAAGTCCGAAGCATTGAATTTATTTCAAAACAATCGTGTCAATTCTTTGTCTTTACATTTTTGTCATTCCACTGGTAAATTCAAATTCAGTGTCTGTCCTTGTATCTTAATCAAGCTTTGTTGCTTAATTACTTTTTCAAAATATCAGTCTATATCTCTTGCTTCCCTGAAGAGAAGTGAGCATGATATTTGAATTCCCTCCACATCCATTTGCTTATGTGCTTGTGTCGGGCTATCTACTCCGAACACCCGAGTAACAAGAACTTTTTTTCGATTTCCCTCGAGGGTTCGAGTTATCGGGAGTGGATATCAAATATTCCGATTTCGGAAAGTTCGTATTAAAACTCCTATATCAGAATGCGCACTCGCATATCGCGCTTGGTCACGGATTATCGAGCTCAAGAGTGGCTGTTCGCAGTCTATATATGATCAGGACACCGTGGTCCTCTTTCTTCTGCCGTCCTCTTGCCTAAACTCACTATCATCAAGTTTCTTTAAATACCCTTTTCCGAGGGGAACTAACTAAGACAATTTTCTGGTTTCCCTAAGGACATCAATAAACTATCTTCTTATGAAGCTCGCCATAGCAGACATGACTGTGGCCACATTTTTAGCGCCTCGATATATTTTTATCCACACCTTCATTCACCCGGATGGAGTTGCTGGGGATATTCTCTGCCGGCTACTAACAGGAGGAAACTTCGCCTGGGTCGGAGCTTGCGCATCAGTATTTACCCTTGTCACCATAGCAACTGAACGCTATTTTGCTGTGATGTATCCTTTTGAAAACAAAGGAAAACTTAGCAGTCGTAAACTTAAGGTGAGGAAATACAATGCGGTTAAAGGCGAGTGATTTTATTTCAATTTAATTTTTACACTCATACAAAAATATCAATACCGGAGGGAATTTTGCCTGGATTGGAGGTGGCACATCAGTTTTACTCTTGTTGCCGTAGCAACTGAACGCTACTTTGCTGCACTTCATCCCTTTGATAAAAAGGGGAAGTTTAGTGCTCGTAGAATAAAGGTATGCTCATCTCTTTTGTATTGATTTGCGTGTACAACATTAAAAGCGAATGAACTCTTTCTTCTGGAGTTAGCGTAAGTGGTTCATTGACTTTGTCTACAGTAATAGCGAAGCTCTCTCGTGTGCGACGCGCGTGCCTGCGGAGCACCATGGGTAAGAAAATTTGGTAAACTATTCATCCGAGAAAATTTGGTCATCATGACGTAGCGTACGCCCACCCGTACACACACCTCATGTAAGCTGATGTCAAATGTCACATAAGATCTTAAAGAAATTAACACTTTGTAACCCATCCGAATGAGGATGAATTGACAGCTGTCAAAATCAGACATCCGCTGACAGTAATCACGGCGGGTTCAGATAAAGGACCAGTAACTTTTTCCCTACATGTAAGCTGATATAATATGTCACACCAACATGAAAATGAAAATGAAATGAAACTTCACTTTCACCGGCCAGGGCTGTCAGTTGGCTACCAGTAGTTTAATTAAAGTTATAGCGGAGCTCCACCCGCGCGCGAAGCGCGCGCGTGGGCGGAGCCCCATAGCTAAGGAAATGTGGTAATCTACCCATCCCAGAAAATTTGGTAATCACGTGACCGTACACCGAGCGAGCGACCGTCCGTCCGCACCACAGGCATACCAATGTAAAATAACTCAATCAACAAGTATGGGAACACAAATGCAACTCAAGGTTTTGTTTGGAAGGAAATCACCTTGCCGCCCGGACTTTTAGAAAGAAAAAAGTCATGTCTTTTTCGGCGTTATTTTTTATGTGTACACTAACGTGGATAAAGGAGAAAGAGTTAGAGCGAGTTATTGAAAATTCGTTGGAAGAAAAACATGGAAATTCAAAGCGGTGGTGAGAAAATGAGAAATGCTAGCGGCCAGCAAGGTGAAAATGAGCGGCAGTGAAAAATAAAAGCGAACATGAACACTGGAAACAAAATATTGGGTAAGCACATACGACAATTTCTCCATAAAAAAAGTGTGTAACTAGGAAGTTTGACGTTTTAGTCGTACAAAACAGTGTTGTAGTCGTGCAAAACAACGGCAAGGGAAAAACAATAAAGCGTGCTGCACGTGCAAATTTTCTTTTTGCTAATTAGAAGAAAAAGTGTGCTGCACGTGCAATTTGTTCTTTTGCTAATTAGATTTATTAGTTTCATTGTCGTCCCCCGTTTAGCGTTACACGATTTAATTTTTTTCTTTACACGTATTATTAACCAGAGCTTTGCTTTTAGCCCTGGCTAAATCAATGTATTATGCGCTAGCCAAATTAAGGTCAATTGTCAGCCGTCAAAATTGAACATGTGAAGACCACTATCAGATCACTAACAACGCGGGCTCAAATACACGATCTGACATTTCGCCCCATTAATCCTCTATTACAACCCAGACTGAAAAATGTCTTACTCACACACGCAGTCAACAGTCCGTTTATTCGAAAATTCACCAATCTAATCAAGTTCAATTGGCAGCTGTCAAACTAGAGCATCTGCTGACCATCATTACCTGTCCGTATCGCGGGCTCAGGTATCGGCCCACTGAGTTCGAGTTTTTTGAAATTATCCGCTGACAAGTTTCTACTTTTCAAATGATTGCAGGCTCAAGTTCAATATTTTTAGCGCATAGGAAATAGGAAGTTTTTTTTATGAGCCGTACTATTAAACTTTTAATTTCAAACTGACCTCGAACGCGAGAATTCAGCCAGCTTTTATAGTCAGGGAAGTTGCTTTTGACCTTTCTCACCATGGTCACGCGTTGGTCACGCTCTACGTCCAATTTTTATGTTCTTGTTGGTCAAAAGGTGACAGGTGAGTTCATGCGGAAAATTTATGTAGCATCTTGAAACTTGATTACTGATACCTGAAACTGACAGAGTTTTGTGTAACGTTTTGAATCAGTGGTCGGTTCTGGCAATTCTACTTTTTGCAAAAAACGCAGATAACGAAAATAAAAAATGCCTAAAAAAGTCAAAGTCGAAATAAGTCGGCTTTTTCCCGGCCCCTTTCTTTGTTTGGTATTTTTGGCGGAGTGCACTCGACTGACAGCTGCCAAAAAATGGTGGGAAATTTTGGCAATCGTGGCATTAATTTACGAGTGTTTATATGTAGTTGCACACTTTGTGTTCTTGCAATGGTTCAAGATGTCGGATCTTTACGTCAAAATTTAGATGGACAAGAAATAAAAAAGGGGTAAAACTAAAGTCTTCAACTCTAGACAAAGGTCATCTGGTAATTTATGCTCGATCTAAACTACGGGATCTACGAACATTTCCTTCGAAGAAGAGGAGATAATTCCACCATCAGATACTGGCTTTTAGTAGGTCGAGGACTTTGAGAAGGCGTACCAGAGCACGGCGACAAGAACAAATTTCAACCCTCCGCCTGGGCAGAGTGCGCTGGCCGTACTAAAACGACCAACCTTCACCACCACCAAGAAGGGTCAAGTGGCGTGGAGGAAATCGCTTGTAGTGGTGGATATGTTGCCGTCTGGCGAACGTTCAAGGTACGGTGTACATGTCGCTGACCGAAGAAACTTCGTCGGTCGATGAAGTACAGTGGGTACTAAAACAACAATTAGGATTTGAAGTGATTCTTCTGAATGCAAATACTTCATCGACCGACGAAGTTTCTTCGGTCAGCGACAAGGTGCACCTGGAACGTTTCTCCAATTTCGCGAGACGGCGACACGTCTACCATATGAGCGATTTCTGCCGCGTCTCTTGACCCTTTTTGGTGGTGGTAAAGGTCGGTCGTTTTTAAATGGCCACCGCACTCTATCAAGACGGGAGGTTGAGATTTGTTCGTGTGGCCGTCCTTTGGTAGGAAAGAGGTACCCCAAGCCCTGTACACTGTATTGCAGGCACTACTGAGCTAACTGAGTTGGCAGTCATTCGTTCTCCGTTGACTGAGTACGTCTTCTCAAAGTCCTCGACGTGCTAAAAGCCAGTATGGGAGAATTTTCTCCCCTTCTTTAAAGCAAATGTACGTAGACCTCCTGGTTTAGGACTAGCCTAAATCATGACCATGGCCAGAGTTTCGTTGTTTAGATTTAGAGACTTAAGTTTTACCCCTTTTCTTATTTCTCGCTCATCTTAATCTTGACGTAAACGTCCGACATCTTGAAACATTAATGTTTCAAGATGCCGGAACACAAAGTGCGCCTACATATGAACAATTGTAAATTAACGTCACAATTCACTGCTCGCAATTACCTGTCATTTTTTACAGTTGTTAGTTGAGAGGACTGAAGATTGAGATTGCCGCCTTTGTTTGACAACTGTCCGCTCAAAAAGACCAAATAAAGAAAGAGGGAAAAGGTCGACTTTTTTTTACTTTGAAGAAAAAGGCAAAAAGTTGAAAAAACTCGAGAAATGTCTCTTTCCAGCTTTTTTGCGATTCGTGAGATATGAATATTGCTCAAGAAAGTTGCTTCATTTTCCTGACATGACTTTATATCGAAGACAAATCCTAAAAATATCCGGCTTTTCGTGAGAAAAGGGGGCACTTTTCTCAAGTTTCCATAATGGCGACTGGAGGTTAAAAAAGGGTTTCCTTTTTTCAGTGTTGAGTATTGAATACAAATAAAGATCTTGATTTTTAGGCGTTTTTCATTTTCTGAATCCGCGTTTTTTGCAAAAAGTAGAATTGGCGGAACCGACCACTGATTGTTGTGAAGCTTTGAACTGTCTTTTTCCAGTGGATGCAGAAAATGAAATACAGCTGCTAGCAAGATTCTTAAGTTATTCATGGCTGGATTGTTTGTTGTTTTTTTGGTTGAGAAATGCGCCGCTTGTCAAAATCCTCGGAAATCCGATTTCGGATGGATCGCTTTTACTCACCTCCCCTTGCTTAATGCGTATTATAAAGAGAGTTCAAAAAAGTCTCAAGCGATTCTGTTGGCCTTCAGGAGCCGCATCTTGACCGGTAAGCCTGAGTTATTATTGTATTTTATGTTTTTTTTTTCTGGTTTCCTAAAGTCGAGCGTAGTTTCTGCGCCAAGCAATGATCTGACCTACAGTAGCATCAGGTTTGACATAAGGTTACAGATTTTTAAAAAGTCTTAACATTTTCTGACCACAAAATTATACAAAGAAAACGTTCCGAAGAATACAATGTATTTAAAACTGTGAAAGGTTTGAACCCAGGAGTCGTTTCAAAAGGTTGAGTTTGATCGTCCGGGTGAACGTAGTCCTGAATAGGACTGTTGTTGTTGACAGTGACTGACGTTTCGACAACCTGTGCGGTAGTCATCTTCAGAGTCAAAGTGAGTTGTGTCACGTCAGTTGATGGTATTATACTCTGGTTATTGATCTGATTGGTCAATTATGTCGCGATGTTATTGGTCGTCTGTCAGTTAAGCCGTGATGTTATTGGCTATGAAGACTCGTAATCAGTAATTGGTGCGTTTCGATCCGTCTATTGTCACAGTTAAACAGTCGTCTATGGTTAGTCAAATTGTCAGTTCTCCAGTTGTTCTCTCGTAGTTAGTTTTCCTTGATCTCGTCAATAAGTCGTTTGTAAGGCGCTGGTAACTGTTGGCTACGATTCAGTGGCGTTTGTTCTAAGTTAGTAAACCAGCTTTCTAAAGTAAGACGTTGATAGTAGTCTGTAGAATACGTTATACATGCCGCAGAGTCCCAGTCAATTTGATGTTTGGTCTTTAAATGGTGCTCAGCAATGTGATTGTTGACGTCACCATTCCTCGTCGCGCGTTTGTGTTCGGTCAGTCGCGTGCTTAGGTTTCTGCCGGTTTCACCAATGTAAGAAGCCTGGCAGTCGCAGCTTTTGATCTTGTATACTGCTCCCTGTCTGTCCTCCGGTTTGTCTTTGTCCTTGACATTAGTAAGCAGTCGCCGTAAAGTGGTTATCGGTTTGTGCGCAACACGTATATTGTAAGGTTGTAATATACGTGCAATAGTTTCAGAGGTGCCTCTGATGTACGGTATAGTCGCTGTCGTAACAGGGCCAGAGTTTGTCTGAGAGTTGGAATCAGTGTTACTGTGAGTGTTCCGTCTAACAAAGTCCGTGTTGTAATTGTTCTTACTAAAAACGTTGTTAAGATAATCAGTCTCGTCTTGTAGGCTGTCAGGTGAGTCGCAAACTAGTTGCGCTCGTCTCGTCAGAGTCCGGATAGTAGTAGCCTTGTGAGAGGTCGGGTTGTACGAAGACTGGTCTAGTAATCAGTCGGTATGTGTCGGTTTTCTGTAAATAGTCGTTTTTAGTTTGTTGTTGTCGCGAGTGACCAAGCAGTCTAGAAAAGGTATCTCACCATTTTCTTCGATCTCCTTGGTGAACTGTATGTCCGCGTTCTGTCTGTTAACTAAAGGTGTTCGTGAAAATCGTCAATTACGTCTTTGTGTACGGCGGTGAATGTGTCGTCAACGTAACGTAACCAAAGAGGTACAGTTCGCGTGTAGGTAGCTAGGGCTTGTTCCTCGATGTTTTGCGTTACAATTTCTGCTACAACAACAGAAACTGGAGAGCCCATAGCTGTTCCGTGTAACTGTTTGTAGTGTTTGCCGTTGTACTGAAAGTACGTTGAAGTCAAACAGAGGTTGAGTAGGTCCATAATGTCGTCTGTAGGTAGTGGTAGTTAAAGACGAAACATCAAATTGACTGGGACTCTGCGGCATGTATAACGTATTCTACAGACTACTATCAACGTCTTACTTTAGAAAGCTGGTTTACTAACTTAGAACAAACGCCACTGAATCGTAGCCAACAGTTACCAGCGCCTTACAAACGACTTATTGACGAGATCAAGGAAAACTAACTACGAGAGAACAACTGGAGAACTGACAATTTGACTAACCATAGACGACTGTTTAACTGTGACAATAGACGGATCGAAACGCACCAATTACTGATTACGATTCTTCATAGCCAATAACATCACGGCTTAACTGACAGACGACCAATAACATCGCGACATAATTGACCAATCAGATCAATAACCAGAGTATAATACCATCAACTGACGTGACACAACTCACTTTGACTCTGAAGATGACTACCGCACAGGTTGTCGAAACGTCAGTCACTGTCAACAACAACAGTCCTATTCAGGACTACGTTCACCCGGACGATCAAACTCAACCTTTTGACAATGTATTTAGTTATGATTTTGGCTGTAAAAAGAAAGCTGTGAGCGATATTCCTGCCTCGCGGCTCACCTTGAAGTAAACACCGGGAAGCCGGCTTAACTCTGCAAGGTTTTTGAAGTCTATGAGCTTATGCTTACCTGACTCATGATTTTCAGAGACACTTATACTCTCAAAACTTATCTTCGTGAATAAAAATTGTTGTCTTCGTACATGTTTCACTAAGTTATATTTATTTTACTGATTGTTAGTAGTCTCTTTCTCAATTTAATCGCCGCGCAGGTTGTTTTCAGTCGAACATAAAACAGAACACTGCACGCAGGACTACTCAAAATGCCGCGCGTAAATATCACATAACAAAACCATAAATAAAGGGAAATAAAACCTAAACATCATAAGATCTCTATCATGTTGAAGCTGAAGTCTGTTAATATTCATTCAAACGGCTCTGACAACTCGGACTGCAAATTTGGTGCTTGACAAAAGTGAGAACCCGTCCGGCTGGCCATATAAGTGATTTTGGGAATTTTTTGATCGTTTTCACTAAAATCCCTTAATTATTACCCTGCATATCACATAGGAGTAGATTTTTCCGACTAAACAGTCCCGGTATTATGGAAAATTCTCTTCATGAAAACGTTTTATAACGTGGTCAATTCTATAAACTTTTGCTCAAAGGAAGCGCGCGCTTCGATCGTCCTGGATATTGAATGAGCGCAATTTGTCTTGCAAAATTGTGAAAAACTGCAGAATTATAGGTTTAAATAGGCAAGGAAGAACAAATCCTGTTCGAGGTCTGTATGATAAAAAACAGGCACACAGGCATAGCACTGTTTTCCTCAGACCTTCGGCTTAATTATGTATAAAAACACTGATAAAAAGTATATTGAAAAGACTATTTTACACACCACCAGATTTGTGGCCAAGATTTACTTGTAAAGTAAACCTGTAGAACACAAATCTTTTTCGAAACACAAAAAGACCGGCCTGTTTTTTTATTATTATTATTATTATTTTGGCCTTCCTTTTAGACAGATGAATGCAACGTGTAAATTGGTTGCAACTGAGGACGATAGTGTCTTGCATAAAATTATGTTTCGGAGATCTCTCCGATCCAACGGAGTGGTTGGAGAGACTATGAATGAATCTTATAAAAATAAAAGTAGTGTAGGTGGGTGACTGGGTTTAACTTCTTTTGTTTGGGAAGAATTTGTTTTCTAGGCCTAATTTACTGTCAAATCGAATAAGATTGCTATTTTTTGGTGTACATATGAGACTATTAACTCGATGTAAAATTTGTGTCACTCTCTTGAACTGTCAAATTATTCTTCTCTAAGGAATTACTTTCCCTCAAAAGTCTCATGAATGTACCTTAAAGTTAACTGATTAATGTTTATTGTTTTCTTAAAATTATTAATTTATTAACGTAAGCTTCGCTTTTAGCCCTGGCTAAATCTACATATTACCTTTTGCGTCATCATAGCACACGGCCTTGATAACCAAACCACTATTTACACAAGGATAAAAAGTTAGTTTTCATAACATTTAGAAGTTTCTCTTGGTATCGTGACTAGCAGATATACTCTGACAGGGAAGTGGAATGAAGATTGAAGTACTTTCACTGCATAATAATGCACGTGATTAAGCGAGGCACGAACCCATTTCCTGGCAGATGGAAAGCCCCTGGTAAAAATTGTGCGGCAGCAGCAAAAACGTAGTGTAGAAAACACAGAAAAGTTAGATGAAACGCGAAATTGGAAAGTTGGTGTTACCGGGTATTACTTATAAATATAAACGGACATTGCAAAGCAAAGGAACGCGTGGCTGGTGCAAACCCTACCTTGGGGAAGCAGAAGTCCCAATTAACATTTGTAAACTTTTGGTTTTGTTTCACTCATTTGTTAGTGGGTCTGGTACAGCATGTCATAAAACATTATAATTTTGTATACATATTTCAGATGACCATTGCTTGCTCTTGGATCTTTGGGATCGTCATCACTTTTCCAATGTTCCTCTCGAGGAACTTTGACAAGGAAAATGATTGTTGCGTTTATACTTGGTCTGAAGAATGGATGGGTAAAGCCTATAGCATGGTTTGGTTTCTGTTTACAGGATTTTTCCCGGTTACTGTCATGATCGCTCTATACTCCCAAGTCGTGTACACTTTGTGGTTCACCCGTGCAAAGCCAAGAGGACGTCATCAATGTGTGCAGCAGGTTCGAAACTAAATTAAAAACAACATGCCTTATACCAATTTATTCCTGCAAGAAAAAGTTGTCTTTTTGGCCATGCAGAAATTTCTTTGTTGATCAATTTTGTTCGGTCGAGATAGCTGGATATTCCCTGGAGCTGGTACACTTGAGCTGCCAAAAGCCCCATCCTCAATCCACACTGTACCAGTTTTCATTGATCGCCCAGTCGAATAGTGCAACTTAACGCATATTTAAAGTGAAATTTTTCGTTTCATTTAACGTGCTCCTTTGTAATAGCGCTATTCTTAAGCGCAAGCCGCGACAAAACCAATCATGATTCTTTATTTTATTATTGTTATTTATCTTGTTATAAATAGCTCCCGATTTCATAATGTAGGTTCTGTCGTGATAAGCAATGAAGAAATGCATGCATAAATCGACAAATCATACCTCTAAAAACCTCCACACATTTTTCGCATCCTTTATAGATGAGCCAATCTGCCAATCTGCCAATCTCCTTGTTAATGTCAAGTTTCCAGTAAAATCCTCCACGTTTAGTTATATTAGAATCGAAATCCACGTAGTACGTGTCAAAAGCTCGGGGTGGGCAAATGCCTGACCCACGGGCCACGCAAAACTTGATAATGCCCCACCCCCGGGACTGACAAGGTAGGCAAATGTTCCCCAGGGGCTGGACGCAGCTGGATTTGTCTGATGCATAATCACACAAAAAAGAACTTGGCCAATATCCAACCACCTTGACCTCACGCTTGGTCAACAACCCATGTGTGTAGATTTACGTTACTACCGTCATTTGGTATTAGTGATTTACCTACATTCCTAGCTGCTGGTCTCGTATACTCACCGGCACCCGGCTTTATTCTGTTCCAAAAAAAATAGGTTGAAATTTTTAATTTTTGTTTTCAGGGTGTACTGAAAGTACGCAAGCGGGTCACCTTGATGGTCATAACAGTCAGTATCATTTTTGGAGTAACCTGGCTTGCAGACACGTTTAACTTCGTCCTCCACTTCTATAAGCCTTCCTTCAATAAGCTGACATTCGCAGCAACTTCCATTTTCGTCCTCTTCAATTCTGCTATCAATCCTATTTTGTATGCTTTGATAAATCAGCGATACAAAGAGAAAATGAAAGGAATATTAAGATGCAAGTGCCGTCCAGAACCAAACGGGATGTTTTCTGCCGGTTAAAAATCATAAGCAGAAGTGGAAATAGCCGTTATAAAAAGCCAATGAAAGGACAAACGTAGCTAAGGGGGTGATTTCTGATGATTTAATTTATTTAAAGAGTTTGCCTTAATTAATATCTGTCTGGATTTGTTAAAACGTGGCTAAAGAAATTTCAAGTGCATTTTAACCATTTGACATCTAAGTGGAATGGGAAGCAGTTAAAAGTCACTAGCTGAAGCTAAACAATGACATAGTTATTGCTGGCAATAGACGATAAAGTTCTCTCGCAGAAGTAAGAGGATTTTGTGATGAAATAAACAACATTTGAAACGTCCAGAAATTGTAATCTTTTAGTCAGTCAAACCGTGAGGCCACAGCTCAGTGTTGGCCGAAAACAGATTAAGAATCCACAATCTTTGAGCACAGAATAGGCTTTCTAAGACAAAATCACCTAAACTAAACACTCACGAAGCGTTTTTAGGCTTGACACAAAGTATTCTAGTAACACGAGCTCAACCGCACATACCTGAGATTTGTCTGTCAACACTTTCGGTAAATCACACAATAAATGACTTTCGCGGCAATCACAACACTTCCCAAAACCACTCATAATATTTCCACACTCAACACGGGCAAAACATCGTCAAATTACTCCGTAAAACATTCGCTTTCTCCACATAAATCGTCACATGGAACTTTTCTCGACTCACTGACAGTCGATTTATTCAAGATCCCGGATGTAAACCAGCGGTTGAAAAGGAGACATACAGCGCCCGCCTTCCACACAGTTTTCTACTAAGTCTTTGGCCTGCTCAGAAATCAGCATGAATTTCCATCTTGCCGAAGAGATTTCAACCCTAGAACCTACTTTGTGAGGCCAAAGACTTGTTACTGCCAACAACAAAGCTCGCCATATCCAATCTTTTGGTCTCAAGCCCGGGATGTAGCCCGAAATGAGACGAAATACCAGAAGATATTGGACGCAGCAGACTTTGACAGACGTGAGAATTGTTCCTTCATAAGGCTTAATGATGCCTTCCAGAAAACTTTGCTCAAGGCAGCCAAAAAAACTCTAAGACAACCCACTACTATGAGAGCCGAGTTTAGTCTAATACGCGCGCTGATTTCAAACTGACATACACAGAGAATTATGGGACGTTGGTATCCCAAATTTTGGGCGGGGGGGGGGGGTAATAGGTTAATAGACAGTGAGAAACTCATCGAAGTCTATCTACTTTTGCCTATCCGGTACCGATTAAATAAATAAAAAGAAACTATGAAAAAAAAAACCTGCTCCACTGCAAGACTCAGTCAGAGGGTATATAAGAGAGATTTCTGTAGTCATGTTTTTGCAAATCCAGACAGATATGTATTTAAAACGTGGCAGTAAAAACAGCAACTGGTTGGTTAGTTAGAGGCCAACCTTTTACCTTTGAGTTCGAGAAAAAGGCTTGAGTCAGTGTTAGTGGGAAGTGCCGTGTTTGCTGGCAGACTAGGCAGTGAGGGTCAATAGGGACCTTACGAAACCACGATGACGACGGCAAAGGAAACGTCAAGAACAATAGGGTTAATGAGTAAAACAACAACTCTGCACGTACATCCCGCTTTTTTGTACATTTCTTTGCCTTCACTGCACAACTACGACGTGAAATGGCCAAATTTTAAGTTTACTTGGGAACGGGAACGGCAAGGCTATAAATTCTACCATCTCTGTCCGAACTTGAGCGCGTTCCCCTCTCTTCAGCTACAGCTAAAATCCTCTTCTTTTAAGCAACAGGGCGAATTATAGGATAATCGCGAAAAAGTGTAAAATGATGCGAAGTCTGTTTTTCAGCAGCGTTTTCATGGCGTCTCCGTTGTCGGATAGTAAGGTTCCTCTTAATCAAGCCAAAAAGTCATGAAGAATATGGCATACAAAATAAGATGGGACTTTTGTTTACGGTTATCAACTCTACAACATACCATACACGTGTATTAGATTGAACCGGAGAACTTTTTGAACCATTGCAAGGCGGAAAGCTAAGTAGGAACAATACTTGCAATATTGAAACAAAAAAAACTGTTCATGATTTAAAAGGTCAATTAGATATCGGTGTGGACAATGAACAGCCTTGTCAGGGAGGATAATCCTTGGAAAGAGTTGTCCGATAACAATCTACAAGGATTAGAAGCTTTGGCGTCCTTTCACATTGAGTGATTGACACTTTTGTAATATGTCCTGCTTTGTGTAAGATTCTAGGACGAGAACGACTACGAGTACGAGATTTCACTTAACGTTTTTTCGCGTATTCTTGAATAATAGACACCCCGGACAGTTCATTGTACATTTTTTTCACCAAAAAAAATAGCGCACACTGTTATCTTGATTATAGGAGGTTAAAGGAGCTGTGTCATGAAATTCAGCTACATTAGGTAATTGCAAAATGCCCTTTAAGTTAAGAGAAACGTAAAAGTAACCGCTTAAAACATTAAAGGAAGGTTAAAGTAACGCGACAGATACAATAGATGCCACGGATGGGCAAACCTGAAGAAGATTTAAACGGATTGAAATTAGGGTTTTTGAAAACTGTTCAGCCTAACAGTTTTTCAAAGTTGATCTCGGCTGTTTGCAACTTCAAAAATAACGCTCAGGAACATATTTGTTTGTCTCGAATCTCTGATTTTGTCATTTCCATGTAATTTCTTTGCTTACTTTAAGTTCGATAGCGATTGAGGGCAAGTAATTGGAAAACATAAACAAAATGAACTCGACTTCCGTGACACAGCCCCTTTAAGCTATCTCCTAGCCGCAAAATATTAACACCTATAACACTTGATAACTTGTGTCCGCTAACACGACATTCTGGCTAAAACTCGCAGTAGAATGAAGACGACTATCATGTTTTCCCGCCAAAATGACGCTGGTTCACGCGCTCGCACTACTTAGTATTGAGAAAATCTCGTACTCGTACTCGCACTCGTCTTAGAATCTAAAGGTCCCTGTTAATGTTGCTACTGAAAAGAAAGAAACTGATATTGAGAGTGCTGCTTCCTGACAGGAACAATTAAAACGTTAAAATAGCCATCCTCGCCCTTCCGATTCAACCAAGTCAATAGTAAGAATATTGCACCAGAAATCTGATAATTGAAGCGTCTATGGGTGAATTATTGCGCGTGTGTTGTCATCGTACTGTTTTGTACCCATACTGTATCCATACTGTGTCTAAGAATAAAAAAATAAAACCCTTCAATTAGGTTATACTAGTCATAACGTAAAAATAGAACCTGGCGCAACGTTGATAGGTTGCCTACAGATGACGTTAATGGTGTTAATGCATTCCACAAAAGGTTAAAAAACAGGATAGTTCAGTTCCTACTATACTACTTCTGATATGTTTAGGTTTAGACTTATCAAATAGAGCATGACGTCACGGCGGCCATATTGGAATCCCAAAACTTTGAAACGGCGGCCATGTTGGTGTCCCAGGCCACGTGGCTGATAACGCTGTATAAACGTAAGAAACGGTAAACGTGCAGCATGCAGCAATCGAGTTATGGATACAAAAAGAAGTTATCGTCATGTGTGTAAAAAGGTTAAGTATGGTGGTACCTTAACAGCTGAAGCTCTCAGGGATTTTATTTGGACGCCTTTTTGGGGGGGTTGGAAATGTTTTCAATGAATAATAAAACAGTTATTGAATTTGGAACCGCGGCAGTGTTAGCTCAGTCGGTAGAGCGCTTGACTGCAGTGCAGGAGGTCGCCGGTTTAAATCCTGGCATGGGGCGCCGCATCAATATTCGGGCACTTAAAATAACTGAGAAATGAAGGTACTCCCTTTGCACTGCAACCGGCTAGACCTTCGCGTGTTTCGGATGCCGCGCGGTTTCGTGCTAAATACATTGTCACTCAAATAAAGTGAATTTTTTTTTTGGAGGAGGGGGGGGGGGGGGGGGGGATTTTTTATGATATGAAAAATCGAGGTGTTCCCTGCCGAGATCCCTGGTCTGCCAAAACATTTTTCTTTACATTATATTCATCCTTATCCATAGTTAATCATACCATAGGATTTGTGTAAGGGTATTGTGCAATATAGGGTAACAAGCTGCGACTTAATATGAAAGAAGATCATTACAGTTATAGACGCAACTTTTGCAGTTGCGAAAAGAGGCCTGAAAAAAATTCTGGCACAGGATTCGAAACCTTGACCTCTGCGATAACGGTGCAGCGCTCTATCAGTTGACACAACAAGCCAACTGGGAGCAGGACGTTGAATTGGTTCGTTATAAACCCGTCAAAGAATATGGGGTCATGCGCAATACCTAAAAGACGACGAGAATTTCAAGCACAAGCCATAAATTACAAATGTTTTAATAAGTTAGGAGTTATAGGCAAGAATTTGTAATTGTTATTTGCAGGCTCCCTAACCCTAACCTTTGGCTCCACAGCAAAGAAGCCATCTCTGAAGCTCTTTCACGGTGCATTCTTCTGTCAAGTTTTTTTCTCGGGGTAAAATCGCCCCAGGCACAACTTCTTTCTTCAGCTTCACATTTTCATGTTTCGTTCTTTTAATCCCACCTTCCGTTTTACTATTTTGAGCTGTTCGAACCCCGCTGAAACACTTCACTTCGCTTTCCGCCATGTTTGTTTACATTTGCGTCCCCCCAAATAATCCCATAATGAAGCGGGCGCGCCTAGTTTGGGTCCCAGGCTATCACTCTTCTCCGAAGTGAGCTATTGATACGTCTCGGCCGTCTAGAGATTCATATCGCTCTTTCAATTCTCAGCCTCGTTGTCAGAATCCTCGCTCAGGATCATTGTGTTGTAAGTCTATCTTTACTTTGAACTTGCCATTGAACAATGCGTAACCCCTTGTTAATCAAGCAAAAAATTTGAATAAATTGAGTGATTTTGCTCCTTCTTGCCAACTGCTACAATTCTGGAGTGATTGTCATGCGGGCGGGAGAGGGTCGTCTAATTACAAACTTAATATAATGATTTTAGAGGGAGCGTTTTAAAATAAGAGGTGTTTCCTTAAGAGTGGGTGTCTATTAGATCATTTACGGAACATAACAATTTGCTGGTTGATTGGGTTTGATCGACAGGTTTAGGGGAACGAAGATTCATATGTAGACGACATTTCGTAACTATTACATAAGATCAACATCTTTGACATAAGGCTTGGTAAAGAGGGCTCAGTTGTGACAAGAGAGGATAAAGGGGATAGCCCTTTTATCCTACATTAAGGCTAAAAACTGCAACGTATGCAATTTTTGATCAGTCTGCTGGAAGATACCAATTCTTATAGACGCAGAAAGGAACCGTACTCTACAAAGGGGTAGCAGTTGTGCTCCGCCTTAAAATTCTACTTGAGTATTTATACTAAGAGTTCTTACTTAGTTTAGGCTAATTTTAAAGCCAGCTACGTTAGTGTTGGAATATCACACTATAGAGTTTGCAAAACGGATAAACATTTAAAAACAAATAGCGTTGGCCAAATTTAAGACCTTTCTCGATCTGCATAATACTTTTATCAGATCATTCTCAGCCTCGTCCAATAATTCCTAAATGTTTATAAGAACAGGTGACGTTCAATATTCATAACTTAGGGGGTAATTACTATATACAAGGATAAATAAGCTTTTCCACTCCTAATAAGAAACGATGGAACCACTTAGCATATGTATATTTAAGCTAACTTGTGATTCAGTTTAAACCAATAAATAAACAGGCTAATTCAGGCAATAATTGGTTTTTAGAAACGAAAGCAAAAATTACATTGAAATTCTACCGCTGTTCATGACATGACGGTCAACCCTGTTAACTGAACAGCTGCTGAGTAAAATTTTTATATCATGATGATCGACTTTTATATAGAGTCTTCCTGTTTTTTAAGCATATGTTTGACAGTTCTTCCACCAGGTTCGATAGAGCAAGCAGAGGAAAAACGCAGGATTAGAATTCACAAAGCCACTAGCCAGGTATTTGCAAAATCGGTAAAAACTGTTTTTTTTTTATTTGAATACCTAAGTCGTGCGAAAAAATTAAAAACAATTAGTTCAAGCGTCAGCGTGCGTATGTCGAGATATTAAGCACGCGGGAAGTTTGGAGAGCACGAAAGAGGCGTAAGAGTAGCTCAAGGCGCATCCGAGAGCAACTCTAGCCTTTTGAGTGCTCTCCAAACTTCCCAAGTGCTCAATATCTCGACATACGCACTGCTGAAGCATGAGCTAATTGATTTATAGCATTATCAAGGCGATCAATGCAGCAGTTAACTTAAAACTTTATTATCGTAGGGCGCGCTCAAAGCAGTACGCGTCAATGTTTACGTGGCTATATTCTTTTTTCCTCATAGTTAATCTTATGTTTTTATCCTGAAACTGAGAGAAAGTGTACTCTAAAATGATTGTAAAATCCATAGTGTTATTGAGAGAAAACAACTTTGCAAAGAATGATCTCACGCCATAGCCCGCACAGCTCGCGGAGATGACAACAACAACGACGACAACACTCACCTCTTTTCCTTACTATCGGTTAACAAATTCAAACGTTTCCTCTTAAATTTCTTTATAAACTCATGGTAAACGCTTCATCGTGTACTGCTGAGTTATGGAAGTACTCAGGAGACTCAGGATTGCTAAGCTCCAACAACTCGAGGAATTACAAGTAGTTTATTGACGTCATCAGCGTGCTCAATAGGAATATGAAGAACGCTCGCGCTATTGAATTTGATTAGGCGAATTTTCTAGCTATGTTATAGCAATCCAGGCTTGAATTGCACCATCGTATCCTTACATTACTTATTTATTGCATAGTGTTGTATTTCAGATGTATCTCGGTACGTGTGCGCGTACAATTTTATTTTGAGCGCGCGCATTATTTGTTTATTTATTTAATTGACGTGTACATTTAGTTCGTTTATTAACGTCTTAATTTTACTTTGCGTTATTTTCCTCACTTATACATTGTCCGTGACTGTGCTCACATGGTGGGTGGCTCCTCCTAAAATGTTCTGCAATTGGTATAGGATTTAATGGAGCCGAAACCAATTGTGGAATTGCACGCATTTTAGGCATCCTACTGATGAACAGTTGCGACACGTAGATATATATTTTTTAGCAACTAAGATAATTTGCAGTCTGTCTACTTTGAATAAAGATAATGATGATACGATAATAAAGCTGGATGCATGAAGAGGAAGGTTAGGAACGGATCGATGTGTAAAACGGAGTCATCCATGAGGAAAAAGCTAAAAATAATATTCCACCTCCACAAAAGCTATGTGACATAAAAACGTTCATTTTAAGGAGCTATTGAGTCAAAGACCAAAACAATTAACCAAGCAACGTAGAGGCACTGCAAGTTTTACGTCATACAGATATAACGTGGCACTTTATAAACAAATGCGCGCCTTTTAAGGTAATTATTGGTACACGTGATTCGGAGTGAACATTTCCTTTTCGAGCTTCTCTTTAGTATTGACATTTTATTCGTTCACATTGCTATAGATGCTGAACACGGATTACCTTTTGCAGCAGGGCATCAGCAATCGTAAATAACTTTATAGAGGCTTATGTATTTCTTCTACGCAGAAGTGCGATCTCATTGGCCCAGCTTTTTTAGTCGGTCGACTTAATGCTATGTATAATAATATATATTATAACAAAAAGACTCGGGAAACGTAAATATCGATACCTGATCCTATATAAGACCTTTATGGGAAAAAATGTCTGAAAATCCTCTCGTTTTTAGTTGTAGGAAGCAATGGACTTCATCTACAGGGAGCAAGGCCCAGCCGAGATCGCCGTAACAACAGTGCAGTCGTTACTCGTTATTGTAAACATCACTGGAAACTCTTTTGTTTGTCTCATCATAGTAAAGAACAAAGACATGAGGTAAGTACCGGTATACCTATACGGTCCGCACATTTACACGTTTTTTATAAGAAAAATAGCCCGTAAACGTCTCACTCCAGAGCATTATAAGAGCAACAAAAGCAAAAAGTAAAAGGACAAAGTAAATGTTGTTTTCGACGTTTTAGGGTGCATTTCCTAATTAACCTTGATCCGAATGCTCCGTACTCCTTAATTCGAATGCTCCTAAGAACTGCAGATTTCAATTTCTTTGTGATTCGCGTGGACCTCTGGGCCGTTTTACAAGAGCCTCTCTTTACGGCTTTATGGCTCACGGGACTCCCCAAACAATTCTCTAGAGTTCACAGAGGCCACTGGAAGGTGCTAACACCTTTTTAATACTATACATAACACAAATGAACTCAAACCAGTGAAAGAAAGAAATAAATGAACACAAGTGAAACTCTAAAAATTGCCTTGAACGGGATTTGAACCCGCGTCCTCGACTTTCTAGTGCCGATGTGTTAACCACTACACCACCAAGACAACCACGCTAACGCGCAGTCGAATTGAAGGCTTTATGGCTCACGGGACTCCCCAAACTCTTGCCAAGAGAAGGTGTCTAGGTTCAGCATGCTTCTCATTCCCCGTTACGGAACCTCCCTTGCGGTTTCGCACTGGAAATTAACTGATGGTACTTATGGTTGGGTACCGATCCAGCCGTCTCGACCAAAACAAGCCATTTTCCGGACCGGTTTCTACTTTACTGTCTTCTTCAGCGGATTTTACAGTTTCAGCTGAGACATCACCGCTTATACAATCAGAGAAAAACGGTTCTTGTATTGGCAATTAAGTTAAAACTTCAAAAGTAGCACAAGCTAGCCTCAAATTGTAAGGATAGAGAAACATTTAGATTTAAAGTTATCCGCGTTAACACAAAAAACGCCAAAGAATTGTGCACGAAAATAAGTACAACTCATTAATCAATCTATTGATGCCATACCCACGCCATACACGTAATTGTCAATTTATGGTATATAAAGAGTTGTGACACATAGTTAATGCAATAAGTCCAACGGCGCTTAAGCGACCGGACAAGCTGAAACTGTAAAACACGTCCCAGAGTATAAACGACTGCTAGAGGCCAACGTAACAAAAACCTATAGGAAAGCCGACATTAAGCAGCTCACGAAAATTGACGAGGAAGCCAGGACCATTACAAAAAAACTTAACATAGACGACCGGGTAGAATCTATGGCAACGAAAGAAGCGTTTATAACGCTAAAGGACCACAAAGAAAATTTTGAAAACAAGTCTACTTGTAGACTGATTAATCCTTCAAAACCGGAGATAGGGCGAAAAAGCAAACAAACAAACAAATTCTAGAAGAAATAAATCAGAAACTCGTCGACATCACAAAAGTCAACCAGTGGAAGAACACATCCTCTGTGCTTCAATGGTTCAAGCAGCTGGCTAATAAAGGCGACTCGGCATTTATATGCTTTGACGTCGTAGAATTTTACCCCTCAATTACCGAAGTCCTCCTAAAACGCGCCCTTGACTTTGCCTCTGAACACGTGAACATCTCAGCCAACGAACGACAAGCAGTCATCAATTCCAAGCACTCCCTGCTATTCAGCAAAGGCCAACCATGGGAAAAGAGAAATTCAGCATCAAATTTTGACGTAACTATGGGAAGCTACGACGGAGCGGAGACTTGTGAACTGGTGGGCTGTTATCTCCTGTCGCAGCTAAAGCAGATCCCTGGCATCGAAATCGGCCTTTACAGAGATGACGGGCTTGCCGTACTCAATCAAACTCCAAGGCAGATAGAGAAAGCAAAAAAACAAATATGCCAGATATTTGCGAACAACAACCTGAAAATCACAGTTGATGCAAACAAGAAAGTTGTTAACTTCCTAGATGTAACAGTGGATTTAAACACCGGAAAATTCAAACCATACTCCAAACCATCCACCACCCCGCTTTACGTTCACAGCCAATCGAACCACCCACCCAACATCCTCAGAAACATACCCGTAGCAATTAACCGGCGGTTATCCAGCGTTTCTTCCGACCACGAGTTTTCAATGAAGTATCGGCTCCGTATCAGGAAGAATTACGAAAGAGTGGCTATGCTTTTAAACTAGAATTCAAGCCACCGTCACAGCAACCACCATTACAGAAACGCAAACGACAAAGAAATGTTATATGGTTTAATCCACCATATAACAAAAGCGTCAAAACCAACATCGGACGTGCGTTCATCAGCCTCATTGAAAGATCTTTCCCAGCGGGCCACAAACTGAGGAAAATTTTCAACAGGAACACCATAAAGCTCAGCTACAGCTGCATGCCCAACGTCAAGCAAATAATAGATGCCCACAACAAAGTCATCCTGAAGACAGCAGAAACAGCGCAGCCACAGAAAAACGAAGGGAACACGTGTAGCTGTAGGAAAAAAGAAGACTGCCCGCTAAACGGAGAATGCCTGGTGAGTGAAGTCGTGTACCAAGCCACAGTCACAACTGGAGACGAAAAAGAGACATACGTCGGTCTCACAGCTACTAAGTTCAAGGCAAGATACAGAAACCACCTGATGTCATTTAGACATGAAAAGAGAAAGAATGAGACTGAGCTGAGCAAGCACCTGTGGCAGCTAAAGGAGGCAAATGAGGAATTCAATATCACGTGGAAAATACTCGCCAAAGCAAAATCTTAAACCAACCTCACAAAACGTTGCAATCTATGTACAACAGAGAAGTTCTTTTTAATCTGTAGGCCTCACATGGCAACACTGAACACGCGCAACGAACTTGTCGTTGTCGCTACATGCAGACATCGCCGCAAGTTCATTCTAAGGTACAATCGAACATGTGAAAACCAGAGATTGTAGCGTGTGCTTTCGTGTGACTTAGGTTTCGTATAAGAGTTGTAGGCGATTGAGAGCAAGCGCGCCCTTTTCATTTTAAAATTTCTTAAAAATTTAAATTTCAAACGTTATATGTAACCGTTTTTATCACGCGGTCACTTTTCTTGATGTAGACCCTGACGCTTCAGTGTTATAACACAGGTGGCCCAAGCGTAATATGAGAGTTTGTATGGGAAAAATAGAGTTTGAAACTTAGATGAAATGCTGCTGAGGCTTTCAACAACAACTCTACTCTGTTGAGTAAGTGTTTGTCCTGCTTCCCTCCAAATGTAATCGACTGTAAGAAGGTAAAATAGCAACGCTTAAATTTCAAATATGCTGATCATTTTTCAGTTGAAAAACGTTCCCCTTTTTATGCGTCAATTAACATATAAATCATTTTTCTGTCTTTAGAAAATCATTCAGGACATGTACAAATTAGTAATGCGGCGATACTTGATGATGGGGGCAGGCCAATACCTGCGGGATTTTAGACTGGCACACAGGCAAGTTGACTCTTTCAATTATCCTTACATCAGCTGTTTCAGAACTCGGAGTGCACGAAATTTCTTTTGCGTTTCGATGATTTCCTCCAGCGCTTCGTTCATTGGCCGAATGAAAACAAATGAAAACAAAGAAGCCGACCTTGCTAGGAGGTGGGTGCGTTGAGATTTGTCTTAACGAAGTAATGTCACCCTCTCCCGGTGAGTTATTAGGCTGATTTAGCAACGGGACAGGAACGTCAGTTGACGACGGGAAAGGGCGCGGAAAGGACTAAACGCTACTTCCGGTGCCCAATTTGCCGCTCTGCGATTGGTCAAGCCAGTTGTTTGATTTGCGCGCGCCGTCGTCAACTGAAGTTCCCGTTCTGTTGCTAAATCAGCTTATTATTTGACGCTAGCGCCCAGTCACCGCCGAGCGACAAAACGGTTGAAATGTTACACTTTTCCTAGTCACGGATAAGTGGCGCCGATTTTTGAACTGTAGTTGATCTTTTCGATCGAGATATGCGATCCAAACGCAAGGTTTACCGGAACGGTTTGCAAGAAGGTGATCTTAAGGTACTACTTTGTGGATTCGGCGGCGTAAAATGTAAGTGTGTTTGTTTTTTCGCGTGAAATTTGGAGCTGATTCTGAGCAGGTTTGAAGATCGATCGAGCGATTCTGTCCTACCTTGTCTCTTATTATTACACTGTCAGTTCAGATGATGTAAAAGTACTCAAATCGCGCTGAAACTTCGTAAAAGCAAAGACAACGACTCCAGGTAACAATATTTATACTTTATTGATAACTTTTATCGCTTTTACTTCATTTATTTCATCTAAGTTTCAAACTCTATTTTTCACACACAAACTCTCATATTACGCTTGGGCCACCTGTGGTTATAATGGAGTTTAACTGAAGAGTGGGTCACCTTTTCGGTGGCCTACGAAACAGGCTTGTATTAAACACCCATGCACTCAGGATTTGAGTAGTTCACCTACTGGTCTATATATATATCTATATATATAACTTGCACAGAAGAGAATCGTCTTCCAACAAATGAAAACTTTATTCAGACCCAACGCGTTTCGGCGTCTGCCTTCATCAGGGGTCTTTACATTGGGTTCATTAATCAATTAATGATCTCTTATTGTGACGTAATAAAGAAGTGTTCCTTAGTTGATTAGCTGCAACCAGTAATCCTGTTCTAATAGGTTAATTACATTCGTGTGGGCGTAGAGTGGAATGACCCCTATAATTTACGTTCTAAAACGTTATTTATGTACTGAATACTTTATAAAGGTATATTCGACTCTGAGTTCTAGCCCATTCTCTTATTGAGACCGTTCGGTTGCAATGTGTTCAGCCGACTTTGCCAACATATTGCTTTAGCTCGAAGTATATATATATATATATATATATATATATATATATATATATATATATATATATATATATATATATATAGACCCAGTAGGTGAACTACTCAAATCCTGAGTACATGGGTGTTTAATACAAGCCTGTTTCGTAGGCCACCGAAAAGGTGACCCACTCTCCAGTTAAACTCCATTATAACACTGAAGCGTCAGGGTCTACATCAAGAAAAGTGATCGCGTGGTAAAAACGGTTACATATAACGTTTGAAATTTAAATTTTAGAATGAAAAGCGCGCGCTCGCTCTCAATCGCCTACAACTCTTATACGAAACCTGAGCCGCACGAAAGCTCGCGCTACAATCTCTCGCTTTCACATGTTCGATTGTACCTTAGAATGAACTTGCGTCGATGTCTGCATGTAGAGACAAGTTCGTTGCGCTTGTTCAGTGTTGCCATGTGAGGCCTACAGATTAAAAAGAACTTCTCTGTTCTCTGTAGTTCACCTACTGGTCTATTCCGCTCCTTCACTGCAAGTAGAGCACTGTCTTGGCTTCGCCGGTGAACATCTAACTGAATATATATATATATTTGCTTTTTGTCTTCTAAATTTATTTATCTATTTATTTATTTATTTTTTGAGAGCCGTAGGTTAGAAAACTGTAATAGGTTATTGCGCTTCCCTCCTTAAATAAAGTTATTGTATTGTATTGTATTGTATGGGGGTCGAACTAATGGGCTTGCAGGTTGAAATTGCATAATCTCCCCTCCAAAAGGTTTTGGCGCGCAATCCGCAAGTCACCCACAGCTCATGTTCCAATTCCTTTTTTAATCTTTATACAGTTGACTCCCGATAACTCGAACCCTCGCTAACTTGGACGAACCTTGCGCACACTCGAACCATAGTCGATTTCCTCTCGATTTCTGGATTCATACTTTCACTGTAATTTTACCTTCGGTTACTCGAACCCTCGATAACTCGAACCTCCCGCTAACTCGATGTAATTTTTGTCTTCCTTCACGTCACCTCTAAATAACTTTACCCTCGATAACTCTAACCATGTTTTAAGCCCGTGACAAGTCGGAAAATAAAAACAGTGTCCGAAACATTGAATTTATTTCAAAACAATCGTGTCAATTCTTTGTCTTTACATTTTTGTCACTCCACTGGTAAATTCAAATTCAGTGTCTTTCCCTGTATCTTAATCATGCTTTGTTGCTTAATTCCTTTTTCAAAATATCAATCTACATCTCTTGCTGCCCTGAACAGAAGTGAGCCTGATACTTGCATTCCACATCCATTTGCTTGTTTGCTTGTGTCCGGCTATCTGCTTCGAACTCCCGGTAACTCGAACTCTCGAGTAACTCGAACTTTTTTTGGATTTCCCTCGAGGGTTCGAGTTATCGGGAGTCGACTGTTTTTAGAGATATTTAGTCTAATCCATATCAAATATTCCGATTTTGGAAAGTTTGAATTAGAACTCCTATATCAGAATGCGCACTCGCATATCGCGCTCGCTCACAGATTATCGAGCTCAAGAGGGGCTGCTCGCAGTCTACATATGATCAGTACACCGTGGTCCTCTTTCTCCTTCCGTCCTCT
The DNA here is from genome assembly GCA_964035525.1 of Porites cylindrica. Taxonomy (NCBI): domain Eukaryota; kingdom Metazoa; phylum Cnidaria; class Anthozoa; order Scleractinia; family Poritidae; genus Porites; species Porites cylindrica. The sequence goes on from OZ037780.1 coordinate 21,660,368, forward strand.
AGCCTAAACTCACTATTATTATATTTCTTTAAATACCCTTTTCCGAGGGGAACTAACTAAGACAATTTTTCTGGTTTCCCCAAGGACATCAATAAACTATCTTCTTATGAACCTCGCCATCGCAGACATGACTGTGGCCACATTTTTACTGCCAAAATATGTTTTTGTTCACACTTTCACTCATCCTGATGGAGATGCTAGAAAAGTGCTCTGCAGACTGCTGACCGGAGGGAATTTTGCGTGGATTGGAGGTAGCACATCAGTTTTTATACTTGTTGCCGTGGCAACTGAACGCTACTTTGCTGTACTTCATCTCTCTGAAAAAAAGGGGAAGTTTAGTGCTCGTAGAATAAAGGTATTCTTATCCCTTTCCGCGTAAGTGGTTCATTGCTAATACCTTTTGCGTCATCATAGCACACGGCCTTGATAACCAAAACACTATTTACAAAAAGATAAAAAGTCAGTTTCCATCACATATAGAAGTTGCTCTTGGTATCGTGACTAGGAGATATACTCTGAAAGGGAAGTGAATGAAGATTGAAGTACTTTCAATG
>OZ037780.1:21665921-21669234 GCA_964035525.1 Porites cylindrica
GTTGCCAACTCTATTTTTTTTTTTTTTTTTTTTCATTCTCAGAATCAGAGAGCGAAAGCTGGTTCGATGGCTTTTAGAAGTCGAAATTTTCATGCCATGTATTTAGCAGCTGGAAGTTTCGTGTTTGCATGAGATGCAGCCGAGCCGCACAGTCTGAAATTATTGAAGTCTTCAACCAAAGAACAACCATGTAAAAGAATTAAATAGGCATTTTCTTGAATGAAAGCACGTTTTAAGGCATGTTTAGTTTCCCGGCACCGAAAGCTCCGGGTAGTAGTGACTGCGGTCATCAAAGTCGAGGTTGTCATTAAATCCCGCCCATCTTTTGTCTTGCGTAATTGTTTTCTCTGATAATAAAATAATTACTGACTAAACTTTTATTTCTTGGTTCTAATGTTAAATGATAATAATGACGTCTTTATTTTGACTTCTTTCATAAGTGTTGCGATAGATTCTTTTCTTAGTTATCGCCTTCTCTCAAATTAACTTTTGCCAAACCAGTAGCATGCAAGAAAGCCAGTAAAAACAAATTCGCGCGTCTTGTCGAGCGCTAGCGACCTACGAACTTCAAACATCATTTTCAGCGTTGGTGCAACCAGATAACCATGTGGTGCAAAGTTTGACACTAGAAAAATATATCAGCTATCGAATGAAGTGATTGCTTTTCGCCCCTTTTTTTGTCTGTTTCTCCCTTTTTGCTTTGAACTTGGCTCGACGGTAAAGTTATGCTTACGCAATTGGTTTATATACTGGACCGGAAATAAAAAGCTGACCGGATGTTACATTTTGTGCTCATGCGCAGTTCGTTTTGCCGCGGTGTTGGCGAGACCTGCAGCCGCTGTAAGCGCGTTCTTATTGCAATCTTGTTCGGTCAATAGCTGGATATTGGCCACGGTCTTTTATGAGTTTTTAGGGACCTTAAGATACTCTGGACACGGCCGAGGAGGATGTCAACCGGAAGTGAAATGTGCAATTCTTGGAACTAATTAGCATAATGCCATAGCGTCGACCTGAAGTCGCGACGATGAAAACTAGAAGTTTGGCCGCCTCGTTACTGCACTTTTCACAAACACGCGAACTCTAAAATTCAAAAGCCGCCTTCACAATTGCCTTTTTCGCTGCCGTCAATCATAATTACGATCACAAGCAATGAACCTTGAAGCACAGAAACACACAAAATGAATCGAAATCCACCAATCACAGATCACTATCCTTGACCTTTTGAACCCGTTTAAGCAAAGTTCTGTTTCCTAAGAGGTCCGTTAAGATGATTGACGGCAGCGAAAAGCGCAAAGGTCAGTTAGTTTTTGAACTTCAGAGTTCGCGTGTTTATGAAAAGCGCAGTAAACGGTGAGTTGGTTTTCTTGCTTTCAGTACAGAAATTGCTTTTCATACAGGATTTTCGATCCATTTTACTTCAAAAGACACATTTCGGTGTTTTTAGTGTGGTGTTTCCTCAAGATTGACTCTTATTTTTTTGCTATCAAGCCTTTTGGGTTCAGTGTTTTGCATTGGCGGCAACTGAGAATGAAAGCGCAGAATCTTTCGACACAAATTAAGCGCTATAACTGCTTGTTTTTAAGGGGGCGACGTTCTCGCTTTAGGATATAGTATTTCAAAAATTTGAGAGACGAGAAGAATAAAAATTGATGGAAAACAAAAATCTAGGCTTGTAATAAACTCGGCGAAAATTGAGATCTTGAACAAGACGCCATCATGGTCCATTTATAAACTTTAAAATTTAATTTTGTTCACTTTCAGTTCAGCGATGGAGTGGTCTGAAGATCAAAATGATCAAAAGCTCGGGGTTGGCCCCGGGGTGGGCGAATGCCCGACCCCCGGGCCACGCAAAATTTGCTAATGTCGGGACTGAAAAGGCAGGCAAATGTTCCGCAGCGGCCCGGGGGAGGGGGCTGGACGCAGTTGCATTTGACTGGTGCATAAACACGCAAAAAAGAACCTGGCCAATATCCAACTATTTTGACCTCACGCTTGGTCAAAAACCCATGTGTGTAGGTTTACGTCACCACCGTCATTTGGTATTAGTGATTTACCTACATTCCTAGCTGCTGGTCCCATATACTCACCCGTACCAGGGTGTATTTTGTTCCACAAACAACAAGTTGAAATTTTTGATTTTTGTTTTCAGGGTGTACTGAAAGTACGCAAGCGGGTCACCTTGATGGTCATAACAGTCAGTATCATTTTTGGAGTAACCTGGCTTACAGAATCGTTTCACTTCGTCCTCTACTACTATAAGCCTTCCTTCAATCAGCTGACATACGTAGTGACTTCCATTTTGATCCTGTTCAATTCTGCTATCAATCCTATTTTGTATGCTTTGATAAATCAGCGATACAAAGAGAAAATGAAAGGAATGTTAAGTTGCAGGTGTCGTCGAGAACCAAACGGGATGTTTTCTGTTAAAAAACATGAGAAAGTGGAAATGGCTGTTATCTCCTTTCACCAAAGCCAATTAACGGACAAACGTAGCTGAGGGAGTGATTTCTGATAATTTAATTTATTTATAGAGTTTACCTTAATTAAATGTATTTAAAACGTGACCGTAAAAACAGCAACTGGTTGGTTAATTAGAAGCCACCTTCGAGAGGGAGAAAGGGGCTTGAGTCAGTGTTGGCGGGAAGTGCCGTGTTTGCTGGCAGGCTAGGCTGTGATGGTCAATAATCAAAAAGTCATCAAGAATATGGCATACAAAATAAGATGGGACTTTTGTTTACGGTTATCAACTCTACAACATACCATACACGTGAATAAAATTGAACCGGAGAACGTTTGAACCATTGCAAAGCGGAAAGCTAAGTGGGAATAATACTTGCAATATTGAACTAAAAAAACTGTTCATGATCTAAAAAGTCAATTAGGTATCGGTTTGGACAATAGTCCTATAAGGGAGGATAATCCTTAGAAACAGTTGTCCGATAACAATCTACAAGGACTACAAGCTTTGGCGTCCTTTCACATTGAGTGATTGACACTTTTAGTAATATGTCCTGCTTTGTGTAAGATTAGAGACCTTTAGATTCCAGGACGAGAACGACTTTGAGTACGAGATTTAATTTAAAGTTTTTTCGCGTTTGCTCAAATAATAGACACCCCGGAAAGCTTTATTGTACATCTTTTTCACTAAAAAAATTAACACTGTTATCTTGATTGAAGGAGGTTAAGCTATCTCCCCGCCGCAAAATATTAACACCTATAACACTTTATAACTTGTGTCCGCTAACGCGACATTCTCGCTAAAACTCGTAGTAAAATGACGACGACTATCATGTTTTCTCGCCGCAGTGACTCT
>OZ037780.1:21669434-21684434 GCA_964035525.1 Porites cylindrica
TACTACCGTCATTTGGTATTAGTGATTTACCTACATTCCTAGCTGCTGGTCTCGTATACTCACCGGCACCCGGCTTTATTCTGTTCCAAAAAAAATAGGTTGAAATTTTTAATTTTTGTTTTCAGGGTGTACTGAAAGTACGCAAGCGGGTCACCTTGATGGTCATAACAGTCAGTATCATTTTTGGAGTAACCTGGCTTGCAGACACGTTTAACTTCGTCCTCCACTTCTATAAGCCTTCCTTCAATAAGCTGACATTCGCAGCAACTTCCATTTTCGTCCTCTTCAATTCTGCTATCAATCCTATTTTGTATGCTTTGATAAATCAGCGATACAAAGAGAAAATGAAAGGAATATTAAGATGCAAGTGCCGTCCAGAACCAAACGGGATGTTTTCTGCCGGTTAAAAATCATAAGCAGAAGTGGAAATAGCCGTTATAAAAAGCCAATGAAAGGACAAACGTAGCTAAGGGGGTGATTTCTGATGATTTAATTTATTTAAAGAGTTTGCCTTAATTAATATCTGTCTGGATTTGTTAAAACGTGGCTAAAGAAATTTCAAGTGCATTTTAACCATTTGACATCTAAGTGGAATGGGAAGCAGTTAAAAGTCACTAGCTGAAGCTAAACAATGACATAGTTATTGCTGGCAATAGACGATAAAGTTCTCTCGCAGAAGTAAGAGGATTTTGTGATGAAATAAACAACATTTGAAACGTCCAGAAATTGTAATCTTTTAGTCAGTCAAACCGTGAGGCCACAGCTCAGTGTTGGCCGAAAACAGATTAAGAATCCACAATCTTTGAGCACAGAATAGGCTTTCTAAGACAAAATCACCTAAACTAAACACTCACGAAGCGTTTTTAGGCTTGACACAAAGTATTCTAGTAACACGAGCTCAACCGCACATACCTGAGATTTGTCTGTCAACACTTTCGGTAAATCACACAATAAATGACTTTCGCGGCAATCACAACACTTCCCAAAACCACTCATAATATTTCCACACTCAACACGGGCAAAACATCGTCAAATTACTCCGTAAAACATTCGCTTTCTCCACATAAATCGTCACATGGAACTTTTCTCGACTCACTGACAGTCGATTTATTCAAGATCCCGGATGTAAACCAGCGGTTGAAAAGGAGACATACAGCGCCCGCCTTCCACACAGTTTTCTACTAAGTCTTTGGCCTGCTCAGAAATCAGCATGAATTTCCATCTTGCCGAAGAGATTTCAACCCTAGAACCTACTTTGTGAGGCCAAAGACTTGTTACTGCCAACAACAAAGCTCGCCATATCCAATCTTTTGGTCTCAAGCCCGGGATGTAGCCCGAAATGAGACGAAATACCAGAAGATATTGGACGCAGCAGACTTTGACAGACGTGAGAATTGTTCCTTCATAAGGCTTAATGATGCCTTCCAGAAAACTTTGCTCAAGGCAGCCAAAAAAACTCTAAGACAACCCACTACTATGAGAGCCGAGTTTAGTCTAATACGCGCGCTGATTTCAAACTGACATACACAGAGAATTATGGGACGTTGGTATCCCAAATTTTGGGCGGGGGGGGGGGGTAATAGGTTAATAGACAGTGAGAAACTCATCGAAGTCTATCTACTTTTGCCTATCCGGTACCGATTAAATAAATAAAAAGAAACTATGAAAAAAAAAACCTGCTCCACTGCAAGACTCAGTCAGAGGGTATATAAGAGAGATTTCTGTAGTCATGTTTTTGCAAATCCAGACAGATATGTATTTAAAACGTGGCAGTAAAAACAGCAACTGGTTGGTTAGTTAGAGGCCAACCTTTTACCTTTGAGTTCGAGAAAAAGGCTTGAGTCAGTGTTAGTGGGAAGTGCCGTGTTTGCTGGCAGACTAGGCAGTGAGGGTCAATAGGGACCTTACGAAACCACGATGACGACGGCAAAGGAAACGTCAAGAACAATAGGGTTAATGAGTAAAACAACAACTCTGCACGTACATCCCGCTTTTTTGTACATTTCTTTGCCTTCACTGCACAACTACGACGTGAAATGGCCAAATTTTAAGTTTACTTGGGAACGGGAACGGCAAGGCTATAAATTCTACCATCTCTGTCCGAACTTGAGCGCGTTCCCCTCTCTTCAGCTACAGCTAAAATCCTCTTCTTTTAAGCAACAGGGCGAATTATAGGATAATCGCGAAAAAGTGTAAAATGATGCGAAGTCTGTTTTTCAGCAGCGTTTTCATGGCGTCTCCGTTGTCGGATAGTAAGGTTCCTCTTAATCAAGCCAAAAAGTCATGAAGAATATGGCATACAAAATAAGATGGGACTTTTGTTTACGGTTATCAACTCTACAACATACCATACACGTGTATTAGATTGAACCGGAGAACTTTTTGAACCATTGCAAGGCGGAAAGCTAAGTAGGAACAATACTTGCAATATTGAAACAAAAAAAACTGTTCATGATTTAAAAGGTCAATTAGATATCGGTGTGGACAATGAACAGCCTTGTCAGGGAGGATAATCCTTGGAAAGAGTTGTCCGATAACAATCTACAAGGATTAGAAGCTTTGGCGTCCTTTCACATTGAGTGATTGACACTTTTGTAATATGTCCTGCTTTGTGTAAGATTCTAGGACGAGAACGACTACGAGTACGAGATTTCACTTAACGTTTTTTCGCGTATTCTTGAATAATAGACACCCCGGACAGTTCATTGTACATTTTTTTCACCAAAAAAAATAGCGCACACTGTTATCTTGATTATAGGAGGTTAAAGGAGCTGTGTCATGAAATTCAGCTACATTAGGTAATTGCAAAATGCCCTTTAAGTTAAGAGAAACGTAAAAGTAACCGCTTAAAACATTAAAGGAAGGTTAAAGTAACGCGACAGATACAATAGATGCCACGGATGGGCAAACCTGAAGAAGATTTAAACGGATTGAAATTAGGGTTTTTGAAAACTGTTCAGCCTAACAGTTTTTCAAAGTTGATCTCGGCTGTTTGCAACTTCAAAAATAACGCTCAGGAACATATTTGTTTGTCTCGAATCTCTGATTTTGTCATTTCCATGTAATTTCTTTGCTTACTTTAAGTTCGATAGCGATTGAGGGCAAGTAATTGGAAAACATAAACAAAATGAACTCGACTTCCGTGACACAGCCCCTTTAAGCTATCTCCTAGCCGCAAAATATTAACACCTATAACACTTGATAACTTGTGTCCGCTAACACGACATTCTGGCTAAAACTCGCAGTAGAATGAAGACGACTATCATGTTTTCCCGCCAAAATGACGCTGGTTCACGCGCTCGCACTACTTAGTATTGAGAAAATCTCGTACTCGTACTCGCACTCGTCTTAGAATCTAAAGGTCCCTGTTAATGTTGCTACTGAAAAGAAAGAAACTGATATTGAGAGTGCTGCTTCCTGACAGGAACAATTAAAACGTTAAAATAGCCATCCTCGCCCTTCCGATTCAACCAAGTCAATAGTAAGAATATTGCACCAGAAATCTGATAATTGAAGCGTCTATGGGTGAATTATTGCGCGTGTGTTGTCATCGTACTGTTTTGTACCCATACTGTATCCATACTGTGTCTAAGAATAAAAAAATAAAACCCTTCAATTAGGTTATACTAGTCATAACGTAAAAATAGAACCTGGCGCAACGTTGATAGGTTGCCTACAGATGACGTTAATGGTGTTAATGCATTCCACAAAAGGTTAAAAAACAGGATAGTTCAGTTCCTACTATACTACTTCTGATATGTTTAGGTTTAGACTTATCAAATAGAGCATGACGTCACGGCGGCCATATTGGAATCCCAAAACTTTGAAACGGCGGCCATGTTGGTGTCCCAGGCCACGTGGCTGATAACGCTGTATAAACGTAAGAAACGGTAAACGTGCAGCATGCAGCAATCGAGTTATGGATACAAAAAGAAGTTATCGTCATGTGTGTAAAAAGGTTAAGTATGGTGGTACCTTAACAGCTGAAGCTCTCAGGGATTTTATTTGGACGCCTTTTTGGGGGGGTTGGAAATGTTTTCAATGAATAATAAAACAGTTATTGAATTTGGAACCGCGGCAGTGTTAGCTCAGTCGGTAGAGCGCTTGACTGCAGTGCAGGAGGTCGCCGGTTTAAATCCTGGCATGGGGCGCCGCATCAATATTCGGGCACTTAAAATAACTGAGAAATGAAGGTACTCCCTTTGCACTGCAACCGGCTAGACCTTCGCGTGTTTCGGATGCCGCGCGGTTTCGTGCTAAATACATTGTCACTCAAATAAAGTGAATTTTTTTTTTGGAGGAGGGGGGGGGGGGGGGGGGGATTTTTTATGATATGAAAAATCGAGGTGTTCCCTGCCGAGATCCCTGGTCTGCCAAAACATTTTTCTTTACATTATATTCATCCTTATCCATAGTTAATCATACCATAGGATTTGTGTAAGGGTATTGTGCAATATAGGGTAACAAGCTGCGACTTAATATGAAAGAAGATCATTACAGTTATAGACGCAACTTTTGCAGTTGCGAAAAGAGGCCTGAAAAAAATTCTGGCACAGGATTCGAAACCTTGACCTCTGCGATAACGGTGCAGCGCTCTATCAGTTGACACAACAAGCCAACTGGGAGCAGGACGTTGAATTGGTTCGTTATAAACCCGTCAAAGAATATGGGGTCATGCGCAATACCTAAAAGACGACGAGAATTTCAAGCACAAGCCATAAATTACAAATGTTTTAATAAGTTAGGAGTTATAGGCAAGAATTTGTAATTGTTATTTGCAGGCTCCCTAACCCTAACCTTTGGCTCCACAGCAAAGAAGCCATCTCTGAAGCTCTTTCACGGTGCATTCTTCTGTCAAGTTTTTTTCTCGGGGTAAAATCGCCCCAGGCACAACTTCTTTCTTCAGCTTCACATTTTCATGTTTCGTTCTTTTAATCCCACCTTCCGTTTTACTATTTTGAGCTGTTCGAACCCCGCTGAAACACTTCACTTCGCTTTCCGCCATGTTTGTTTACATTTGCGTCCCCCCAAATAATCCCATAATGAAGCGGGCGCGCCTAGTTTGGGTCCCAGGCTATCACTCTTCTCCGAAGTGAGCTATTGATACGTCTCGGCCGTCTAGAGATTCATATCGCTCTTTCAATTCTCAGCCTCGTTGTCAGAATCCTCGCTCAGGATCATTGTGTTGTAAGTCTATCTTTACTTTGAACTTGCCATTGAACAATGCGTAACCCCTTGTTAATCAAGCAAAAAATTTGAATAAATTGAGTGATTTTGCTCCTTCTTGCCAACTGCTACAATTCTGGAGTGATTGTCATGCGGGCGGGAGAGGGTCGTCTAATTACAAACTTAATATAATGATTTTAGAGGGAGCGTTTTAAAATAAGAGGTGTTTCCTTAAGAGTGGGTGTCTATTAGATCATTTACGGAACATAACAATTTGCTGGTTGATTGGGTTTGATCGACAGGTTTAGGGGAACGAAGATTCATATGTAGACGACATTTCGTAACTATTACATAAGATCAACATCTTTGACATAAGGCTTGGTAAAGAGGGCTCAGTTGTGACAAGAGAGGATAAAGGGGATAGCCCTTTTATCCTACATTAAGGCTAAAAACTGCAACGTATGCAATTTTTGATCAGTCTGCTGGAAGATACCAATTCTTATAGACGCAGAAAGGAACCGTACTCTACAAAGGGGTAGCAGTTGTGCTCCGCCTTAAAATTCTACTTGAGTATTTATACTAAGAGTTCTTACTTAGTTTAGGCTAATTTTAAAGCCAGCTACGTTAGTGTTGGAATATCACACTATAGAGTTTGCAAAACGGATAAACATTTAAAAACAAATAGCGTTGGCCAAATTTAAGACCTTTCTCGATCTGCATAATACTTTTATCAGATCATTCTCAGCCTCGTCCAATAATTCCTAAATGTTTATAAGAACAGGTGACGTTCAATATTCATAACTTAGGGGGTAATTACTATATACAAGGATAAATAAGCTTTTCCACTCCTAATAAGAAACGATGGAACCACTTAGCATATGTATATTTAAGCTAACTTGTGATTCAGTTTAAACCAATAAATAAACAGGCTAATTCAGGCAATAATTGGTTTTTAGAAACGAAAGCAAAAATTACATTGAAATTCTACCGCTGTTCATGACATGACGGTCAACCCTGTTAACTGAACAGCTGCTGAGTAAAATTTTTATATCATGATGATCGACTTTTATATAGAGTCTTCCTGTTTTTTAAGCATATGTTTGACAGTTCTTCCACCAGGTTCGATAGAGCAAGCAGAGGAAAAACGCAGGATTAGAATTCACAAAGCCACTAGCCAGGTATTTGCAAAATCGGTAAAAACTGTTTTTTTTTTATTTGAATACCTAAGTCGTGCGAAAAAATTAAAAACAATTAGTTCAAGCGTCAGCGTGCGTATGTCGAGATATTAAGCACGCGGGAAGTTTGGAGAGCACGAAAGAGGCGTAAGAGTAGCTCAAGGCGCATCCGAGAGCAACTCTAGCCTTTTGAGTGCTCTCCAAACTTCCCAAGTGCTCAATATCTCGACATACGCACTGCTGAAGCATGAGCTAATTGATTTATAGCATTATCAAGGCGATCAATGCAGCAGTTAACTTAAAACTTTATTATCGTAGGGCGCGCTCAAAGCAGTACGCGTCAATGTTTACGTGGCTATATTCTTTTTTCCTCATAGTTAATCTTATGTTTTTATCCTGAAACTGAGAGAAAGTGTACTCTAAAATGATTGTAAAATCCATAGTGTTATTGAGAGAAAACAACTTTGCAAAGAATGATCTCACGCCATAGCCCGCACAGCTCGCGGAGATGACAACAACAACGACGACAACACTCACCTCTTTTCCTTACTATCGGTTAACAAATTCAAACGTTTCCTCTTAAATTTCTTTATAAACTCATGGTAAACGCTTCATCGTGTACTGCTGAGTTATGGAAGTACTCAGGAGACTCAGGATTGCTAAGCTCCAACAACTCGAGGAATTACAAGTAGTTTATTGACGTCATCAGCGTGCTCAATAGGAATATGAAGAACGCTCGCGCTATTGAATTTGATTAGGCGAATTTTCTAGCTATGTTATAGCAATCCAGGCTTGAATTGCACCATCGTATCCTTACATTACTTATTTATTGCATAGTGTTGTATTTCAGATGTATCTCGGTACGTGTGCGCGTACAATTTTATTTTGAGCGCGCGCATTATTTGTTTATTTATTTAATTGACGTGTACATTTAGTTCGTTTATTAACGTCTTAATTTTACTTTGCGTTATTTTCCTCACTTATACATTGTCCGTGACTGTGCTCACATGGTGGGTGGCTCCTCCTAAAATGTTCTGCAATTGGTATAGGATTTAATGGAGCCGAAACCAATTGTGGAATTGCACGCATTTTAGGCATCCTACTGATGAACAGTTGCGACACGTAGATATATATTTTTTAGCAACTAAGATAATTTGCAGTCTGTCTACTTTGAATAAAGATAATGATGATACGATAATAAAGCTGGATGCATGAAGAGGAAGGTTAGGAACGGATCGATGTGTAAAACGGAGTCATCCATGAGGAAAAAGCTAAAAATAATATTCCACCTCCACAAAAGCTATGTGACATAAAAACGTTCATTTTAAGGAGCTATTGAGTCAAAGACCAAAACAATTAACCAAGCAACGTAGAGGCACTGCAAGTTTTACGTCATACAGATATAACGTGGCACTTTATAAACAAATGCGCGCCTTTTAAGGTAATTATTGGTACACGTGATTCGGAGTGAACATTTCCTTTTCGAGCTTCTCTTTAGTATTGACATTTTATTCGTTCACATTGCTATAGATGCTGAACACGGATTACCTTTTGCAGCAGGGCATCAGCAATCGTAAATAACTTTATAGAGGCTTATGTATTTCTTCTACGCAGAAGTGCGATCTCATTGGCCCAGCTTTTTTAGTCGGTCGACTTAATGCTATGTATAATAATATATATTATAACAAAAAGACTCGGGAAACGTAAATATCGATACCTGATCCTATATAAGACCTTTATGGGAAAAAATGTCTGAAAATCCTCTCGTTTTTAGTTGTAGGAAGCAATGGACTTCATCTACAGGGAGCAAGGCCCAGCCGAGATCGCCGTAACAACAGTGCAGTCGTTACTCGTTATTGTAAACATCACTGGAAACTCTTTTGTTTGTCTCATCATAGTAAAGAACAAAGACATGAGGTAAGTACCGGTATACCTATACGGTCCGCACATTTACACGTTTTTTATAAGAAAAATAGCCCGTAAACGTCTCACTCCAGAGCATTATAAGAGCAACAAAAGCAAAAAGTAAAAGGACAAAGTAAATGTTGTTTTCGACGTTTTAGGGTGCATTTCCTAATTAACCTTGATCCGAATGCTCCGTACTCCTTAATTCGAATGCTCCTAAGAACTGCAGATTTCAATTTCTTTGTGATTCGCGTGGACCTCTGGGCCGTTTTACAAGAGCCTCTCTTTACGGCTTTATGGCTCACGGGACTCCCCAAACAATTCTCTAGAGTTCACAGAGGCCACTGGAAGGTGCTAACACCTTTTTAATACTATACATAACACAAATGAACTCAAACCAGTGAAAGAAAGAAATAAATGAACACAAGTGAAACTCTAAAAATTGCCTTGAACGGGATTTGAACCCGCGTCCTCGACTTTCTAGTGCCGATGTGTTAACCACTACACCACCAAGACAACCACGCTAACGCGCAGTCGAATTGAAGGCTTTATGGCTCACGGGACTCCCCAAACTCTTGCCAAGAGAAGGTGTCTAGGTTCAGCATGCTTCTCATTCCCCGTTACGGAACCTCCCTTGCGGTTTCGCACTGGAAATTAACTGATGGTACTTATGGTTGGGTACCGATCCAGCCGTCTCGACCAAAACAAGCCATTTTCCGGACCGGTTTCTACTTTACTGTCTTCTTCAGCGGATTTTACAGTTTCAGCTGAGACATCACCGCTTATACAATCAGAGAAAAACGGTTCTTGTATTGGCAATTAAGTTAAAACTTCAAAAGTAGCACAAGCTAGCCTCAAATTGTAAGGATAGAGAAACATTTAGATTTAAAGTTATCCGCGTTAACACAAAAAACGCCAAAGAATTGTGCACGAAAATAAGTACAACTCATTAATCAATCTATTGATGCCATACCCACGCCATACACGTAATTGTCAATTTATGGTATATAAAGAGTTGTGACACATAGTTAATGCAATAAGTCCAACGGCGCTTAAGCGACCGGACAAGCTGAAACTGTAAAACACGTCCCAGAGTATAAACGACTGCTAGAGGCCAACGTAACAAAAACCTATAGGAAAGCCGACATTAAGCAGCTCACGAAAATTGACGAGGAAGCCAGGACCATTACAAAAAAACTTAACATAGACGACCGGGTAGAATCTATGGCAACGAAAGAAGCGTTTATAACGCTAAAGGACCACAAAGAAAATTTTGAAAACAAGTCTACTTGTAGACTGATTAATCCTTCAAAACCGGAGATAGGGCGAAAAAGCAAACAAACAAACAAATTCTAGAAGAAATAAATCAGAAACTCGTCGACATCACAAAAGTCAACCAGTGGAAGAACACATCCTCTGTGCTTCAATGGTTCAAGCAGCTGGCTAATAAAGGCGACTCGGCATTTATATGCTTTGACGTCGTAGAATTTTACCCCTCAATTACCGAAGTCCTCCTAAAACGCGCCCTTGACTTTGCCTCTGAACACGTGAACATCTCAGCCAACGAACGACAAGCAGTCATCAATTCCAAGCACTCCCTGCTATTCAGCAAAGGCCAACCATGGGAAAAGAGAAATTCAGCATCAAATTTTGACGTAACTATGGGAAGCTACGACGGAGCGGAGACTTGTGAACTGGTGGGCTGTTATCTCCTGTCGCAGCTAAAGCAGATCCCTGGCATCGAAATCGGCCTTTACAGAGATGACGGGCTTGCCGTACTCAATCAAACTCCAAGGCAGATAGAGAAAGCAAAAAAACAAATATGCCAGATATTTGCGAACAACAACCTGAAAATCACAGTTGATGCAAACAAGAAAGTTGTTAACTTCCTAGATGTAACAGTGGATTTAAACACCGGAAAATTCAAACCATACTCCAAACCATCCACCACCCCGCTTTACGTTCACAGCCAATCGAACCACCCACCCAACATCCTCAGAAACATACCCGTAGCAATTAACCGGCGGTTATCCAGCGTTTCTTCCGACCACGAGTTTTCAATGAAGTATCGGCTCCGTATCAGGAAGAATTACGAAAGAGTGGCTATGCTTTTAAACTAGAATTCAAGCCACCGTCACAGCAACCACCATTACAGAAACGCAAACGACAAAGAAATGTTATATGGTTTAATCCACCATATAACAAAAGCGTCAAAACCAACATCGGACGTGCGTTCATCAGCCTCATTGAAAGATCTTTCCCAGCGGGCCACAAACTGAGGAAAATTTTCAACAGGAACACCATAAAGCTCAGCTACAGCTGCATGCCCAACGTCAAGCAAATAATAGATGCCCACAACAAAGTCATCCTGAAGACAGCAGAAACAGCGCAGCCACAGAAAAACGAAGGGAACACGTGTAGCTGTAGGAAAAAAGAAGACTGCCCGCTAAACGGAGAATGCCTGGTGAGTGAAGTCGTGTACCAAGCCACAGTCACAACTGGAGACGAAAAAGAGACATACGTCGGTCTCACAGCTACTAAGTTCAAGGCAAGATACAGAAACCACCTGATGTCATTTAGACATGAAAAGAGAAAGAATGAGACTGAGCTGAGCAAGCACCTGTGGCAGCTAAAGGAGGCAAATGAGGAATTCAATATCACGTGGAAAATACTCGCCAAAGCAAAATCTTAAACCAACCTCACAAAACGTTGCAATCTATGTACAACAGAGAAGTTCTTTTTAATCTGTAGGCCTCACATGGCAACACTGAACACGCGCAACGAACTTGTCGTTGTCGCTACATGCAGACATCGCCGCAAGTTCATTCTAAGGTACAATCGAACATGTGAAAACCAGAGATTGTAGCGTGTGCTTTCGTGTGACTTAGGTTTCGTATAAGAGTTGTAGGCGATTGAGAGCAAGCGCGCCCTTTTCATTTTAAAATTTCTTAAAAATTTAAATTTCAAACGTTATATGTAACCGTTTTTATCACGCGGTCACTTTTCTTGATGTAGACCCTGACGCTTCAGTGTTATAACACAGGTGGCCCAAGCGTAATATGAGAGTTTGTATGGGAAAAATAGAGTTTGAAACTTAGATGAAATGCTGCTGAGGCTTTCAACAACAACTCTACTCTGTTGAGTAAGTGTTTGTCCTGCTTCCCTCCAAATGTAATCGACTGTAAGAAGGTAAAATAGCAACGCTTAAATTTCAAATATGCTGATCATTTTTCAGTTGAAAAACGTTCCCCTTTTTATGCGTCAATTAACATATAAATCATTTTTCTGTCTTTAGAAAATCATTCAGGACATGTACAAATTAGTAATGCGGCGATACTTGATGATGGGGGCAGGCCAATACCTGCGGGATTTTAGACTGGCACACAGGCAAGTTGACTCTTTCAATTATCCTTACATCAGCTGTTTCAGAACTCGGAGTGCACGAAATTTCTTTTGCGTTTCGATGATTTCCTCCAGCGCTTCGTTCATTGGCCGAATGAAAACAAATGAAAACAAAGAAGCCGACCTTGCTAGGAGGTGGGTGCGTTGAGATTTGTCTTAACGAAGTAATGTCACCCTCTCCCGGTGAGTTATTAGGCTGATTTAGCAACGGGACAGGAACGTCAGTTGACGACGGGAAAGGGCGCGGAAAGGACTAAACGCTACTTCCGGTGCCCAATTTGCCGCTCTGCGATTGGTCAAGCCAGTTGTTTGATTTGCGCGCGCCGTCGTCAACTGAAGTTCCCGTTCTGTTGCTAAATCAGCTTATTATTTGACGCTAGCGCCCAGTCACCGCCGAGCGACAAAACGGTTGAAATGTTACACTTTTCCTAGTCACGGATAAGTGGCGCCGATTTTTGAACTGTAGTTGATCTTTTCGATCGAGATATGCGATCCAAACGCAAGGTTTACCGGAACGGTTTGCAAGAAGGTGATCTTAAGGTACTACTTTGTGGATTCGGCGGCGTAAAATGTAAGTGTGTTTGTTTTTTCGCGTGAAATTTGGAGCTGATTCTGAGCAGGTTTGAAGATCGATCGAGCGATTCTGTCCTACCTTGTCTCTTATTATTACACTGTCAGTTCAGATGATGTAAAAGTACTCAAATCGCGCTGAAACTTCGTAAAAGCAAAGACAACGACTCCAGGTAACAATATTTATACTTTATTGATAACTTTTATCGCTTTTACTTCATTTATTTCATCTAAGTTTCAAACTCTATTTTTCACACACAAACTCTCATATTACGCTTGGGCCACCTGTGGTTATAATGGAGTTTAACTGAAGAGTGGGTCACCTTTTCGGTGGCCTACGAAACAGGCTTGTATTAAACACCCATGCACTCAGGATTTGAGTAGTTCACCTACTGGTCTATATATATATCTATATATATAACTTGCACAGAAGAGAATCGTCTTCCAACAAATGAAAACTTTATTCAGACCCAACGCGTTTCGGCGTCTGCCTTCATCAGGGGTCTTTACATTGGGTTCATTAATCAATTAATGATCTCTTATTGTGACGTAATAAAGAAGTGTTCCTTAGTTGATTAGCTGCAACCAGTAATCCTGTTCTAATAGGTTAATTACATTCGTGTGGGCGTAGAGTGGAATGACCCCTATAATTTACGTTCTAAAACGTTATTTATGTACTGAATACTTTATAAAGGTATATTCGACTCTGAGTTCTAGCCCATTCTCTTATTGAGACCGTTCGGTTGCAATGTGTTCAGCCGACTTTGCCAACATATTGCTTTAGCTCGAAGTATATATATATATATATATATATATATATATATATATATATATATATATATATATCTGTCTGATTTTGGAAAAAGGTACCCTACAACAGAAGAGGGTCTGTAACAAATGTGTGTCTTTTCTGTGGTTTCAATATTGACTTAACTTCTAAATTACCAAAAAGGCCTTAGAGTGGCCAAGCTTCTTTCAAGTATGGTAGAAATTGGCTAATGAGCCACACCCCTTCTCCCCCTATTCCCCTCACCCCTGCATCCGAGGCCCTTGTCGTAACAGCTTATATGGGCCGGAGCAGAAAAACAATAAACTAACAGCGTGCAATGACTTCAATGCTTGCGTGCATGACCACTACTGTATAACGGAACGTTAGATAGCTACTCTAGCCAATAGTTGGGACTCTGAGAAAGGTGCCCTTTTCTAAAATCAGACAGAAAATTAATATGTGGTAATTTCGCAAATGACTTTCTCCACTGGCCAGCTATCTGCTGCAGTAGGTATTCAAGCGGTACACAAATCATTACTTATCCAGCTACAGTGAATAATATGTGGTAATTTCCCAATGACAAGGTAACTGCACCAATATGAATGTACTCAACAGCTTTCTCTAATAGCCAGCTATCTGCTGCCGTGAATATTGAAGCAGTACACAAATCATTGCTTATCTGTTAGGGTGAATCAATACGTGGTAATTTCCCAAACGACCATGCAGCTAACTGCACCAATGAATACTCATCCACTTTCTCTAATGGCCACCTATCTGCTGCAGTGAATATTGAAGCAGTACACACATCATTGCTTATCTGTTAGGGTTAAATTAATAATTAATTCTGTCTGATTTTGGAAAAAGGTACCCTACAACAGAAGAGGCTCTGTAACAAATGGATGTCTTTTCTGTGGTCTCCAAAATTGACTTAACTTCTGAATTACCAAAAAGGCCTTAGAGTGGCTAAGCTTCGTTCAAGTGTGGTAGAGGTTGGCCAGCGGATCACGTCCCTTTCCCCTCAAACCCCCCCACCCCTCACCTCCACCTGCTTCCGAGGCCCTTGTCCCAACAACTAATATGGGAGGAGTATAACAAACAAAAAGTATGCACTGATTTCTACGCTCTAAAGAGTACTTTTATACAGAACAAGAACACTGAAAAAAGTGAACAAATTTCTTAAGAAAACACGATCCGAACAAATCTCGGATTACGCCGTTTTACGCTATTTAGAAAAAGACGGACAATTATTTTGCGCGCCCTTCAATAGAGAGGGCCTGGGCTCCACCAGAGTCGACGCAGTAAGAGACAAAACTGCGGAATCCAACTTCGCTTGAATTGGAAATATCATCAGTCGCCTCCATACGAATTTGACAAAAGAAAAGCTTAGGAGAAACATGTCCTCTACGGCGGGGTAAGTTACCATGATAACTGAGTTAGCGGGTGGCTGATCGAATTGGCCCGCGTGTGATGATAGCCGCCGCCATTTTAGCTGCACTATTCGTGTCTCGTTTTCCTTGATTTGGCGGCGGGGTGGGGGGAAGAAATTCTGGGTCAAAATAAGCACCTTTGGGTCTTGAGTTTGTCTTGGTGGGTGCGTAGTTGATTTTAGCTAAGATCTCGTCAGTAATCCAAGGTGTGGTGGATAATTTCTTCTCCTTCTTCGGACATTGACAAGTGAATTCAACTCATCAGAAACAACGACAACAACAACAGCTTTATTTCAGTATTCCCACGTGAGTGCATGGTATTACCTACATTATTCGTTACAAATCTGAAATCAAAACAAAGGCTATGATATGAAAGAACAAGTTTTTGTCTACATTCCATACATGACTGCATGTAAGGAGATGAAAGTCTGCAGATATCAGGATCGACATTGTCAAATACGAAGAGGGTTTCTTCATTGTTGTCAAAGTTCTTAAAAAGGGGATGTCCAATCCTAATGTCTCGGTAAAAGTTAGATCGAAGACTATGGAAGGGGCAAATGCGAAAATTTTCTAGAGTTTTCGGTAC
>OZ037780.1:21696934-21699434 GCA_964035525.1 Porites cylindrica
GAGTCTATTGCTGGTGTAGGCCCAAATGAAGTGATCTCAATCTTGGACTATTTTCTCAAAAAACTTCAGACGGAGCAAGGCCGAGACAGGTATGACCATCTTATAGTGTGGTGTGACAATTCTCCGGCTCAGTTTAAGCAAAACTTTCTATTTTTTTATATGGATTACCTGGTCACAAGAGGAGACTTCCTACGAACAGACTTAAAATTTTTGTTGGAGGGCCACTCGTATAGTGTGTGCGATAGATATTTTGGAAACATTCAAAAAGTTTTTAACGCCCAAGAGAAAATTGAAACACCCAAAGACTGGGAAAACGTTCTAGTCAGCAGTGGTTTATCAAACGTCAAGGTCTATTGGGTAGGTCTGGACATGATAAAGGACTACAAGTCATTTTTAAAGTTAAAATACGTCAGTAGAAACGAAGATTTACAGCACGAGAAATTTGAGGTCAAAGAAATCGCGTGGATTAATGTTGGAATTGGGGAACAGCCTGATGACAGGGGCAATCTGAAAGTTGTAGATCATCCCGACTGCGCCTTCGTGCGTTTCACTATTGACCCAAAACAGCAACCCAGGCTAGTTTCGTACACAAAGAAAAGGCAAGCAACTCCACTGCGAATAGACCTACTGACCACACTGAGGCAGGAACTAAGGCCAATTCGTGAAGATGTAAAGCAGCAGTGTCTAAATCTAGCTAGAAAATATTTAAGTGAACGTGCCGAGCGTTTTTATGCTGCCCTACCATGTATCCAAGAGGGCAGCGAGATTGACGATTGAAGGTTATCATTATATACCTTTCACTTGAACATTAATCGTGTGTCCTAATTAGCTTCCTCTTTAACGCAGCACCTCAGTTTCCTTCGCCTTGCCTAGAACCTGGATTTTTCAAAGTTATCCTAAACAGGTTATTCTTTTTAATATATAAATGGTAGTTAGTACAGGTTAAGGCTATTTAGGTTCTTACATAGGTTATGTTCTGAATAAGAACCATACAATATAGCCAAGAGAATTTAGTGGTTCAACTTATTCCTCATATAAAATCTGCACACCAAATAAGTATTGACCTCATTGGCATTTGAACAGTCCAGTTAGAGCGATAATGCAGGTATGTCTTCAAAGAGGATTCTGAACAGTGACTGATCTAACTTTTGCCCAAGGGTACAGGCAAATTTTTTCAGAGATTTTAGAAACTAAGAAATTGTTTCAATTTCTAGACTAAACAGGTTCTTAAAATATAGGTTCTTAGGCAAGGGGTTTCACTGTATAGCACCATTTTATCATTCGCTAATAAATAAATCGTTGTTGTTGTTGAAAACTACTGTTTGCTGCTTGACCGTTCCGGTACGACAGTGAGTTAGAAAGCTACACTAGCCAATGGTTTGGATTCTGAGATAGGTACCTTTTTCTAAAATCAGACAGATAATTAATAATTAATTAATTAATAATTATCTGTCTGATTTTGGAAAAAGGTACCCTACAACAGAAGAGGGTCTGTAACAAATGTGTGTCTTTTCTGTGGTTTCAATATTGACTTAACTTCTAAATTACCAAAAAGGCCTTAGAGTGGCCAAGCTTCTTTCAAGTATGGTAGAAATTGGCTAATGAGCCACACCCCTTCTCCCCCTATTCCCCTCACCCCTGCATCCGAGGCCCTTGTCGTAACAGCTTATATGGGCCGGAGCAGAAAAACAATAAACTAACAGCGTGCAATGACTTCAATGCTTGCGTGCATGACCACTACTGTATAACGGAACGTTAGATAGCTACTCTAGCCAATAGTTGGGACTCTGAGAAAGGTGCCCTTTTCTAAAATCAGACAGAAAATTAATATGTGGTAATTTCGCAAATGACTTTCTCCACTGGCCAGCTATCTGCTGCAGTAGGTATTCAAGCGGTACACAAATCATTACTTATCCAGCTACAGTGAATAATATGTGGTAATTTCCCAATGACAAGGTAACTGCACCAATATGAATGTACTCAACAGCTTTCTCTAATAGCCAGCTATCTGCTGCCGTGAATATTGAAGCAGTACACAAATCATTGCTTATCTGTTAGGGTGAATCAATACGTGGTAATTTCCCAAACGACCATGCAGCTAACTGCACCAATGAATACTCATCCACTTTCTCTAATGGCCACCTATCTGCTGCAGTGAATATTGAAGCAGTACACACATCATTGCTTATCTGTTAGGGTTAAATTAATAATTAATTCTGTCTGATTTTGGAAAAAGGTACCCTACAACAGAAGAGGCTCTGTAACAAATGGATGTCTTTTCTGTGGTCTCCAAAATTGACTTAACTTCTGAATTACCAAAAAGGCCTTAGAGTGGCTAAGCTTCGTTCAAGTGTGGTAGAGGTTGGCCAGCGGATCACGTCCCTTTCCCCTCAAACCCCCCCACCCCTCACCTCCACCTGCTTCCGAGGCCCTTGTCCCAACAACTAATATGGGAGGAGTATAACAAACAAAAAGTATGCACTGATTTCTACGCTCTAAA
>OZ037780.1:21704434-21706934 GCA_964035525.1 Porites cylindrica
AAGATTTTATTTCATCCAATTTCAAAAGGCGCTTAAGTTTTTTGCTCTCGAACTCAGAGGTATCGAGTTTACTGCTGAAGCTCCAGCCCTTTCGCGTTGTTAAATATTCACTTCCTTTTTATTGTATCTGATTGACAGATAAAAGACCTAAAAAAGGGTGTGAGGAAATTTGCATATGTCTAGTATTAGCGGAATTATTGCATTTCAGACTAAAAAGTCGAATCTCGAGCGTGATTTACGCAAAGAAACTGACATAAAATGAGTTACAAAGGGAAATCGGAAAATTCCTCACAGTCTTCCTTTACAGTCTTTTTTCTTTCAACAACCAAGCTATTTCTTGTATGACGTCCACGCTAAGACAGCTCCAAAAGTCCCCTCAATAAGTTTGCGAAACTCAGCACAAAACATCACTATAAAACGCGATTATCTGCCAAGGAGTGTTTCTCTATTTCTCTACAACCTAGAAAATGAACCATTGTAATTTTAGTCTATTTTTTCTAATAACAAAACCCCTATGCTTGAGTTTGTGTGAGGGGTTTTTCTTTTTTGCTTTTCCTTTTTTCTTAATATGTCATTTAATAACGCCTTTATTTATAATGTTTGTTCTGCCTAGATTAGCACTATGGCTACTTGCAGGGCATAAAATATTGTAAGCTTATGGATCTTAAATAAAATACATTGTTGTTGGTGATCATGAAAAAGGTACCGTTTATTGTAACGGTAAACTCGTAGAAAGTGAAAAATTTCTGTGTAACAGGGGCACCCAACGAGAATATAGTTCAAAACCACTTAAACATAGCATTGTTAAACGTGTTTTAGTATTTAAACGGTGGATATAGGCATATTTTTATCCCCTATAAATTTTCCATCTGTTCGGATTTCCTAGCTGAAAGTCTAGTGATCCGAAAATTTTAGGGATCAAAACTTACCTGTTTAAAAATTTCAGCCAGAAAAAAGCCTCCCGAAAATTCTAGGTGACCTTTTTAGGGTAAAAATCCGTTGAAAATGGGCAATTTTACCATTTTTTAGATGTTCGAAAATCCTAAGAGGCAGGCAAGCAAGAAATTTTACAACAAATGTTCCGAAAATTCTAGACCTCAAATCGTCTTCCGAACAGATATTTTTCCGAAAATTGTCGTTGGGTGCCCCTCGTGTAACTCGATGTAAAAGCAGTCTAGAAGTGTTGAGACTACCAAGAATGTCTTCATCGCTTGAAAAATTTAAAAAGGGTATTTTCCGCGATGTTTACATTCTGCGGGTTCCCCACCCCCGTCATACCCCCCTCTTGAGCCAATCAAAGAGCGCTTTCTGCGACATGTACCGCGGACCAAATATCGCTGTCACTACAATATGGCTGCTAGCTTCCTGGTAATTTCTACTCTTTCAATTATTGAAATCATGCTCCTGGAACGAAATGTAGACTCATTCACAGATTTGAATCAAGCCTTCTTTTGTGCGAGGAAGTTTTTGAACTGAATGAATGGAATCGGAACCGGAATTGATGCAATTCCCAATGGTAAGAGCTGTAAATTTCCGCTTCACGGAGCGTTAACAAATGGCACTACATTGTATCACTTTAATAAGACGGTTATTGGCAGCTCGAGATCTAACTACCTTTACAATCATTGCTAGCTTTTACACTGTCGAATTAATATTATACAGGAACATGTGCAGCCATTTTGAAACCGGTATTTTGTTCGTAGGGACCAGGTAATGAAATTGACGCCCGTAAATTAATCCTTCCGGAATGATTTTCAAGCGGTATTCAGTCTGGAAGGGGTGAATACCACCCAGAAATAACCCTGACTATGACCTGAAACTAAAACTTTGATCTATGCGGGTTTTTTACGTGCATAAAACTTGTCCAACGCTGACCGCCAACATTATAGTTTCTCAGCCATGATTTCAAACGGGGAAAGATTTTATGGACCCCCAAAGATAAACCAACACAATGTTAACGTAAAACTTTGAGTGGAATTTATTACCTCATTTTCAGTATCTGACACTTGTTAACAGTGGTAAGGTAGGTGGAAGAAAATGAAATTTCCACAGAACAGCTGCTTTGTGCGAATCTCATAGATCATCTTAAGAACAATACAAGTATCTGCTAAATAATGCAGCTCTGTGGCTTGTCAAAGGTGTATGTCTCTTGTAATAAACAAGAGACGCATATCGGAAGAACCTACATCGCCCAAAACTCCACTTTGAATTATTTATTTTCTGATGAATTTGTAACTAGTCAACTTTCTATTTCACTGGGCCAAGTAAGATCACTCTAGTACTGTGACCAAAACAAAAGGCTTCTTATGATGCATAGTAGATTAATGTACATACAGCAATCAAATTATTTTCTCAGAGTAAATGTGAGCCTTGCAGGTAAATGCACGTCAACTAAGCCACTGGAGAAAAGAGAAAACCCCCCAAACCCTAGCCTTGAACATCAGGATTTAAAACAACTTAAGGTGAGTGTGCTTATCATTTAGCTGCCCGGACCACATTC
>OZ037780.1:21711934-21716934 GCA_964035525.1 Porites cylindrica
AAGAAATTTTACAACAAATGTTCCGAAAATTGTAGATCTCAAATCGTCTTCCGAACAGAGATTTTCCGAAAATTGTCGTTGGGTGCCCCTGAAAAAAGTACAGGAAACCGTGAGCCATGGCAGACTGAACAGAGATATTTAGAGTCTCTTTTACGGAAAAGAGCAAACGTCAGATTCAAGTTGAGAATTTCACAACAAGAAACAGGGAACACTTGGTCACGTGGTACAAATTCACGTTTGCCGTTTGCCGCAAACGTGACTCTTGGCTCCAAAAGGGAGCTTAAGCAACAGCGTTTTTGAGCGACGGACGTCAACCGGAAGTGGGCTTTTTGCAACATTGGGCAGTGGATGGGTTCAAAATCCCGGGCAAAATCGTCTTTATAAGAGAAAAGAAACTTAGAAATACAAATTTTTTAGCGTCAAGGCATATAAAAGAAGAGAAGGCCTCACTTCCGGTTGACGTGCATCGCTCAAAGTCGTCTTTGCTTAGGGTCTCTAATGTGAAGACAACTGTGTGCAAGACCTGCGCGCGCTCTCTTAAGTTTCTCTTCCAATGACTGTCGCAAACGTAAGTGATAACGGTAGTGTTTTTTTTTTTGAATATCGAGCCACTAGCGCAAGCTGTAAATAACTGAAGACATAAGTTTCAAAGTAAACTGAGTACTGCGTTAAAGAGGGCACGATGTGTTGAGCCTCACGTAGTCAGGCCCCTTTGCATGGACTAAAATGGCCTCGAAAACGCTTACTTTGCATATGGATTTTCACAAAAGCTTACCTACACCAAAGGTGTCTTCTCAAGACTGGTATTACTCAAAAAAGCTCAGAACAAGCCTAATGGGTATATACTGCGCAAACCAGGAGGTTATACACTGTTTTATGTACGACGAGTCTATTGCTGGTGTAGGCCCAAATGAAGTGATCTCAATCTTGGACTATTTTCTCAAAAAACTTCAGACGGAGCAAGGCCGAGACAGGTATGACCATCTTATAGTGTGGTGTGACAATTCTCCGGCTCAGTTTAAGCAAAACTTTCTATTTTTTTATATGGATTACCTGGTCACAAGAGGAGACTTCCTACGAACAGACTTAAAATTTTTGTTGGAGGGCCACTCGTATAGTGTGTGCGATAGATATTTTGGAAACATTCAAAAAGTTTTTAACGCCCAAGAGAAAATTGAAACACCCAAAGACTGGGAAAACGTTCTAGTCAGCAGTGGTTTATCAAACGTCAAGGTCTATTGGGTAGGTCTGGACATGATAAAGGACTACAAGTCATTTTTAAAGTTAAAATACGTCAGTAGAAACGAAGATTTACAGCACGAGAAATTTGAGGTCAAAGAAATCGCGTGGATTAATGTTGGAATTGGGGAACAGCCTGATGACAGGGGCAATCTGAAAGTTGTAGATCATCCCGACTGCGCCTTCGTGCGTTTCACTATTGACCCAAAACAGCAACCCAGGCTAGTTTCGTACACAAAGAAAAGGCAAGCAACTCCACTGCGAATAGACCTACTGACCACACTGAGGCAGGAACTAAGGCCAATTCGTGAAGATGTAAAGCAGCAGTGTCTAAATCTAGCTAGAAAATATTTAAGTGAACGTGCCGAGCGTTTTTATGCTGCCCTACCATGTATCCAAGAGGGCAGCGAGATTGACGATTGAAGGTTATCATTATATACCTTTCACTTGAACATTAATCGTGTGTCCTAATTAGCTTCCTCTTTAACGCAGCACCTCAGTTTCCTTCGCCTTGCCTAGAACCTGGATTTTTCAAAGTTATCCTAAACAGGTTATTCTTTTTAATATATAAATGGTAGTTAGTACAGGTTAAGGCTATTTAGGTTCTTACATAGGTTATGTTCTGAATAAGAACCATACAATATAGCCAAGAGAATTTAGTGGTTCAACTTATTCCTCATATAAAATCTGCACACCAAATAAGTATTGACCTCATTGGCATTTGAACAGTCCAGTTAGAGCGATAATGCAGGTATGTCTTCAAAGAGGATTCTGAACAGTGACTGATCTAACTTTTGCCCAAGGGTACAGGCAAATTTTTTCAGAGATTTTAGAAACTAAGAAATTGTTTCAATTTCTAGACTAAACAGGTTCTTAAAATATAGGTTCTTAGGCAAGGGGTTTCACTGTATAGCACCATTTTATCATTCGCTAATAAATAAATCGTTGTTGTTGTTGAAAACTACTGTTTGCTGCTTGACCGTTCCGGTACGACAGTGAGTTAGAAAGCTACACTAGCCAATGGTTTGGATTCTGAGATAGGTACCTTTTTCTAAAATCAGACAGATATATATATATATATATATATATATAGACCCAGTAGGTGAACTACTCAAATCCTGAGTACATGGGTGTTTAATACAAGCCTGTTTCGTAGGCCACCGAAAAGGTGACCCACTCTCCAGTTAAACTCCATTATAACACTGAAGCGTCAGGGTCTACATCAAGAAAAGTGATCGCGTGGTAAAAACGGTTACATATAACGTTTGAAATTTAAATTTTAGAATGAAAAGCGCGCGCTCGCTCTCAATCGCCTACAACTCTTATACGAAACCTGAGCCGCACGAAAGCTCGCGCTACAATCTCTCGCTTTCACATGTTCGATTGTACCTTAGAATGAACTTGCGTCGATGTCTGCATGTAGAGACAAGTTCGTTGCGCTTGTTCAGTGTTGCCATGTGAGGCCTACAGATTAAAAAGAACTTCTCTGTTCTCTGTAGTTCACCTACTGGTCTATTCCGCTCCTTCACTGCAAGTAGAGCACTGTCTTGGCTTCGCCGGTGAACATCTAACTGAATATATATATATATTTGCTTTTTGTCTTCTAAATTTATTTATCTATTTATTTATTTATTTTTTGAGAGCCGTAGGTTAGAAAACTGTAATAGGTTATTGCGCTTCCCTCCTTAAATAAAGTTATTGTATTGTATTGTATTGTATGGGGGTCGAACTAATGGGCTTGCAGGTTGAAATTGCATAATCTCCCCTCCAAAAGGTTTTGGCGCGCAATCCGCAAGTCACCCACAGCTCATGTTCCAATTCCTTTTTTAATCTTTATACAGTTGACTCCCGATAACTCGAACCCTCGCTAACTTGGACGAACCTTGCGCACACTCGAACCATAGTCGATTTCCTCTCGATTTCTGGATTCATACTTTCACTGTAATTTTACCTTCGGTTACTCGAACCCTCGATAACTCGAACCTCCCGCTAACTCGATGTAATTTTTGTCTTCCTTCACGTCACCTCTAAATAACTTTACCCTCGATAACTCTAACCATGTTTTAAGCCCGTGACAAGTCGGAAAATAAAAACAGTGTCCGAAACATTGAATTTATTTCAAAACAATCGTGTCAATTCTTTGTCTTTACATTTTTGTCACTCCACTGGTAAATTCAAATTCAGTGTCTTTCCCTGTATCTTAATCATGCTTTGTTGCTTAATTCCTTTTTCAAAATATCAATCTACATCTCTTGCTGCCCTGAACAGAAGTGAGCCTGATACTTGCATTCCACATCCATTTGCTTGTTTGCTTGTGTCCGGCTATCTGCTTCGAACTCCCGGTAACTCGAACTCTCGAGTAACTCGAACTTTTTTTGGATTTCCCTCGAGGGTTCGAGTTATCGGGAGTCGACTGTTTTTAGAGATATTTAGTCTAATCCATATCAAATATTCCGATTTTGGAAAGTTTGAATTAGAACTCCTATATCAGAATGCGCACTCGCATATCGCGCTCGCTCACAGATTATCGAGCTCAAGAGGGGCTGCTCGCAGTCTACATATGATCAGTACACCGTGGTCCTCTTTCTCCTTCCGTCCTCTAGCCTAAACTCACTATTATTATATTTCTTTAAATACCCTTTTCCGAGGGGAACTAACTAAGACAATTTTTCTGGTTTCCCCAAGGACATCAATAAACTATCTTCTTATGAACCTCGCCATCGCAGACATGACTGTGGCCACATTTTTACTGCCAAAATATGTTTTTGTTCACACTTTCACTCATCCTGATGGAGATGCTAGAAAAGTGCTCTGCAGACTGCTGACCGGAGGGAATTTTGCGTGGATTGGAGGTAGCACATCAGTTTTTATACTTGTTGCCGTGGCAACTGAACGCTACTTTGCTGTACTTCATCTCTCTGAAAAAAAGGGGAAGTTTAGTGCTCGTAGAATAAAGGTATTCTTATCCCTTTCCGCGTAAGTGGTTCATTGCTAATACCTTTTGCGTCATCATAGCACACGGCCTTGATAACCAAAACACTATTTACAAAAAGATAAAAAGTCAGTTTCCATCACATATAGAAGTTGCTCTTGGTATCGTGACTAGGAGATATACTCTGAAAGGGAAGTGAATGAAGATTGAAGTACTTTCAATGCATAATAATTCACGTGATTAAGCGAGGCACGAACCCATTTCCTGACCGAAGAAAAGCCCCTGGTAAAAATTGTGCGCCAGCAGCAAAAACGTAGTGTAGAAAACACAGAAAAGTTAGATGAACGCGAAATTGAAAAGTTGGTGTTACCGGGTATTACTTATAAATATAAACGGGCATTCCAAAGAAAAGGAACGCGTGGCTGGGGCAAACCTTACTTTGGGGAAGCAAAAGTGCTAATTAACATTTGTAAACTTTTGGTTTTGTTTGACTCATTTGCTAGTGGGTCTGGTGCAGCATGTCATAAAACATTATAATTTTGTATACATATTTCAGATCACCATTGCTTGCTCTTGGATCTTTGGGATCGTCATCACTTTTCCAATGTTCCTAGCAAGGAACTTTGACAAGGAACTTGATTGGTGCGTTTTTACTTGGTCTGAAGAATGGATGGGTAAAGCCTATAGCATGGTTTGGTTTCTGTTTACAGGATTTTTCCCGGTTACTTTCATGATCGCTCTATACTCCCAAGTCGTGTACACTTTATGGTTCACACGTTTAAAGCCAAGAGGACCTCAGCATTGTGTGCAACAGGTTCGAAACTTAAAT
>OZ037780.1:21719434-21724635 GCA_964035525.1 Porites cylindrica
ACTGCGTGTTCGTCGACGGCTGCCGCTATACATTTACCCTAGACGGCCAGAAGTCATGGTGAGGCGCGACAGAAACTGGAGGGCGTACCTCAAAGTGTGCGACCAACGAGGACGAAACTTGACTATGACCATGGCAATATCACCTATCAACTGTTTTCCTCGGCAGCTGCTGGAGTAATGAATACTGTGTCGGTTTTTTTTTCCGGTATGGGCGAGGAAAAAATGGATCCCGATAAGTCGGTGGTCTTTGCGTATGACGGGATGCCAGCCCACCTAGATTTGGCCATTCCCGCCCCATATGTACACAGCTTATGCTTCCCCCCTCGCCATCGTTGAAAAGGATTTAAGTTGCCTGAAAGCAACTTAACACCAAAGGCCGACATCTCGAGTCCGGAAATTTAAAGATGTATTACAGGAATGAGGGCAAAGCCCTAGCAATCCCACTAGCGGAGTTCGGAAACAACAGTTACTGCAGTGCTTGAACTGAGCTCTGCGCCGAAACATGACATTGTGACCACAGCTAAATGTGCTAAGGGGTATCATTTCATGCAAAACTACCTCCCAAAATGTTTAAATAGCGAGGGTTTTGAGGGATATACATTTAATGGACTGAAATTCGAGCCAAATTTGTTTGAATTTCTATTGTTTAATTAAAAATCGTTTTTTGACTTTTTTGTATATTAAATGTAAAGAACACTCACTTGGTTGTACAAGCGCATTAATGTTTGTCTTATCCATCCTAAGGTTGCCCAGGAATGCTATTGAATTGCAAACAGTGTCATAAAAATGTTAATGAATAGTGTTTGCAATTTAATGTATGTCAGTCGTTCATACTGACCTTCAAGATGGTGTTGATGGCTTTGATGTTGGCGTTAATGAAAGTATATTTTTCTCTTTTGTATGCCCAATGACCCATATGAATGCCCAAAAGTGTTATTGAATGTTGATTAAAATGCAAAAATCGTAATTGAATCTGAT
Organism: Porites cylindrica; assembly: GCA_964035525.1. Lineage (NCBI taxonomy): Eukaryota > Metazoa > Cnidaria > Anthozoa > Scleractinia > Poritidae > Porites > Porites cylindrica. Next base: position 21,720,413 of record OZ037780.1, read on the forward strand.
TTATGCGCAAAGGTTCGTATTTTCGCGCTAATGAATGTATCTCCGCACTATTGGTCGCCGTTTCACGCAAATGATTGCGTATTTTCTCCTAATGAACAGCAAAAGGTGTATTATTTATTATCATGTTTCTTGTAGAATTAATCGCCTCCTCATTTTTCTATCTAATCTCCAAGCAGGCGAGACCAACACCGCGGCAAAACGTCTACGCATGCGCCAGGTTGAGCATTTCCGGTCAATTTTTCAGTCACAGTTTCCAGTCAGATCATAGTCCGCGCACTCATTCTCGTCCCCAGAGCCCGTCGTTTCTTGGTCACGTGGTCGGGAAACGAGGGGTTGGTTACACTGGTTACACTGGTTACACTAATTGGTTACAAATTAAGCCGAGTGGCTCTGGGGACGAGAATGGCGCGCGCTCGGCTTCATTCTGTGTGCAGCTTGTGGTTCAGTTGTTCTGCTTCATGCTGCTCGTGTTTTTGACTATTTTGTAGTTATTGAAATTGATTTTATGGATAACCAGGCAAAGATCACTGAAACAATTAGTCGATTAGATTCAGAAAAGGTAAGTTGATAATAACTTGTGTAATTTTGACTAATTTGAGCGTCAGGTAAACTGATCAGTTTTCTTTCACAAAAACAAAGTTTTTGACTGCCATTTTTCACTTAATCTTGCTGAAACTAAGACATAAAAAGTTATAATTGCAAGCTTGTGTATTGTAGGTCTAATTTTCCGTTCTTCATTTTCTCAGTCTTAATGTCTTAAAACCGCTTCGAGCTTTATTTGGAAAACGGCAACACACAATCGCGTTGTAATTTTATTTACCAGTGAGTTTTACCGTGTTTTGATCATGAAATGAAGTTCTTCTGAGTTGATTGCCATGAAACATAAGCTGAATTATACTGTTGAGGTTGGCAGCAAGTTGCCAACTCTATTTTTTTTTTTTTTTTTTTTCATTCTCAGAATCAGAGAGCGAAAGCTGGTTCGATGGCTTTTAGAAGTCGAAATTTTCATGCCATGTATTTAGCAGCTGGAAGTTTCGTGTTTGCATGAGATGCAGCCGAGCCGCACAGTCTGAAATTATTGAAGTCTTCAACCAAAGAACAACCATGTAAAAGAATTAAATAGGCATTTTCTTGAATGAAAGCACGTTTTAAGGCATGTTTAGTTTCCCGGCACCGAAAGCTCCGGGTAGTAGTGACTGCGGTCATCAAAGTCGAGGTTGTCATTAAATCCCGCCCATCTTTTGTCTTGCGTAATTGTTTTCTCTGATAATAAAATAATTACTGACTAAACTTTTATTTCTTGGTTCTAATGTTAAATGATAATAATGACGTCTTTATTTTGACTTCTTTCATAAGTGTTGCGATAGATTCTTTTCTTAGTTATCGCCTTCTCTCAAATTAACTTTTGCCAAACCAGTAGCATGCAAGAAAGCCAGTAAAAACAAATTCGCGCGTCTTGTCGAGCGCTAGCGACCTACGAACTTCAAACATCATTTTCAGCGTTGGTGCAACCAGATAACCATGTGGTGCAAAGTTTGACACTAGAAAAATATATCAGCTATCGAATGAAGTGATTGCTTTTCGCCCCTTTTTTTGTCTGTTTCTCCCTTTTTGCTTTGAACTTGGCTCGACGGTAAAGTTATGCTTACGCAATTGGTTTATATACTGGACCGGAAATAAAAAGCTGACCGGATGTTACATTTTGTGCTCATGCGCAGTTCGTTTTGCCGCGGTGTTGGCGAGACCTGCAGCCGCTGTAAGCGCGTTCTTATTGCAATCTTGTTCGGTCAATAGCTGGATATTGGCCACGGTCTTTTATGAGTTTTTAGGGACCTTAAGATACTCTGGACACGGCCGAGGAGGATGTCAACCGGAAGTGAAATGTGCAATTCTTGGAACTAATTAGCATAATGCCATAGCGTCGACCTGAAGTCGCGACGATGAAAACTAGAAGTTTGGCCGCCTCGTTACTGCACTTTTCACAAACACGCGAACTCTAAAATTCAAAAGCCGCCTTCACAATTGCCTTTTTCGCTGCCGTCAATCATAATTACGATCACAAGCAATGAACCTTGAAGCACAGAAACACACAAAATGAATCGAAATCCACCAATCACAGATCACTATCCTTGACCTTTTGAACCCGTTTAAGCAAAGTTCTGTTTCCTAAGAGGTCCGTTAAGATGATTGACGGCAGCGAAAAGCGCAAAGGTCAGTTAGTTTTTGAACTTCAGAGTTCGCGTGTTTATGAAAAGCGCAGTAAACGGTGAGTTGGTTTTCTTGCTTTCAGTACAGAAATTGCTTTTCATACAGGATTTTCGATCCATTTTACTTCAAAAGACACATTTCGGTGTTTTTAGTGTGGTGTTTCCTCAAGATTGACTCTTATTTTTTTGCTATCAAGCCTTTTGGGTTCAGTGTTTTGCATTGGCGGCAACTGAGAATGAAAGCGCAGAATCTTTCGACACAAATTAAGCGCTATAACTGCTTGTTTTTAAGGGGGCGACGTTCTCGCTTTAGGATATAGTATTTCAAAAATTTGAGAGACGAGAAGAATAAAAATTGATGGAAAACAAAAATCTAGGCTTGTAATAAACTCGGCGAAAATTGAGATCTTGAACAAGACGCCATCATGGTCCATTTATAAACTTTAAAATTTAATTTTGTTCACTTTCAGTTCAGCGATGGAGTGGTCTGAAGATCAAAATGATCAAAAGCTCGGGGTTGGCCCCGGGGTGGGCGAATGCCCGACCCCCGGGCCACGCAAAATTTGCTAATGTCGGGACTGAAAAGGCAGGCAAATGTTCCGCAGCGGCCCGGGGGAGGGGGCTGGACGCAGTTGCATTTGACTGGTGCATAAACACGCAAAAAAGAACCTGGCCAATATCCAACTATTTTGACCTCACGCTTGGTCAAAAACCCATGTGTGTAGGTTTACGTCACCACCGTCATTTGGTATTAGTGATTTACCTACATTCCTAGCTGCTGGTCCCATATACTCACCCGTACCAGGGTGTATTTTGTTCCACAAACAACAAGTTGAAATTTTTGATTTTTGTTTTCAGGGTGTACTGAAAGTACGCAAGCGGGTCACCTTGATGGTCATAACAGTCAGTATCATTTTTGGAGTAACCTGGCTTACAGAATCGTTTCACTTCGTCCTCTACTACTATAAGCCTTCCTTCAATCAGCTGACATACGTAGTGACTTCCATTTTGATCCTGTTCAATTCTGCTATCAATCCTATTTTGTATGCTTTGATAAATCAGCGATACAAAGAGAAAATGAAAGGAATGTTAAGTTGCAGGTGTCGTCGAGAACCAAACGGGATGTTTTCTGTTAAAAAACATGAGAAAGTGGAAATGGCTGTTATCTCCTTTCACCAAAGCCAATTAACGGACAAACGTAGCTGAGGGAGTGATTTCTGATAATTTAATTTATTTATAGAGTTTACCTTAATTAAATGTATTTAAAACGTGACCGTAAAAACAGCAACTGGTTGGTTAATTAGAAGCCACCTTCGAGAGGGAGAAAGGGGCTTGAGTCAGTGTTGGCGGGAAGTGCCGTGTTTGCTGGCAGGCTAGGCTGTGATGGTCAATAATCAAAAAGTCATCAAGAATATGGCATACAAAATAAGATGGGACTTTTGTTTACGGTTATCAACTCTACAACATACCATACACGTGAATAAAATTGAACCGGAGAACGTTTGAACCATTGCAAAGCGGAAAGCTAAGTGGGAATAATACTTGCAATATTGAACTAAAAAAACTGTTCATGATCTAAAAAGTCAATTAGGTATCGGTTTGGACAATAGTCCTATAAGGGAGGATAATCCTTAGAAACAGTTGTCCGATAACAATCTACAAGGACTACAAGCTTTGGCGTCCTTTCACATTGAGTGATTGACACTTTTAGTAATATGTCCTGCTTTGTGTAAGATTAGAGACCTTTAGATTCCAGGACGAGAACGACTTTGAGTACGAGATTTAATTTAAAGTTTTTTCGCGTTTGCTCAAATAATAGACACCCCGGAAAGCTTTATTGTACATCTTTTTCACTAAAAAAATTAACACTGTTATCTTGATTGAAGGAGGTTAAGCTATCTCCCCGCCGCAAAATATTAACACCTATAACACTTTATAACTTGTGTCCGCTAACGCGACATTCTCGCTAAAACTCGTAGTAAAATGACGACGACTATCATGTTTTCTCGCCGCAGT
>OZ037780.1:21724835-21887335 GCA_964035525.1 Porites cylindrica
GACTCTGGCTCACTCGCTCGCACTACTCAGTATTGAGAAAATCTCGTACTCGCACTCGTCTTAGAATCTAAAGGTCCCTATTAATGTTGTTACTGCGAAGAAAGAAACTGATATTGAGAGTACTACTTCCTGACAGGAACAATGAAAACGTTAAAATAGCCATCCACGCCCCTCCAATTCAACCAAGTCAATAATACGAATATTGCACCAGATATCTGATAATTGAAGCGTCTATGGGTGAATTATTGCGTGTATGTTGTCTATGTTGTCATTGAACTGTTTTGCACCCATGTATACTGTGTCCATACTGTGTCTAAAATTAAAAAACTAAAACCCTTCAATTAGGTTATACCAGTCGTAACATAAAGATAGAACCTGGCGCAACGTTAAAGTGCCTACGAATGACGTTATTGGTGTTAATGCATTCCACCAAAAGTTAATTCAATCAAAAAACAGGTTATTTGAGTTCCTACTATACTACTACTAATATGTTTAGGTTTAGACTTATCAGATAGAGTGTTTTTACATAACGTCACGGCGGCCATATTGGTGTCCCACAACAATGAAACGGTGGCAATGTTGGCATCCCAAACCGTTCCTGTGGGGTTGAACTCTTTTCTTATGCAAACACTTTCTTTTGTTCTAATAAATTTGCATAGATGGTGGCCACGTGAGTGAAAACGCTCCATAAATTTAAAAAATGGTAAACGTGCAGCGTGTAGCAATCGAGTTACGGATACAAAAAGAAGTTATCGTCACACTAAAAAGAACATTTTTTGCTACCCGCCAGAGAAAAAAAACTCATTGCAACAAACAGCGTTTTGGCACGAGGTAAAAGTAGTATGTTGCCCACCGACTCCCTTTTTACACTGTAATTTAGTTTAGTGACAAAATGCAACGCGCATTTCATAAAAAAAAAAAAACAGCCAGTTAAAAAGTAATATACAGTCCTGCCGATGTAAGAATTTCATTCTCAAACAAGCGTCAGGTCTGGATCCGCCACTGCTGTGTGTGTGATATGTCAGTACATGTGCTCCATGGAATAAAAGGTGCTATGTATTTCTTTTACGATGTGTTGCACTAGTTGTCGTCGATCAGTGCCAGACCATCCTATTGGCACAGCCTTTCTGACTTGCACGATTTTGGTGTCTTCGAGAAAAAACTCTGCATGACTTGACTAAGGTCTTACTGCGCTTTTCACAAACATGCGAATTCTGAAGTTCAAAAGCCAACTGACGATTGCGTTTTTCGCTGCCGTAAATCATCTTAACGGACCTCTTAGGAAACAAAACTTTACTTTAACGGGTTCAAAAGGTCAAGGTTTGTGATTTGTGATTGGTGGATTTCGATCCGTTTTGTGTGTTTCTGTGTTTCCAGGTTCGTTACTTGTGATCGTAATTATGATTGACGGCAGCGAAAAACGCAATTGCGAAGGCGGCTTTTGAACTTTAGAGTTCGCATGTTTGTGAAAAGCGCAGTAATTGAGAATGTTTTTTCTTCTCCTGGGATACACTTTTTAAACCCAGGCCTAAAAGTCCCACGCTTGGTAAAGAGGGCTCATTTATCAAAAAGTGGACACTATTGACTAGTGCGGACGTTTGCGCATCGGCGATTTCAAAGGCTAGGCAGAGCCAGCCTCGTTCCCAGTCGTCCTCGGCGATTTCGGATGTGACGTCACTTGTCAACTCGGATAGCGCGAACTGGCCTGGGTACGAGGCTGAGGCATAGCGTCTTTTTTTCCTCAATGAACAAAACAAAAGGAGGCTCTGCTCGCAGGGTCAAGGATGCTAAGGTTTTTTACGACTTAAGCTCTTACACAGAGGTTTTTTTCCTACACGATATACTACATTAAGGCTAAAAGCTACAATTTAAAGCATCTTTTGATCATTCTGCTAGAAGATACCAAATCTATGGAAATTAAAGGAACGGTAATCTACATTTGGGTAGCCTTTGTACTTCGCCTGAAAATTCTACTTGAGTATTTCTACTAAGATTTTCTACTCAGTTTAGGCTAATTTTTGAGCCAGCTTTGTTAGTGTTGAAATATCACACTTTAGTAAAATCCAGCAGGTGATCTATTATCAATGCTGCGTTCTGATTGGTTGAGCTACTACTACGCCATAAGTTATAGCCCACTAATAGCTAAAAGCGCCGGCTTTTTGGCGGCAAAAAAGGATTAAAGTCTAGTTTTAACCAGCTAAGGTTGTTTTGTCTCCATATTATTGACCAACTAGTTGGTTTTTACTAAAACAATTATTCCTCTCGCCCTCATGGCCTCTGAGTCAATAGCCCATCCGACCTTCGGCTTCATAGGCTATTGGTAGTCTTTACACTAGAGCCTAAATAAGCTAAGAAATATTTCAAGGCAAGTAAATTTATAGGCGTACGGGCAATTTTTTGCCAGAGGGGGCGGTAAACCATTTGCCCAAAAAATTATGGCAAGTTGCCCAAATTTTTACGAAACACTCGTCTACGAAAAAAAACGAGGGCCATACTTTGTAACAATGTAGGGCATACTGGCATATGAAGGTGGCTAGATACAGTTTTTCAGGATCAATACCTTCCAAGTCTGAGCGTAAACTATGTCGCCATAAACAAACATTTAGAAAAATTACCACTAGTTGTATTAGATAAACTGAAATTTGTCATGATCAGGGTTGCAAAGACATCCGATCGGAGTTGTTATAGCAACAAAATGACGCCATTACCTACCGCCATCACTTGCAGGGATATTTTTTGGCACCGTGAACTGTTCTTACAAAATCGTTCACGCGAGCTTTTTTTCTCCAATACATTCGCCTCGTGAAGTTAAAGCGGAATCTGTAAGAGCTAGCGTTATCGCGATATTGTGGGATGATGATTTTATCGTTAGAAAATTAATACGGTAAAAAAAGGAAAATCTTGACGTTTGGCCGTTATCTGTTGAAAGAGAGGCGCTTTTGACCGTGCAATTTCACCTCACAGGACGTAGTTTTAATCTTGTTAAAAACACTTGTGAATTCGAAAGACCGTGCCGATTGCTAGAAAGAAGGAATTGATAAATATGTATCGAGGCGCTCTTGTTAGTGGTTTTGTAAACATTTCGGTCTACTTTAGCAAATTAGCGAATAATTTTTAGACCGCTCGATAGATTTTTTAAAAAAATTAATATTCTTCTTGTAATTCAAACCGAGACTGAGAATTAGTCAGCCTCTTCTTAATTTACAGACCTATTGCTAACGCTATCTGCCGTACACTGTTGAAACTTCCTTCACTCGGACACTAGTACAGGGTCTGAATGGCCATGTCGGCATTTCTAGGAGTGGAGATGACTCTAGAAAGGTATGTTGAAGTTTTTTTGGAAATAGCCCATTCCAGCTAGTGCGCGCAGTACAGTGCCCATCAATAAAAAACTAAAATATATATAAATCAACATATGATACCCTTCCCTAATAACCAGAAACTCATCACGTGGTAGGCAACCACTGTCTCGTGTGAATGTAACTGGGTTATTACGCCAACTTCAGGTTAAAATAGAAATATATTTATCTCTTCAAAATAATGCAAAAGCATGGAAATGTTTTTAAAAACTGGCTTTGCCCAAATTTTCTCTTGTTGCCCAAAAAATCTGAGTTGCCCATAGTTTGGGGGGGCTGCAGCCCCCCTCGCCCCCCCGGCCCGTACGCCTATGATTTTAAAGTCTTCAAGTAAAAGAAAGCTTCACACACAACCTATCTTTTTTACTTCGGGTTTACATAAGCCTATTTTCCCACGCAACATAATTAAGATTGATTGACGTGCTTCGCCTTTCTCAAAGCTTAGAAACCGCAAGTTCGCTAAGTCGGTTTTAAGGATGGTTTTCAAGTCACTTTAAACTTTCTTGAATCGTTTCAAATTTCCCACTTTAATGAGATGCAAAGTAAAGTTACTTGAGATTTTACTTAGGCCTTCATACGTATTGTTTGGTTAAGTAAAACTTAGCAGCTGTTAAGTCTTACTTAACAGCCTAGTGTAAAGACAACCATTGACTCAGAGCCCATTCGGGCTCGTCGAATAATTGTTAAAGGGAGTTTACAAAAGGGATAAACCCTTCTCGATCTACAGAATACTTTAGATCATTCTCAGCCTCGTCCTAAATATTTTTAAGAACAGGTGCCGTTCAGTAGTCATAACGTAGTGGGTGATTACTAAATACAAGGATAAATAAGCTTTTCCACTCCTAATAAGAAACGATGGAACCACTTTCTAGAAGAGAAAGCAAAAATTACATTGAAATTCTACCGCTGTTCATGACATAACGGTCAACCCTTTTAACTGAACAGCTGCTGAGTAAAATGTTTATATCATGATGATAGACTTTAGACTTCCCGTTTTTTACGCATATGTTTGACAGTTCTTCTACCATTTTCGATAGAGCAAGCAGAGGAAAAACGCAGGATTAGAATTCACAAAGCCACTTTCCAGGTATTTGCTAAATCGGTAAAAACTGTTTCTTTTTATTTGAATACCTAAGTCGTGTGAAAAAAAACATTTATTACGATAATAAAGCTGGATGCATGAAGAGGAAGGTTAAGAAGGGATCGATGTGTAAAACGGAGTCATCCATGAGGAAAAAGCAAAAAATAATATTCCACCTCGACAAAAGCTATGTGACATAAAAAAGTTTATTTTAAGGAGCTATTGAGTCAAAGACTAAAACAATTAACCAAGCAATGTAGAGGAGCTTCAAATTCTATGTCACTCGAAAATAAAATTCATATCTTCGCGCCACCGTGTAATATCCTCCATATATTACAACAAAAAGACTCGAAAAAACGTAAATATCGATAACCTGATCCTATATAAGATCTTTATGAGTAAAAAATGTCTCAAAATCCTCTTTTTTTTTTAATTGTAGGAAGCAATGGACTTTATCTACAGGGAGCAAGGCCCAGCCGAGATCGCCGTAACAACAGTGCAATCGTTACTCATTACTGTAAACATCACTGGAAACTCTTTTGTTTGTCTCATCATAATAAAGAACAAAGACATGAGGTAAGTACCGGTATACCTATACGGTCCGCAACATTTACACGTTTTGTATAAGAAAAATAGCCCGTAAACTTCTCACTCCAGAGCATTATTAGCCTGCGTGCAGACAAAAACTAAACTCTGATTAACCAGAGTTTAATTTCGTCTGCGCGCAGGCTAGAGCATTATAAGAGCAACAAAAGCAAAAAGTGAAAAGACAAAGTAAATATTGTTTTCGACGTTTTAGGTTGCATTTCCTAATTAACCTTGAATATGGGGGTCGAACTAATGGGCTTGCAGTTTGAAATTGCATAATCTCCTCTCAAGAAGTTTTTGGCGCGCGATCCGCAAGTCACCCACAGCTCATCAGTGTTCCCCCATCTTTTTTAATCTTTATATAGTTGACTCTAGATAACTCGAACCCTCGCTAACTTGCGCGAACCTCGCGCAAACTCGAACCCTAGTCGATTTCCTCTCGATCTCTGGATTCATGCTTCCACTGTAATATTACCCTCGGTTACCGTAAATGATCTAATAAACGCCCCCTCTCTAATGAACGCCTCCTATCTTATTAACGCCCCCCTAAGCTGACAAGTTTGTATTAAACGCCTCTCTCCAACAAACGCCCCCTGTCTAATAAACGCCCCCTTCCCTGAAAACCACATATAAACTGGAAACAGATGTACAATACAATCAATCAATTTATTTGCGTTCTTGCTTAATTAACACCGGTGTGCGAGTTGCGTTTTGCTCAATTTCCAGTTCAAAGTGAGGATAGCGTTCTTTAATGTTCTTGATCCCATTTCAAGCAATAACTAACTCAGACATAGAAGAAGCCGGCGATGAAAATACCATGGTGCTCGACGAGGACTTGGATGTTGACATTGAGCTATAAGAACTAACAGTACGGTACCCTTTTCCGCCACTTTGTATGTACCATATACCGTTATGGATTTGTAGACGGTTTAGACTTATTAGCAGACGGACTTGATAGTCTGCTAAAGCTCTGTCATTTAGATTATTATAATACCGTATTTAGGTTACCATGTTACAGTTATTAGAATAAACGCCTCTCTCTTTTAAACGCCTCCCCTCCCCCCTCCTTGGACCCTTGAAATTTAATAAACGCCCGCGGCGTTTATTAGATCATATACGGTACTCGAACCCTCGATAACTCGAACCTCCCGCTAACTCCAAGTAATTTTTGTTTTCCTTCAAGTCACCTCTACATCATTTTATCCTCGATAACTCTAACCACGTTTTAAGCCCGTGACAAGTCGAAAAATAAATTAACCAGTGTACTGAAGTCCGAAACATTGAATTTATTTCAAAACAATCATGTCAATTCTTTGTCTTTACATTTTTGTCACTCCACTGGTTGATTCAAATTCAGTGTCTGTCCCTGTATGTTAATCATGCTTTGTTACTTAATTCCTTTTTCAAAATATCAATTTATATCTCTTGCTTCCCTGAAGAGAAGTGAGCATGATATTTGAATTCCCTCCACATCCCTTTGCTTATGTGCTTGTGTCGGGCTATCTGCTTCGAACCCCCGAGTAACAAGAACTTTTTTTCGATTTCCCTCGAGGGTTCGAGTTATCGGGAGTGGATATCAAATATTCCGATTTCGGAAAGTTGGTATCAAAACTCCTATATCAGAATGCGCACTCGCATATCGCGCTCGCTCACAGATTATCGAGCGCAAGAGTGGCTGTTCGCAGTCTATATATGATCAGGACACCGTGGTCCTCTTTCTTCTGTCGTCCTCTTGCCTAAACTCACTATCATCAAGTTTCTTTAAATACCCTTTTCCGAGGGGAACTAGCTAAGACAATTTTCTGGTTTCCCCAAGGACATCAATAAACTATCTTCTTATGAACCTCGCCATCGCAGACATGACTGTGGCCACATTTTTAACGCCTCGATATATTTTTATCCATACCTTCATTCACCCGGATGGAGTTGCTGGGGATATTCTCTGCCGGCTACTAACAGGAGGAAACTTCGCCTGGGTCGGAGCTTGCGCATCAGTATTTACCCTTGTCACCATAGCAACTGAACGCTATTTTGCTGTGATGTATCCTTTTGAAAACAAAGGAAAGCTCAGCAGTCGTAAACTTAAGGTGAGGAAATACAATGTGATTAAAGGCGAGTGATTTTATTTCAATGTAATTTTTACACCCTTACAAAAATATCAATAACGGAAGGAATTTTGCCTGGATTGGAGGTGGCACATCAGTTTTTACACTTGTTGCCGTAGCAACTGAACGCTACTTTGCTAAAAAGGGGAAGTTTAGTGCTCGTAGAATAAAGGTATGCGCATCTCTTTTGTATTGATTTGCGTGTACACCATTTAAAGCGAATGAACTCTTTCTTCTGGAGTTAGCGTACGTGGTTCATTGACTTTGTCTACAGCTAATAGCGGAGCTCTCTCGTGCGCGAAGCGCGCCTGCGGAGCACCATGGGTAAGAAAATTTGGTAAACTATTCATCCGAGAAAATTTGGTCATGACGTAGCGTACGCCCACCCGTACACACACTTCATGTAAGCTGATGTCAAATGTCACATCAGATCTTGGAGAAATTAACACATTGTAAGCCATCCGTATGAGGATGAATTGACAGCTGTTAAAATCAGGCATCCGCTGACAGTAATCACAGCGAGCTCAGATAAAGGACCAGTCTTTTTTTCCCTACATATAAGCTGATACAATATGTCACACCAACATGAAAATGAAAATGAAATTAAACTTCACTTTCACCGGCCAGGGCTGGCAGTTGGCTACCAGTAGTTTAAAGTTATATGCGCTGGCCAAATTAAGGTCAATTGTCAGCTGTCAAAATTAAACATGTGAAGACCACTATCAGATCACTAATAACGCGGGATCAAATAACCGATCTGACATTTCGCCCCATTAATCCTCCTTTACAACCCAGACTGAAAAATGTCTTACTCACACTCGCAGTCAACAGTCCGTTTATTCGAAAATTCACCAATCTAATGAAGTTCAATTGGCAGCTGTCAAACTAGAGCATCCGCTGAACATCATCACCTGACCATATCGCGGGCTCAGGTATCGGCCCACTGAGTTCGAGCTTTTTGAAGTTATCCGCTGACAAGTTACTACTTTGCAAATGATTGTAGGCTCAAGTTCAATTTTTTAGCGCATAGGAAATAGGGAGTTGTGTTTATGAGCCACACTATTAAACTTTTAATTTCAAACTGACCTCGAACGCGAGAATTCAGCCAGCTTTTACAGACAGGGAAGTTGTTTTTGACCTTTCTCACCATGGTCACGCGTTGGTCACGCTCTACGTCCAACTTTCATGTTCTGATTGGTCAAAAGTTGACAGGTGAGTTCATGCGGAAAATTTATGCAACATCTTGAAACTTGATTACTGATACCTGGAACTTACAGAGTTTTGTGTAACGTTGTGAGTCAGTGGTCGGTTCTGGCAATTCTACTTTTTGCAAAAAACGCGGATAACGAAAATAAAAAATGCCTAAAACAGTCAAAGTCGAAAAAAGCCGACTTTACCCGGCCCCTTTCTTTGTTTGGTATTTTTGGCGGAATGCACTCGACTGACAGCTGTCAAAAAATGGCGAGAAATTTTGGGCAATCGTGGCATTAATTTACAAGTGTTTATATGTAGTTGCATACTTTGTGTTCCGGCAATTTTTCAAGATGTCGGATCTTTACGTCAAAATTTACATGGACAAGAAATAAAAAAGGGGTAAAACTAAAATCTTCAACTCTAAAGAAAGGTCATCTGGCAATTTATGCTCGATCGAAACCAGGGGATCTACAAACATTTCCTTCGAAGAAGAGGAGATAATTTCACCATCAGATACTGGCTTTTAGCAGGTCGTGGACTTTGAGAAGACGTACCAGAGGACGGCGACAAGAACAAATTTCAACCCTCCGCCTGGGCAGAGTGCGCTGGCCGTACTAAAACGACCAACCTTCACCACCACCAAGAAGGGTCAAGTGGCGTGGAGGAAATCGCTTGTAGTGGTGGACATGTTGCCGTCTGGCGAAATCAGAGAAAAGTTCCAGGTGTACATGTCGCTGACCGAAGAAACTTCGTCGGTCGATGAAGTACAGAGGCTACTAAAACAACAATTAGGATTTGAAGTGATTCTTCTGGATGCAAATACTTCATCGACCGACGAAGTTTCTTCGGTCGGCGACAAGGTGCACCTGGAACTTTTCTCCAATTTCGCCAGACGGCGACACGTCCACCATATGAGCGATTTCTGCCGCGTCTCTAGACCCTTTTGGTGGTGTTAAAGGTCGGTCGTTTTTGCATGGCTACTGCACTCTGCCAAGGCGGGGGGTTAAGATTTGTTTGTGTGGCCGTCCTTTTGTTGGAAAGAGGTACCCCAAGCCCACCAATGATATGGAGCCTGAAGACATCGCACAAAGTTTTAGAATCTTACGAAAGTGTCAGAACAAATTTGACTGCCTTATTTTTGAAATGTTTTTTATCCAAGAACTGAAACCGACGCTTAACAAACAGTGCGATTCAATTCGCGCCAAATTATTTGTTTAGAGTAGTTCTTGTTAACATTGTTTTATTTCCATTGTTTTTTGACTTTATAAATATTTTTAGCACTTTTTACATTTTTACATATTTTATCACATTTTAGCGTTCATCACATTTTTATCTATTATAACTTGTTTTTAACTTATTTATGCTAATTTAGAGAACTTTTATACACTTGAAAATGACCTCGGAGAGGTCGAAACGTCGTGATTTTTTATCGCTAATATTTATCTCAAAATCGATTTCTAAGAAACTACTTATTAAAATGTCTCTTTCCAGCTTTTTTGCGATTCGTGAGATATAAATATTACTCAAGAAAGTTGCTTCACTTTACATGACTTTATATCGAAGACAAATCCTAAAAATATCCGGCTTTTCGTGAGGGGGCACTTTTCTCAAGTTTCGATAATGGCGACTGGAAGTTAAAAAAGGGTTTCCTCTTTTCAGTGTTGAGTATAGAATACAAATAAAGATCTTGATTTTTAGGCGTTTTTCATTTTCTGAATCCGCGCCTTTTGCAAAGAGTAGAATTGCCGGAACCGACCAATGATTTAATCATGTGAAGCTTTGAACTGTCTTTTTCCAGTGGATACACAAAATGAAATACAGCTGCTAACAAGATTCTTAAGTTATTCATGCCTGGTTTGTTTGTTGTTTTTTTGGTTGACAAATGCGCCGCTTGTCAAAGTCATCGGAAATCCGATTTCGGATAGATCGATTTTACTCACTTCCCCTTGCTTAATGCGTATTATAAAGAGGGTTCAAAAAAGTCTCAAGCGATTCTGATGGCCTTCAGGAGCTGCATTTAGACTGGTAAGCCTGAGTTATCATTGTATTTGATGTGTTTTTTTTTCTGGTTTCCTAAAGTCGAGCGTAGTTTCTGCGCCAAGTTTATGTACAAGACAATGATCTGACTGTGGGATTAGCCCTTTATCCTCTTACTTAGCAACCACGCTCGACTTATATATCCTGATGTGATTGTACAATAGTTCAGTTGACCTTAGGCCTTGCTCATGTAATCTCCTTTAACCATTAAATTGTATAACCTTGAATATATACTTGGCCTCTCTCTACTCTTCGTTTCGCCTCCGATAATCGCACAAGGTGTCAGAAGCGCGATCCTACAGCAGGAACAAGAAGTAGCGGCAAAGAAATTTGTTTCGCCACTTTATTTCACATCGCGTGAATGACTTCCAACGCTCAAGATCCAAACGAAGAAAGAATCGCGGAATCAAGCACGCCAAGCAGGCCAGTCACGTCACCGCCCACAGCCGCAGTGGAAACGAGTTCTTCAACGGGCTAAATACAGACTGAAAACCCACAAAGTGGAAGCGTGAAAATGGCCGCAGCCAATTTTAATATTCCTCCTCCGGCTAAGTTTGATCCCAAAACAGAGGATTGGAACCACTGGATAAAGCGCTACGAATTATTTGAAGCAGCTACGAAACGTGATGGGCTGTCAGATAAAGTGCGCAGCCATACGCTTATTTACGTAATGGGAAATAATGCCGGAGACATTTATGACAGTTTCAAACTGTCAGGTGAAGATATCCAGTACGTAAATGTCAAACAAAAATTCAGAGATCATTTTAAAGGAAAAGTTGCTTTAGTCTTCGAGAGAACACAGTTAATAAGACGCTTTCAGCAAGACAAAGAATCTGTCTTCACCTTTATAGAAGATCTTCAGAAAAGAGCCGACCTCTGCTCTTTTGGGGACCTTCGTGACCAAATGGTGCACACTCAAATAATAGCTGGTTTGCGTGATTCTCATCTCAGGCGACGATTGATGGCAAATGACAATTTAACTCTGGATCAAGTAATTAAAGAAGTTAAATCCGCCGAAATCACGAAACATCAAGATCAAATTCTTCAAAACAATTCAATTGCTGCCGACATATCGAAAATACATGACAGGAAAGTTCCAGAAATCAAACGTCGAGGTCCAAAACCCAAGCATTTTGGAGGTTCTTTGAAAACGAAGCTCAAATCGTGTTACAGATGCGGAGCTCAGCAAGGTCACCCTTCTCAGCGTTACCCAGCCAAAGATGCTACCTGCAACGCATCCAACAAAAAGGTCTGCAAATCTTCAAAACGAGTCCATAGAGTTGGTGGAGATTCGGACGAAGATGATATCTCTGTAATGACCGTCAATGAAATTGTCAACACAATCGAAACATCAGAGAAATGGCGTACCAATCTATTAATAGGAAACTCCGAAATAAATTTCAAGATTGATACAGGCGTGGACGTCACAGTTATTCCTGAAGAAGTCTTTCGCCAATGCGACTTAGGAAAACTGCACTCCACCTCCAAAAGACACTTTGGAGCCGATCACGATGGTCTTCGATTATTTCGTGTAATGGGAACAGTTCGTGACACTTATCCCTGGGAGAAACGTGCGAGACGGAAGATATTTATGTTGTCAAAGTTCTAAAAGAGCCTCTTCTGGGACAGCCAGCGATTGAAAAGCTAAATTTATTGGCTAGAATTAATGAAATCCAAAGTCAAAGTTACGAAGAAAGGATTTAAGCGAAATACCCTCAACTGTTCCATGGACTGGGAGAACTTGAGGGAGAATATGAAATCAAGTTGAAGCAGACGCTCAGCCGTTTGCAATCATGACCCCAAGACGTATTCCATTACCAATGAAAAGCAAAGAAAGGAAGAACTTGCTAGAATGGAGAAGCTGGGAGTAATCAGAAAGGTTGACAACCCTACAAACTGGTGCGCTGGAATGGTCACAGTACCTAAATCAAACGGGAAAATCCGAATATGTGTGGATCTGACAAAGCTAAATGAAAACGTTTGCCGTGAAACGTATCCACTTCCAAAGATTGACGCCTTGCTAGGAGAGATTGGAAAGTCCACAGCGTTCACAAAAATTGACGCAAATTCCGGTTTTTGGCAGGAGAAGCTAGCAGAAAACTCTCAACTCCTGACTACGTTTCTGACTCCCTTTCGCAGATATTGTTTTTAGCGACTCCCCTTTGGTTTAAAATCAGCATCAAAACGATTCCAAAAGGGAATGCTAAACGAGCTGAAAGGTTTGGAAGGAGTGATATGCATTATGGATGACATCCTTGTGCATGGAAAGATGGAAAAAGAACACGATGAACGCTGACTTGAAGCAGTTTTAACAAGATTGATCAGAGCAAAAATCACCCTGAACCCAGAGAAGTGCAAATTTTCAAGGAAACAATTGAAGTTCGCGAGCCATAGTCTCAGCGCTCAAGGAATAGGTCCCGATCCAGACGAGACTGCAGCTATCGAAAAGATGGAGAGACCGCAAAATGTTGCAGAACTACGAAGATTCCTGGGAATGATCAACCACCAACAGAAGTTCATCGAAAACCTGGCCGAGAAGACTATGCCTCTTCGCGATCTTCTTTCAAGCAAGAACGAATGGCACTGGGGCCAAGCTCAAGAAGAATCGTTCTCTCGCTTTAAGAAAGAAATGACCCAAGCGCCAGTTCTCGCTCATTACTCCGAGAAAGAAACTATTATATCTGCAGACGCATCGTCGTATGGATTAGGAGCAGTCCTCTTACAAGTCCAAGAGGATGACACAAAGAATCAAATCGCCTACGCTTCGCGCTCTATGACGTCTACCGAACAAAGATACGCTCAGATAGAGAAAGAAGCACTGGCAACTACTTGGGCTTTCGAAAAGTTTGCCGATTTTGTCCTCGGTAAAGAGTTCCCTATCGAAACGGACCACAAGGCGTTGGTGCCGTTACTAGGATCTAAATGTCTCCAGGACATGCCACCACGTATTCAGAGGTTCCGGATGCGACTGATGCGCTACTCGTACCAAATAGTCCATGTACTCGGAAAAGATCTCACCACAGCTGATACCTTATCAAGAGCGCCGCTTCACCGAAGTCGCACGAAAGACGAGAAGCAACTTAATGAAGATTTAAACCTCTATGTCTCACACATATTACAATGCCTGCCAACTACAGAGCGCCGCTTGCAAGAAATACGCCTTCATCAGGATAAAGATGAAGTTTTTTCAAAGCTTAAGCTGTTCTGCAGTGAAGGCTGGCCAGAGAAACATCACCTGAATTGTTCACTCCAACCGTACTGGCAGTGCAGAACAGAAATCACTGTTCAGCAGGGAATCCTAATGAAAGACGATAGAGTCACAATTCCCTCAGCGTTAAGGCTTGATGTATTAGACGAGATACACACAGGTCATCAAGGCATCCAGAAATGGGGCGAAAGGCCGAAAAGTGGTGTCTGGTGGCCGAATCACAGCAAGCAGATAGACGATCTTGTCAGAGAATGCCCTACTTGCATCAAGACGAAAACTAATCATGCAGAGCCCATGATTCCTTCACAGTTACCCGAGCGTCCATTCCAAAAAGTAGGAACCGATCTATTCGAATGGAAAGGACAAGAATTCGTCCTCATGGTAGATTACTTCTCGCGATGAAATTGGAGTGCTTCGAAAATCCACCTCTCAAGAAGTGATCAATCACCTAAAAGCAATTTTCGCGCGCCACGGAATTCCAGACACCGTGATCTCCGATAACGGACCACAGTATTCCTCAGCGGAATTCGTCAAATTTGCAGAAGACTGGGGATTCACACACATTACCCGCAGTCCAAAATACCCCAAAAGCAACGGAGAAGCCGAACGTATGGTGCAAACAACTATAAAAACCTCCTTACAAAATCCAACGATCCATATGAAGCACTACTCGCTTACAGAGCTACCCCACTTGAAAACGGATTCAGCCCAGCCGAACTATGCATGGGAAGGCGACTAGGCACCACCTTTCCAAATACCCCATCCAAACTATAACACCACATGGCCCGAGTTAACGAAATTGCGTGAAAAGGAAGCCAAGATTACGACCGAGCAAACAAAAGAGTACAACCGACGTCATGCAGTTAAAGAGCTGAGTAATCTGTCACCAGGCGATCGTGTTTATATCCCTGATCGTAAAGAGAACGCGGTGGTAGTAGCCAAAACACCAGAGCCACGTTCCTATTACCTCGACGCTGACGGTAACGCAACTGTTAGAAGAAACAGACGGCAGCTCAATCCAAATCCTAAAGAAGCAAAGTACGGAGCAGGAAGCCCTTTACTCGATCGTCCTGAAACTTCTAGGGATCAGCCACCTGTTCCGGCAGAGAAGAACGATGCTTTACGGTCTGCTGAAAAGTCTTCCATTCCAGTTCTTGTTCCTGGAACCACTACTCGTTCCGGAAGAAAAGTCAACCCGCCCAAGAGATTAGGTTTTGATTAGGACCGAAAGAACATTTGCATTAAGTGATTCATCTCGTGATCGAAATACTTCATTGACTCGCTTCCTATCATTAAAGAACTTTGCACAGAGACATTCTAATAGAAGTACCAAAATGTCTAGAAAAGGGGGATCTGGGATTAGCCCTTAAAGGGACTGGTTCACGATAATGCGCATGCATGCACGATAATGCGCATGCATGCGTTTTAAGAAGACGCCAAAAATAATGTTTTGATCATGGAGGTTCGGAAGAGCATCGTGGCCGTCCGGCAACAGGACGTTCTCAAGAGTCTCTGGAGATAGAGAAGCTTAGCCTATCGATCTGGTATGGTTCTAGGAGTAGTGTGTGGCATACGAAAAGAATACACGACACTTGGAAAGCGGTTAAAGGCATGAGTTCGTTCAACTTTGATTTGATTTTGACTCCGACCTGTAGTTGTACCGAAACAGGTCGCGCGATCTTCACCGATCTGGTACACTTGAAATGTTCCTTGTATCTTTGCTTTACGATCGTATATGTTTAAGAATTGATGTTTCAAAAATAAATTATTGCCTGAATATTCTGTTTATAATCTAGTTTCTTTATGTGTGCTACTCGATAACATTTGTTTTGCGGAACACTGACCCGATGCAACGCGAATGAATTTGTTCATTTGCTGATAAGCGATTGAAATTTATGCTCCATTAAGGATAATCTTTATACTCATACGTTGTGTGTTTTTGTCTACCGGTCAGGCGCTATTTGTAGATATTTGTGGGTTTATATAAGGCGAACTGAGAGAACAGTAATAAGATGTTTGTTTACATATTTTGTTTGCCGATCGGTGACTGTTTTGTTAGCGTGGGTACGACCTAGTAAAAATACACGTTGGTAAATGTTTGTTTCAAAGCAGGACAGGGCTGTAAATCTTATTCATATCGGCTGCAACATATATCTGAGGAGTAGCAAAGAATAAACTTGAATTATGGGGATAACTAAAATCAAACCAAATGCCCGGAAATACTCTCGCGTCGCGAACAGTTAATTTGAATTTTGTAAATTTACTTGCGTGCATCTAACTCGCTTCCGATTGGTTGAAAAACAATCAGCTACTGTCAGAACTCACACATGCGCATTATCGTGAACCAGTCCCTTTAATCCTCTTACTTAGCAACCACGCTCGACTTATATATCCTGATGTGATTGTACAATAGTTCAGTTGACCTTAGACCTTGCTCATGTAATCTCCTTTAACTATTAAATTGTATAACCTTGAATATATACTTGGCCTCTCCACCTTCGTTTTGCCTCCGATAATCGCACACTGATCTACAGTAGCATCAGGTTTGACATAAGCTTACAGATTTTTAAAAAGTCTTAACATTTCGACCACAAAATTATACAAAGAAAACGTTCTGATTTTGGCTGTAAAAAGAAAGCTGTGAGCGATATTCTTGCCTCGCGGCTCATCTTGAAGTAAACACCGGGAAGCCGGCTCAAGTCTGCAAGGTTTTTGAAGTCTATGAGCTTATGCTTACCTGACTCATGATTTTCAGAGACACTTACTCTCAAAACTTATCGTCGTGAATGACAATTGTTGTCTCTGTACATGTTTCACCGAGTTATATTTATTTTACTGATAGTTTAATAGTAGTCTCTTTCTCAATTTCATCGCTGCGCGGGTTGTTTTCAGTCGAACATAAAACAAAACACTGCACGCAGGACTACTCAAAATGCCGCGCGTAAATATCACATAACAAAACCATAAATAAAGGGAAATAAAACCTAAACATAATAAGATCTCTATCATGTTGAAGCTTAACTCTGTTAATATTCATTCAAACGGCTCTGAAAACTCGGACTGCAAATTTGGTGCTCGACAAAAGTGAGAACCCGTCCGGCTGGCCATATAAGTGATTTTGGGAATTTTTTTATCGTTTTCACTAAAATCCCATAATTATTACCCTGCATATCACATAGGAGCAGATTTTTCCAACTAAACAGTCCCGGTATTATGGAAAATTCTCTTCATGAAAACGTTTTATAATGTGGACAATTCCATAATCTTTTGCTCAAAGGAAGCGCGTGCTTCGATCGTCCTGGATATTGAATGAACGCAATTTGTCTTGAAAAATTGTGAAAAACTGCAGAATTATAGGTTTAAATAGGGCAAGGAAGAACAAATCGTGTTCGAGGTCTGTATGATAAACAACAGACACACAGGCATAGCACTGTTCTCCTCAGACCTTCGGCTTAATTATAAAAACACTGATAAAAAGTATACTTAAAAGATATTTTACACACCACCAGATTTGTCGCCAAGATTTACTTGTAAAGTAAACCTGTAGAACACAAATCTTTTTCGAAACACAAAAAGACCGGCCTGAATTTTTTTTAATTTATTTTGGCCTTCCTTTTAGACAGATGAATGCAACGTGTAAATTGGCTGCAACTGAGGACTGTCGTGTGTTGCACAAAATTATTTATATCGAGCCGTGTTTTCATGTCAAATATGATCTAAAACGACCCACTTAAAAGGGGCGAGCTTTGTTGAGAAACCACTTAAGAGCTACTTCCCCGGAAGTAGCAATAAGAAATCACTTTGTTTGAGGAGCACCTGCACGAACAGTAATCACCTAAAGGCTAAGGTGCAATGGCAAAACGGATATAATATAAAAAACCAAGATAATTTAAAGTGAGACGTAGAATACAATGCAATATCGGCCAAAAATAAAACAAGTGCAAAATCACAGAATGCCAAGTGCATTGGACACACCCTTGAAAGGGCGATCAATAGGTTGTACACTGAATAGGCAAAGTGATAGCACAGAACAACAATGCGAAGGCCATAATATGCATGGTTTGTTTCAACCGCGACTAGAACACAAATCTACTGTCAACAACAAATGCTTTGACAGAGGTGCTGAACACATACAGCATCAAAGTAAATGGCACCAAAGCCGCACTATCACGGTTGAGACCGAAAGAAACAGTGGGCCTGGTATGACAATCGGCCTCGCGGAAAAGTATAGCCATTCCATTGCATGACATTCTCACTTACTCAAATTGGATCAGATTATCCAAAGGAATTTAAATTGGATCAAATTGGATAACTAAGGAAATGCAAAGTGGATTACTAGACAAAACGCAACAAGCAACTTTACCCGCTAGCCTGAAGAGATCGCAAACATTGCAACACTGCCCCTCTCAAGCTACGGAAAGATTTATACTGCCCAAAGTGATTAAGGTGGACACCATCGCGTGTTAAAAAACGGGATTTACAATTCCAAAAACCCCTGTGTCGCCGGTAAAGAACATAAGGAATCGGCTCCAAAACCACTTTAAGATATTTTGTTAATAACTTAACCTGGCGATTGAATAAAGGAGCATTACTGCGAAAAATAGTCTGGCAAACACATACCCTTTGCACACCGTATGACTCATGTAGCAAACGAGATAAGTCCTCGAGAGCTGAGCCAGTTTCAACGGCGGAAAGGGAAGACAGTTCATTGGTACCCAACTGGATGACGACAATCTCTGGGGCAACTTTCTCTACTATTCCTAAATCATGTCGGATCACTTTAGAAATAGTTCTTCCCCCGATGCCATGCCATTTGATGGAAAGATCCCCATCGATATGCAAATTTCTGGCAAATACCTCATTAAAATTTTGACGAAGAAAAACGTGTAGACGGCGAATGAAGGAGTGGCCGAGAATCAAAATTCGTAGTGGTGCCATAAAAAAAACGATGTCTAAAGAAAAAATTGAAAACAATGAGTACCTGCCTGAAAAAGTTTGAAAAGGAGCGCTCGTGGAAAAAGTTTTTCTGGGGATCTGTTCAATCTGATGGCGAGAGGAGGAAGGAGAAATATCTCGCTGGAACTGTCTTTCATATACTAGGCATGTGACCTAGTTAAACCTGATTGGCCAAACTAATGCTACTATCGAATCCGTGCCTGGTACAAGCCAACCCCAGCGGAATATCACGTGCGCACCACGCCTCAATATAAATTACATTATGTCGCGCCATAATGTTCGGTTGTTTCGAAGATCTCTCTAACGGAGTGGTTGGAGAGACTATGAATGAACCTTATAAAAATAAAGGCAGTGTAGGTGGGTGACTGGGTTTAACTTCTTTCGTTTGGGAAGAATTTGTTTTCTAGGCCTAATCTACCGTCAAATCGAAGAAGATTGCTATTTTTTGGTGTACATATAAGACTATTAACTCGATGTAAAATTTGTTTCACTCTTGAACTGTCAAAAAAATTCTTCTCTAAGGAATCACTCTACCTCAAAAGTCTCATGGATGTACCTTAAAGTTAACTGATTAATGTTTAATTGTTTTATTGAAATTATTAATTTCTTAACGTGAGCTTCGCTTTTAGCCCTGGCTAAATCTATATATTACCTTTTGCGTCATCATAGCACACGCTGCATTGATAACCAAAACACTATTTACACAACGATAAAAAGTTAGTTTTCATAACATTTAGAAGTTTCTCTTGGTATCGTGACTAGCAGATATACTCTGACGGGGAAGTGGAATGAAGATTGAAGTACTTTCACTCCATAATAATTCACGTGATTACGCGAGGCACGAACCCATCTCCTGGCCGATGGTAAAAATTGTGCGGCAGCAGCAAAAACGTAGTCTAGAAAACACAGAAAAGTTAGATGAAACGCGTTATTAGAAGGTTGGTGTTACTGGGTATTACTTATAAATATAAACGGGCATTGCAAAGCAAAGGAACGCGTGGCTGGGGCAAACCCTACCTTGGGGAAGCAGAAGGGCCAATTAAGCTTTGTAAACTTTTGGTCTTGTTTCACTGATTTGCTAGTGGGTCTGGTACAGCATGTTATGAAACATTATAATTTTGTATACATATTTCAGATGACCATTGCTTGCTCTTGGATCTTTGCGATCGTCATCACTTTTCCACTGTTCCTAACAAGGAACTTTGACAAGGAAAATGATTGGTGCGTTTCTACTTGGTCTGAAGAATGGATGGGTAAAACCTATAGCATGGTTTGGTTTCTGTTTACAGGATTTTTCCCGGTTACTTCCATGATCGCTCTATACTCCCAAGTCGTGTACACTTTGTGGTTCACACGTTCAAAGCCAAGAGGACGTCAGCATTGCGTGCAACAGGTTCGAAACTAAATTAAAAACAACATGCCTTATACCAATTTATTCCTGCAAGAAAAAGTTCTCTTTTTGGCCGTGCAGAAATTTCTTTGTTGATCAATCTTGTTCGGTCAAGATAGCTGGATATTCCCTAGAGCTGGTACACTTGAGCTGCCAAATGCCAATAAATAGCTCCCGATTTCACAGTGTAAGTCCTGTCTTGATAAGCAATGAAGAAATGCATGCGTAAATCGAGAAATCATACCTCTAAAAACTTCTACACATTTTTCTCATCGTTTATAGATGAGCCAATCTGCCAATCTGCTTGTTAATGTGTTTCCAGTAAAATCCTCCACGTTTATTTATATTAGAATCGAAATCCACGTAGTACGTGTCAAAAGCTCGGGGTGGGCAAATGCCCGACCCCCGGGCCACGCAAAATTTGCTAATGCCCCACCCCCGGGACTGACAAGGTAGGCAAATGTTCCCCTGCTGCCCAGGAAGGGGGCTGGGCGTAGCTGGATTTGTCTGATGCATAAACACACAAAAAAGAACTTGGCCAATATCCAATCACCTTGACCTCACGCTTGGTCAATAACGCATGTGTGTAGGTTTACGTCACCACCGTCATTTGGTATTAGTGATTTACCTACATTTCTAGCTGCTTGTCCCGTATACTCACCCGCACCAGGGTTTGTTCTGTTCCACAAACAACAAGTTAAAATTTTTAATTTTTGTTTTTAGGGTGTACTGAAAGTACGCAAGCGGGTCACCTTGATGGCCATAACAGTCAGTATCATTTTTGGAGTAACCTGGCTTTCAGACTCGTTTAACTTCGTCCTCCACTTCTATAAGCCTTCCTTCAATAAGCTAACATTCGCAACAACTTCCATTTTCATCCTGTTCAATTCTGCTATCAATCCTATTTTGTATGCTTTGATAAATCAGCGATACCAAGAGAAAATGAAAGGAATATTAAAATGCAAGTGCCGTCCAGAACCAAACGGGATGTTTTCTGTTAAAAATCATGAGAAAGTGGAAATAGCCCTTATCTCCTTTCACCAAAGCCAATTAACGGACAAACGTAGCCAAGGCAGTGATTTCTGATAATTTAATTTATTTAAAGAGTTTGCCTTAATTAATATCTGTCTGGATTTGTTAAAACGTGGCTAAAGAAATTTCAAGTGCATTTTAACTATTCGACATCTAAGTGGAATGGGAAGCAGTTAAAAGTCACTAGCTGAAGCTAAACAATGACATCGTTATTGCTGGCAATAGACGATAAAGCTCTCTCGCAGAAGTAAGAGGATTTTGTGATGAAATAAACAACATTTGAAACGTCCAGAAATTGAAATCTTTTAGTCATTAAAACCGTGAGGCCACAGCACAGTGTCGGCCGAAACCAGATTAAGAATCCACAATCTTTGAGTACAGAATAGGCTTTCTAAGACAAAATCACCTAAACTAAACACTCACGAAGCGTTTTTAGGCTTGACACAAAGTATCCTAGTAACACTAGCTCAACCGCACATACCTGAGATTTGTCTGTCAACACTTTCGGTAAATCGCACAATAAATGACTTTCGTGGCAATCACAACACTTCCCAAAACCACTCATAATATTTCCACACTCAACACGGGCAAAACATCGTCAAATTACTCCGTAAAACATTCGCTTTCTCCACATAAATCGTCACATGGAACTTTTCTCGACTCACTGACAGTCGATTTATTCAAGATCCCCGGATGTAAACCAGCGGTTGAAAAGGAGACATACAGCCCCCGCCTTCCACGCAATTTTTTACTAAGTCTTTGGCCTGGTCAGAAATCAGCATGAATTTCCATCTTGCCGAATAGATTTCAACCCTAGAACCTACTTTGTGAGGCCAAAGACTTGTTACTGCCAACAACAAAGCTCGCAATATCCAGTCTTTCCGTCTCAAGCCCGCGATGTAGCCCGAAATGAGACGAAATACCAGAATATCTTGGACGCAGCAGACTTTGCCAGACGTGAGAATTGTTCCTTCATAAGGTTTAATGATGCCTTCCGGAAAACTTTGCTCAAGGCAGCAAAAAAAACTCTAAGACAACCCACTATGACAACCGAGTTTAGTCTAATACGCGCGCAAGATTTCAAACTGACATACACAGAGAATTATGGGAAGTTATCAAAAACATTTTTGGGGGGCGGGGTGGGGGTAATAGGTTAATAGACATTGAGAAAGTTATCGAAGTCTATCTACTTTTGCCCATGCCATCCGGTACCAATTAAATAAATAAAAAGAAACTATGAAAAAAAAAAAAATATGCTCCACTTTAAGACTCAGTCAGAGGGTATATAAGAGAGATTTCTGTAGCGATGTTTTTGCAAATCCAGACATGTATTTAAAACGTGGCCGTAAAAACAACAACTGGTTGGTTAATTAGAGGCCAACCTATTACCTTTGAGATGGAGAAAGGGACCTGAGTCAGTGTTAGTGGGAAGTGCCGTGTTTGCTGGCAGACTAGGTTGTGAGGGTCAATAGGGACCTTACGAAACCACGACGACGACGGCAAAGAAAACGTCAAAGAACAATAGGTTTAATGAGCAAAACAACAACTCTGCACGTACATCCCGCTTTTTTGTACATTTCTTTGCCTTCACTGCACAACTACGACGTGAAATGGCCAAATTTTAAGTTTACTTGGGAACGGGAACGGCAAGGCTATAAATTCTACCATCTCTGTCCGAACTTGAGCGCGTTCCCCTATCTTCAGCTTCAGCTAAAATCCCCTTCTTTTAAGTAACAGGGCGAATTATAAGATAATCGCGAAAAAGTTTAAAATGATGCGAAGTCTGTTTTTCAGCAATGTTTTCATGAACGTGTTCGGATAGTAAGGTTCCTCTTAACCAAGCCAAAAAGTCATCAAGAATATGGCATACAAAATAAGATGGGACTTTCGTTTACGGTTATCAACTCTACAACATACCATACACGTGTATTAGATTGAACCGGAGAACTTTTTGAAACAATTGCAAAGCGGAAAGCTAAGTACGAATAATACTTGCGATATTGAAATAAAAAAAAATGTTCATGATCCAAAAGATCAATTAGATATCGGTTTGGACTTGTCAGGGAGGATGATCCTTGGAAAGAGTTTTCTGATAAAAATCTACAAGGATTACAAGCTTTGGCGTCCTTTCACATTCAGTGATTGACACTTTTATAATATGTCCTGCTTTGTGTAAGATTAGAGACCTTTAGATTCTAGGACGAGAACGACTACGAGTACGAGATTTCACTTAACGTTTTTTCGTGTATTCTTGAATAATTGACACCCCAGACAGCTTCACTGTACATTTTTTTTTTCACCAAAAAAAATAGCACGCACTGTTATCTTGATTATAGGAGGTTAAGCTATCTCCTCGCCGCAAAATATTAACATCTACAACACTTTAAAACCTGTGTCCGCTAACACGACATTCTGGCTAAAACTCGCAGTAGAATGAAGACGACTATCATGTTTTGGCGCCAAAATGACGCTAGTTCACGCCCTCGCACTACTCAGTATTGAGAAAATCTCGTCCTGGTACTCGCACTCGTCTTAGAATCTAAGGGTCTCTATTAATGTTGTTACTGCGAAGAAAGAAACTGATGTCAAGGTTGACCAACCAAGTCAATAGGTTGCCTACAAATGACGTTAATGGTGTTAATGCATTCCACAAAAAGTTAATTCAGTCAAAAAATAGGATAGTTCAGTTCCTACTATACTAACTCTGATATGTTTAGGTTTAGACTAAAATAGAGTGTTTTCACATAACGTCACGGCGGCCGTATTGGTATCCCAAAACAATGAAACGGCGGCCATGTTGGTGTCCCAGGCAAGGTGGTTGAAAACGCGTGCAGAAAATGAGTTATGGATACAAAGAGAAGTTATCGTCATGTGTGTAAAAAGGTTAAGTATGGTGGTACCTTAACAGCTGAAACTCTCAGGGATTTTGTTTGGAAGCATTTTTTGAGGTTGGAAATGTTTTGAATTAATAATGAAACAGTTATTGTATTTTGAACCGCGGCAGTGTTAGCTCGGTCGGTAGAGCCCTTGAATGCAGTGCAGAAGGTCGCTGGTTTAAATCCCAGGGCCGCATCAATATTCGGGCTCTTAAAATAACTGAGAAATGAAGGTACTCCCTTTGCACTGCAAGCGGCTAGACCTTCACGTGTTTCGGATGACCACGTAAAATTGCGTTCCCGTCTCCAGCAGGAGACGTAAAATTACTGTCCACCAATTAGTACTTTCGTGCTAAATACATTGTCACTCAAATAAAGTGAAATTTTTCTGAATTTTTTTTTTGATTTTTTATGATATGAAAAATCGACGAGGGTGTTACCTGCCGAGACCCCTGATTTGCAAAAAAAATTTTCCTTTATATTATGTTCATCGTTATCCGCCGTTAATTATACCATAGGATTTGTGTTAGGGTATTGCCGCTATGCAGGGTAACAAGCTGCGACTTAATATGAAAGAAGATCATCACAGTTATAGACTTTATTACATTTAGGGTCGTTTATAACATTTAGGCCTTTAACCTTGACCTCTGCGATAACGGTGCAGCGCTCTATCAATTGAGACAACAAGCCAACTGGGAGCAGGACGTTGAATTGGTTCGTTATAAACCCGTCAAAGAATATGGGGTCATGCAATACTTGAAAAACGACGAGAATTTCAAGCACAAGCCATAAATTACAAATGTTTTAACTAGGGGTACCTTCCGGCAAGTGCCAACGAGGCGAATTCGTTTATCTTTTGTGAAATGTGCCTATTCAGATCTTTGCGATATATATATATATATATATATATATATATATATATATATATATATATATATATAGAAAGTAAAGTATATATATAGAAAGTAAACTTCTGTGTCGAATGAAGATACTAAAAACAATGAAAAACGAAAGTCTTCTTTGCTTTTGCGCTACGCGTTTCACCGCTGTTGCGGCTCTTCAGGCATAGCAAAGTGTTTTTATTAACTTTTTACGTCACAGACGTAATTGTAATTACAATTATAATGGCTCTTGTAATTCGTAGCAGGCGCGAGCAATTAGCGTAATTTCAAATCATTAAGAACGGGTTTATATTTCAAAATAAAAAACCTCTCTTTGTTTTTTCTCATGCCCTCGGAGGGGCTGAGAATCTTGTAAAACGGAAAGATAGTAAACTGAGGAGTCAATCCCGCCGCACATTCATCGATATGCTTACTGACTCCCAGCATACGTGTGTGCGGGTCTCTGATTTGTTGTTTATGAAACATTTCGGATAAAACACTCGATGAACTGCACCTCAACGAACTTGATTTACGTAATAACATGTGCAGGATGTGGACATAATTATATAGGAGAAACGGGTGATGTCCTGAGAAATAGAGTGACAGTTCAAAAACAACAAATCAGAGAGACTTTCGTTTTTCATTGTTTTTAATATATATATATATATGTATATATATATTTTATTAATAATCACAGGTGTTCAGGCTTCAGGAGTAATCATTGATCGTTTATTGCTATTTATATTTTTTTCATAATTTTAGAGGCTTAAAATGGATCTCGCTATAGAAAAGGATGGCACCCAACTTCAAAACATCAACTTTGGCACATTGTAGGCTTTCACTTTTTAATTATTAAACAATAACAACATGGCTTGAAGCTTTGTTGGTAAATATGAGCAAGTTAGTACTTATGTTTCATGGAAAATTCAATTGTATCAAAACTATAAACGTTAGAAAGAAAAAGATAGTTCATATGAGGCATTTCACTGTTGAAATTATAAACAATAATTAAATTCCGAGCAAAAGCGTCATCAGGGATAAGAAATTAAAATGTTTCCCGTGGTAATATACGTAAGAAAAAAATGGTGTAAAGGAAAATGTGTGAAAAGCGCAAGAATGGGGCGGTATGTATCAGAGGTATAAAGATATAAACTTGAATAAAATACAAAGATCTAATGAGCGAATGTCACAGGACAAAGAGTCTCTTGAAAGGCATAATGATAGTCTTCAAAACAAAAGGTCCACAAATAGGTTGCATTCGTCACGGAAGGTGAGGACTTGTACTGGCTCAATGTAAATCGACCTGTGAAGAACACGCTGGTTCTGATAAAAGTTTTGAGAATATAACCATACGCCTTGATCAACTACCGCTTAAAATTCAGTTCACAAAGGAAACGAGAACACTGAAAACCCTGGTTCTGAGTCGAGAAGCGAACACGCTATCTCAATGTAAATCGAGCTGCAATGAACAAGCTGGTTCTGACAAAATTTGAGCATAAAACCCTATTTTTTAAAGCTGCTGCTTTAAACGCAATCTATAAAGCAAACCAGAGCGCTGAATTAATTGCCCTTTCAAACTAGAAATCGTATTAAAGCTTGCTCACCTGTTAGGTCCTCTGAGGCGGAACAGACAACGAACAGCTGCGCACTGAATCACCCAATTTCGGACCACGAGTTGTAAATACAAGACCATGACGTCACTACCCAAATATGGGGTCTTACTTACACCCAAATATGGTAAAAAATGCAAATTTTAGAGGATTACGCAGAATTTGAGAGTTTTTGCCCACATTGCGCGACGTTATAATTCTGCCGCCGAGTCAAGCTCGCTCCTTAGCTCGCTTGCCTCGCTGTCAATAATTTAGGAGTTATACGCAAGAATTTGTATTTGTTATTTGTAGGCTTCTGTTGGTGGCTAAACAAAAAAAAATGCATTCATTTGTTCATTTTAACATATGAAAATAGCTCACTCACCAAGAGGGGTACTCTAGATTTCAAGTGACAGGGATGATCAAAGGATGTTTTTGGGTTTGAAATTTTCGATTCCGGGAATTTTTTTGGGGTAGGAAAATTTGGCAAGTATTTTTTTGGTGGCTTTATCTAAGTAGGGATTTTTTGGGAATACAAAACAATCTGAAGATTTTCCGCATCTACCAGATGCGGAAAAGATAAGTTCAGATGGTATGATGAATAAACAAACAAAAACATTCAATACGAGACTTTTAAAAGGGAGAAGTGTTTATTCTCATAACTGTAACAATCACAACGAAACTGATGTGCTTTAGCAAGAGCAGAATATGTAGTCCATCAATAGCTCACTTCGGAATAGAGTGATAGCCTGGGACCCAAACTATGCGCGCACTCCTTAATGGGATTGTTTGGGGGGACAGGTCGAGCAGCCACCTGGAATTATGGCAAAACTCCCCTGGGCTGGCATTTCTTTTTAATACCAAAGGCAAGACTTATCCGGCTGCATTTTCTTTCCGGTTGTTTTGGCTCCACGGGCAAAGAAGTCATCTCTGATGCTGTTTCACGGTGCATTCTTCTGTCAAGTTTTTTTCTCGAGGTAAAATCGCCCAAGGCACATCATCTTTCTTCAGCTGCACATTTTCATGTTTCGTTCTTTTAATTCCACCTTCCGATTTACCATTTTGAGCTGTTTGAACCCCGCTGAAACACTTCACTTCACTTTCCGCCATGATTGTTTACATTCGCGTCCCCACAAATAAATCCATAAATGAATGCGGGCGCGCCTAGTTTGGGTCCCAGGCTATCACTCTTCTCCGAAGTGAGCTATTGATACGTCTCGGCCGTCTAGAGATTCATATCGCTCTTTCAATTCTCAGCCTCGTTGTCAGAATCCTCGCTTAGGATCATTGTGTTGTAAGTCTATCTTTACTTTGAACTTGCCATTGAACAATGCGTAACCCCTTGTTAATCAAGCAAGAAATTTGAATAAATTGAGTGATTTTGCTCCTTCTTACCAATTGCTACAATTCTGGAGTGATTGTCATGGGGGCGGGAGAGGGTCGTCTAATTACAAACTTAATATAATGAATGTATAGGGGGCGTTTTAAAATAAGAGGTGTTTCTTTAAGAGTGGGTGTCTATTAGATCATTTACGGAACATAACAATTTGCTGGTTGATTGGGTTTGATCGACAGGTTTAGGGGAATGAAGAGACATATGTAGACGACATTTCGTAAGTACTACATAAGATCAACATCTTTGACATAAGGCTTGGTAAAGAGGGCTCAGTTGTGACAAGAGAGGATAAAGGGGCTAGCCCTTTTATCCTACATTAAGGCTAAAAACTGCAACATTAAGTAATTTTTGATCAGTCTGCTGGAAGATACCAATTCTTATGGAGGCAGAAAGGAACCGTACTCTACAAAGGGGTAGCCTTTGTGCTTCGCCTCAAAATTCTACTTGAGTATTTCTACTAAGAGTTTCTACTCAGCTTAGGTTAATTTTTGAGCCTAGAGTTTGCAAAACGGATAAACATTTAAAAACAAATAGCGTTGGCCAAATTTAAGACCTTTCTCGATCTGCATAATACTTTTATTAGATCAATCTCAGCCTCGTCCAATAATTCCTAAATGTTTATAAGAACAGGTGACGTTCAATAGTCATAACTTAGTGGGTAATCACTATTTAAGCTTTTCCACTGCTAATAAGAAACGATGGAACCACTCGCTTAGCATATGAATACTTAAGCTAACTTGTAATTCAGTATAAACCAATAAATAAACGGGCTTGTGCAGGCAATTGGTTTTTAGAAACACAAGCAAAAATTACATTGAAATTCTACCGCTGTTCATGACATAACCGTCAAACCTTTAACTGAACAGCTGCTGAGTAAAATGTTTTTGATATCATGCTGATAGACTTAAGACGTCCTGTTTTTAAGGCATATGTTTTGACAGTTCTTCCACCAGCTTCGATAGAGCAAACAGGGGAAAACGCAGGATTGGAATTCAGAAAGCCACTTTCCAGGTATTTGCAAAATGCACGGGTGAAAACTGCTTCTTTTTATTTGAATACTTAAGTCGTGCGAAAAAAAAAGATGGATAATAAAGATGGAAGAACAGGAAGGCCAGGAAGGGATCGATGTGTAAAACGCAGTCATCCATGAGGAAAAAGCTAAAAATAATGTTCCACCTCGACAAAAGTTATGTGTCATAAAAACGTCCATTTTAAGGAGCTGTTGAGTCAAAGACCAAAACAATTAACCAAGCAATGTAGAGGAACTTCAAGTTCTATGTCATACAGATATAACGTGGCACTTTATAAACACATGCGCGCCTTTAGGTAAACATTGGTACACGTGATTCGGAGTGGACATTTTCTTTTCGAGCTTCTTTTTCATCGACTTTTTATTCGTTCATATTGTAATAGATAGTCAGAACACGGATTACCTTTTGCGGTAGGGTATTAGCAATTGTAAATAACTTTATACAGGCTTATTTATTTCTTCCACGCAGAAGTGTGATCTCATTGGCCCAGCATTTTTAATTATCGACTTAGTACTTTGTATATTAATATATATTTTATAACAAAAAGACTCGAAAACCGTAAATATCGATAACCTGATCCTATATAAGATTTTTATGGGTAAAAAATGTCTGAAAATCCTCTTTTTTTTTAATTGTAGGAAGCAATGGACTTTATCTACAGGGAGCAAGGCCCAGCCGAGATCGCCGTAACAACAGTGCAATCGTTACTCGTTATTGTAAACATCACTGGAAACTCTTTTGTTTGTCTCATCATAGTAAAGAACAAAGACATGAGGTAAGTACCGGTATACGTATACTGTCCGCAACGTTTTGTGGGGGGTGTGTTCGAGCAACTCGCTCTCTACACGATGAGGTACCAGGAATCTGATTTACACCTTGGCCTTTATTCTTCTTTGACTTCTGCTAACAATATTAATCTTCCTACTCTTCTCACTCTTTTCTACTTTTCTACTCTTCTCTACTTACTAGTTCAAGTAAAGTAGCGGGTTTTTATAGCCAAAGCTGGACGTGTTTGGGTTAGCTAACCGGTAGAGTTTCTATTGTATATCTTATCGCTAACATGGCAACAGGTTTGCTATTGTTAGGGAATAGATTAGCCTACGCACACTCGCAACAGACAAGTACCAAAGAACCAAGGTCCGCTCTGACACCACAAACACGACCACCTGTAAAAAACTAAAATCTGACAATGTCAAGCGAAAAACATTCCTAATATGAAAATAAGTAAATTCGCGAGCTAAGCATAAATTCAAGTACAAGTAAAAACAAAAGATCAAAACAGGAAAACAGTACATTGACAAAACAAGACTTAATGAAACAAAAACTAAACTTAAAAGATAAGATAGATCCGTGTTAAAAATAACTTTCAAAATACTTCACAACAATTTACACATTTTTTTATAAGAAAAATAGCCTGCAAACTTCTCACTCCAGAGCATTATAAGAACAACGAAAGTAAAAAGTGAAAAGACAAAGTCAATGTAGTTTTCGAAGTTTAGGATTCATTTTCTAATTAGCCGTCAATGCGGGGGTCGAACCAATGGGCTTGCAGGTTGAAATTGCATAATCTCCCCTTAAGAAGTTTTTGGCGCGCGATCCGCAAGTCACCCACAGCTCATGTTCCCCCTCCTGTTTTAATCTTTATACAGTTGGCTCCCGATAACTCGAACTATAGTCGATTTCCTCTGGATTTCTCGCTTCAAACTTCCACTGTAATTTTAGCCTCGGTTACTCGAACCCTCGATAACGCGAACCTCCCGCTAACTCAATGTAATTTTTGTTTTCCTTTGGGTCATACCACGTTTTAAGCCCGTGACAAGTCGGAAAATAAAAACAGTGTACTGAAGTCCGAAACATTGAATTTATTTCAAAACAATCATGTCAATTCTTTGTCTTTACATTTTTGTCACTCCACTGGTTAGTTCAAATTCAGTGTCTGTCCCTGTATCTTAATCAAGCTTTGTTGCTTAATTCTTTTTTCAAAATATCAATCTATATCTCTTGCTGCCCTGAAGAGAAGTGAGCCTGATACTTGCATTCCACATCCATTTGCTTGTTTGCTTGTGTCCGGCTGTCTGCGTCGAAATCCCGTTAACTCGAACTCCCGAGTAACTCGAACTTCTAGTCTTCGGGAGTCGACTGTTTTAGAAATATTTAGTCCACTCCGTATCAAATATTCCGCTTTCGGAAAGTTCGTATTAGAACTCCTATATCAGAATTTTTTTTGTTTTTTCTTTTTGGTAAAAAAAAGAGCCGTTTTCAATTAAGATTTCTCAAACTTCACCATTCGCACACTCGCATATCGCGCTTGCTCACAGATTATCGAGCTCAAGAGGGGCTGCTCGCAGTATATATATGATCAGGACACCGTGGTCCTATTTTTTCTGCCGTCCTCTTGCCTAAACGCACTATTATCATGTTTGTTGAAGTACCCTTTTCCTAGGGGAACTAACTAAGACAATTTTTCTGGTTTCCCAAAGGACATCAATAAACTTTCTTCTCATGAACCTCGCCATCGCAGACATGACTGTGGCCACATTTTTAGCGCCTCGATATATTATTATCCACACCTTCATTCACCCGGATGGAGTTGCTGGGAATATTCTCTGCCGGCTACTAACAGGAGGAAACTTCGCCTGGGTCGGACGGAGCTGGCGCATCAGTATTTACCCTTGTCACCATAGCAACTGAACGCCATTTTGCTGTGATGTATCCTTTTGAAAACAAAGGAAAGCTTAGCAGTCGTAAACTTAAGGTGAGGAAATGCAATGTGATGTAAGGCGAGTGATTTTATCTCAATTTAATTTTTACACTCTTAGCAAAATATCAATTCAAGTCTTTTCAAGAAAGACAGCTGAGGAGTCAAAGCTATCGAATAAATAGACCGAACAATTTATTATCCGCATTCTGAAGCTAAATAGCAACTCAAGAACATTTATAAATGAAAACCATAGCATCATAAAGGGTATTTTTCTTCAAAAACTTATACAGCAATGTGTTTGAAATAAATTAGCTCCTCCATTATTTTATATTGAATAATAATGAACATGAACTTTAATTCTAATAAATGTTCATCCTAATTAATTTGTCATTCAACAGAAACAATTAAAAATATATGTCACAATCTACAGAAGCCATAGAAAGGTTTTCAGTCTAAAGCGAACAAAAAAGCCGTCGGCGGCCAGTAAAAACCTGTTTAAAATGAATGCAAGGAGAATATATATTTTTTTGCACCAAGAGACAATGACTTTCCATTGAGACATTGAGACAAGTCAAAAACGGGACTTACCAATTCGTAGTTCCTTAAAAATTTCTAGAGCTCACTATATGTCGCGTTACGGACGGATTTATTGACACTGTCCTCGGAATTTATAATTATAACTGTGTAAATTTCCTTTCGAATAATAACGGCATCCTGTATCGTTTTCATAATGCATTTCGATATTTATAGCCCACCAACCTCCGTTGCTTCGGTCGTTTCTGTCCTGCGTTCTGGATAAAAGGAAAACTTCCAAACACCTATATAAAACATCAACCAGCACCGGCGACCCAAGCTCGGTGCATAAATTACCGCGGGTTTTGATACTGTTTTGCATATTACCAACGATTAAAGACTTTGTATGAGAAGTTCAATATAGTTGTTAAAACGTAGAAATATAGGCATGAATATAGAAATAAATTGTACTTACGTAGACTTGCGCCTGTTGTTGCTTTTCATGTGTAACCTTGGCTCAATTCATGGCCATTTTATACAGTTTTGCAGCTCGTTGTTTGTTCGGTGTTGTTTTCCTACATAAAGCGAAGCAAGGCAGGTGACTGTGTGCAGTCTTAACTCACAAATCTCTCCCGCATCAAAGAACCGGGCACTGATTCACCATGAAACCGTCAAATCCTTGAGGTGTGGTCAGTCTCTTATCTCTTCCCTCAGTCATGGGTATTGCGATGTGTTTTTTGTGGGAAATGTTTTGAAAGTTTATGGTTCTGGGCAATCTGACGTGCGCTCAGGAACCTCGATGACTACGTGTTGCGTGTTGAACGCAAACATGGACTCAGGGGAACCGAGTAGTCAAAATTGCATGACAAAATATGGATCTTCCTACACTCAGATAGTCTACTGATTGCGCGTGAGCGGTGTTTGGAATTATCCAATTGGATTAGCGTATTTAAAATGTTCACGTTCACCACGCAACACGTAGTCATCGAGTTTTCTGAGCTCAAGTGAGATTGCCCTGAGTCAAAAACTTTCAAAAACATTTCCCACAAAAAAACACATCACAATACCTATGACCAGGGGAAGAGATAGGAAACTCACTTGGCCTAAAAGGATTTGGCGTTTTGACGGTGAATCAGTGCGCGGTTCTTTGATGAGGGAGAGATTTGTGAGTCGAGACTCCACACAGGCACCTGCCTTGCTTTGAAGGAAAACAACACCGAACAAACAACAAGCCGCAAAACTGTATGAAATGGTCATGAATTGAGCCCAGGTTAAACAGGAAAAGCAACAACAGGCCCAAGTTTACGTAAGTACAATTTATTTCTATATTTATGCCTATATTTCTACGTTTTAACAACTATTATATTGAATTTCTCATATAAAACAAAAATCTCAAATCGTCGGTAATATGCAAAACAGTATTGAAACTCGTGGTAATTTATTCACCTAGCTTGAGCCTCCTCTGCAACCAGTAACAGTAAAATGCAATACTCCAGGGACATTTTTTAAGCCATGTCTTCAAAACTTTCAAAGGACGTGTTTTTTGTCAGGTCAAAACTTCTTGCTCGTCAATGCATAGTTAGTAGAAGAGACTGGTTATGAAAGCTGTAGTTTACGTTGGAAGCTCTCTGACTGCGCACAATCCTTTGTTCACAAATTGAGACTGAATAAATCAATGGGATATTTCTATTAGTCAGTAAGTTCAAAAGGATGGGAATGTTATTGAACGTTGTGCACGGTCAGGTCCGTAAATGAGACTGGTTATGAAAGCCGGCAAACGGTCAGGTCCGTAAGCTAAAAGGAGTCTAACGAGTTTCATATTAATCATTCAACTTTAAGAACTATGGTCAAGGTTCAAGGTCGAAGTTTTAAACCTGACAACACTGCCGTCCTGTTTTAAACATCACTTACAGCAAGGAGCCTAAAAATGTGACCGCTTTTGATTTATTCACATTGTTTCGTACAGATTTAATCCAATCAGAAGCCAGCTGGAAACTGTCTTCGACTACTGATTGGTTAATGTCTGCATGAAAGAATGTGAGTTATATTAATTAAAGGCCGGGTCACACTTTTGGGCTCCTTCTTGCTGTAAAAGACATGCGCATGCGGCAACTAGAATGAATGGTCATCGTATTTGTTTTTTTGAGGAAAAACAACGTTGTTTGCCTGTCTTTATCCCCTTACAAAAATTAAACTGTTTCCTTTTATTTTGAAGGCGATCATTTCCTCTTCTTGGATATTTGGCATCATCCTCAGTCTTCCACAATTCATCGTTAAGAAATTTGACAAGAAACTCAACTGGTGCGTTTATACTTGGTCTGAAGAATGGATGGGTAATGTGTATACTACAGCTTGGCTTTTGTTCACTTCATTTCTTCCATTCACTTGGATGATTGTTCTATACTCCCGAGTCGTTTGCACGTTATGGGTCAATGATAAATCGCAAAAGGGGCCCCAACAGGTTCGAACATGTTATGCTTTTCATTAAGACCCCGTCCACACGTATCGGGATATTTTTGAAAAGGGAGATTTTTCTCTCCGCATCCACACGTAGCGTATTCGAACCGTTTTCGCCCACTGTCACACGAAAACGCTAAAACGATTGAAATACAATAGCATCCCAATATTTAGCACGCGTCATGCTAGAAGTTTATGATGTATGATATGATTGTATTCGAAAACCTACGTTTTCGTCCGTCCACACGTAAACGAAAAGCCGGCGTCAGTTCAAAAATCTCCACTCTGGAGAACGTTTTTGAAAAGATGCGTTTTCGGTGGCCGTTTTCACCGGATACACGTGTGGATGGTATGCCGAACCGGAGAAAAAATTATTCGTTTTCAAATAAAAACTGATACATGTGGACAGGGCCAATCTTAAATGCCAAAATACCAGTAGCCTGCATGACAGGCGCTTTATGAGCCAAGCGGGGCGAACGCGATATTTCGCACGGAGCGCGACACGAGCGCGAAGCACGAGACAGCTCCGCGCGAAATATCGCGTTCGCCCCGCTTGGCTCATAAAGCGCCTGTCATGCAGGCTAAAATACCAGTTGAGGCAGTCATTTTCATTCAGTGGTTTGCATATATGCTCGATTCTGCGTGTAAACACTACAATTCCAAAAGGAGCCCTTGTTGTTTGATTAGTTTGGGTCTCTTCCTTTGCGTACTCTGACCAGGAAACCAGAAGACCCCACTCAGTGTTTGCATGTGGTAATTATAATACCTTGGAAATAGCAATGATTTGGTATAAGATAAAATTGGACGTGAGAAAACATTACTTAACTGTACACACAGAAAATTAAAATACAATAACTAACTCAATGAACAAATTAAACATAATAACTTAAGGCCTGTTTACATGGAGGTGAGGTAACTCGGTTATGTGGGGTAGCCCTCCTGTGTTTGTAATCTCTCATTTTAATTTAATCACGTTTACATGATAGGTGGGGTAACCCGCCGTACGTTACCTCACCTTTCAAGGGTCCCCCATCTCCATGTAAACAGGCCCTTTGTGGGCATAATGAAAATCCAAGATGGCGGCTGTTGGGGATAATAGTGTTATTTACTATGACGTCATTAGGGAATCAACCACCTGGTCTACGGCGAGAAAAACAATCAAAACCAATACTTTTGACAACAGAGCTTTTGCACATTCTTTTTAAAGTTTGAAACATTTTGCTTCAGTGCGTTTCGCCACTTATCCGTAAAAGTTATAATCATCACACCACAAAAAATGTTGATAGTCCCTACCCGGAAAATTGAGCAGGCGAGCATTGGCGAGCAGTAAATTCGAAAGTTTTAAATTCATTGAAGAAGAAGTTAAGTGCCGACGACAAATATTGGTTCCTTTCTCGCCGCATCACTGGGTCAACTTCCAGTCTTTTGGCGTCTTTCACTGACGAAATTAAAGAAAAATGCAAGTCGTCCACCTTATCATTACTTTTATTTTCAGGGTGTGCTGAGGGTACGCAAGCGAGTCACATTGATGGTCATAACTGTGAGTGCCATTTTTGGAGTAACCTGGCTCACCAACTCTTCTAATTACCTCCTCCACCATTTTCTCAAATATTCTTTTCTGACTTACGCCTCAGCTTCCCTTATGGTCATGTTCAACTCGGCGATCAACCCAGTTTTGTATGCATTGATGAGTCAACGATTCAGAAATAAAATGAAACAAATAATGCGTTGCACGTACCGCTCAGGAAAGATCAGGAAACGTTCTACGGGCGGTCACGAAATTCAAGGAGAGCGTGGAAACAGTCAGGTTCCCACTTAGTAAAATTAAAAAGATCCCACTAGCATAGAGTAATGTAAACTGAAATACATATGGTAGCTTTATTTTAAGGGAACAAGCTCTAGTCCTCGTGGGAAAAAACGCACACGAGCCAGAGCCCAAGAACGGCCGGAGCTTATCACGGTTTCCTTAGCAGGAAGCCTACCTAATAGTACTGTTACTCCTCCCTGGACGGGATGCTACAGCGATGATGCTAGTCCATCGCCGGGTTAATAGTTCTCGAAGAATTTGCTTTACCGGTGTTAAAGTTTTTTGTCAGTCTGTGGACGTAAATAAAACGTTCAGAATGCATCTTTACTTGTCACGAAGCTGTGGTTTTATTATTTGCAGGTAATTTATTCTCTAGCGTTGTGTCCCCCGCTTGCAACAGGCCCTTAGGGTGGCTCGATAGGGTTTTTGAGGATCGATGCCTTCCAAGTTTGAGCATAAACTACGTCGCCATTCAGACAAATCGGCTATTGGAGAAAAACGATCCCGTGAGCGATCTTGGAAGAACAGTTCCCAGTGCCGAGAAATACGGCTGCAAGTAAAATAGGTAATGGCGTTATTTCGTTGCTATGACAACTCCGTTGTCGTTGCAACCCTTATCATAACAAATCTTTTTCTTTCGCTGTGGTCGTAATTTTTCCAAATGTTTGTTAACGGCGACGCAGTTTATGCTCAAACTTGGGAGGTACTAACCCTGAAAAATCCTATCGAGCCACGTTAATTTAACCTTTTCAACCTTGCATTTTATTTAATTTTCGATGTAAGAAAAGGGAAATTAGGAGGAATAAACCACATTCTGTTCGTCTGCTTCCGACGTGACAACGATTGGATTTTAATTTTAAAGTTCCATATATACAATATATACACAAGATATTCTTAGTTTCATGTAAACATTTTAACTCGTCACGGGCACCAAGCGACTTTTTTCTGTAAAATAACTGTTCGAAGGAGCAAATATTGCCTAAATTTTTTTCTTTCTGGATAACCGTTCCATTCGTCTAAAATATTCGGACATTTTCTGAAAGCTTAACTACGATTTTCGGAGGTTGTGTTAGTCACATTTTAATGCCAAGATATTGCGATTGTTATTAAAAAAAGGTCTCCTAAAACGTTCGGTGTAAAGACAGAACGTCCCCTAAAATTTTCTAACGAAAGCAAAGCTACTTCATGTCCTCGTACTTTCGACCGGACCCATAAGGGTAGCTTACACTTTCGGATGAGACGAAAAAGCCACCTAAAACGTTCGTGACGACCAAAGTTCGCCTAAGACATCCGAACAGATAAATAGTTTTTAGGGCAACTCTAAATTACCCAAACAGATTTCTAAAGCACAGAGAAAACCATTTGAGACACTCCTGGCGTACTTGGAAACATTCGTTCCTTGGGTGCTCCTGACTTGTTATATATATTTTAGATAATTACACTATCAAACAACCAATGCATTGCTGAATGCATTTCTTTATAAATATGATCCTTTACCCACTTTACTATTGAGCTATT
Source organism: Porites cylindrica (assembly GCA_964035525.1). Lineage (NCBI taxonomy): Eukaryota > Metazoa > Cnidaria > Anthozoa > Scleractinia > Poritidae > Porites > Porites cylindrica. Next base: position 21,762,552 of record OZ037780.1, read on the forward strand.
TAACAATCATGTTTGTCATTTCCTTTAACTCCTTTTCCAGTTGGTTGAAATAAAAACTGGAAATCAATTTTAAGCCTAGTAAAAGACTGATATCAAACCGTGCAATCAGTACCAACCAATCATCATTTGATTACTTGGGGCCTCTTCATACATTAAAGCCCCATTTTCCGAGATCGTGCCTTGACCTGTTTCCTTTGTTAAAAAAATTCCATAATAGAAGGTGGGCTAGCCAACATGCTCTTTCTAGCTACAAGACACATCCGCTGACCAGCTTAAGAAATTCGTAGTTTGACTGGCTAAAGAAATACAGACTGGGCCCGTTGTAGCTCGGTTGACAGGGCACATATGAAGAGACCCTGTTAGTAATAATACTGAATTTCATTTCATTATTTTTAGTTTTTACTCATTGCCAAAATTAGAGTGTAAAATAGCCTCTTTGATTCGCGAAATAGAAAAATGTATTGGAAATAGAAAATTATAACTCAACACTTAAGTAGCCAAGACTCGTAACTATATGTTAAAAAAAAAAAAAGACTAAATAAATAGTGCGGTATGTTATTATGATAACATACCAGTTTTAGGTCATAGAGTAACATAGCAAGATAGATTGTCATATTTTACACAATTTGTATTTTTTTAGGAGACTGGTGCTCCTAATTGTGGTTACAATGTTTATACAATCTAATAGCAATAAAAAAAAATGTACACTTTCAAGCCTAACCAAGTGTTTTTCCATCTTTGTTTCTTGATACCTTGTGCCATTTTACGGCCATAAAGAGACAAATGATACTGAAACCTTGCAGTGTATCGGCTTTTTCCAAGCGTAGTATAAAGTCTCCTTTAGCTTTCGTCGTCTCAACGAAAACCCAAAGGTACAATCAGGAGCCCGTAAACAGGGATTAAGATCAAGTCGTAAACTTGGTTTTGGCTTTGCACAGATTGTTTCCAAGCACAAACCGTTCCAGTTTGATTTAATCCGCTTATAGGAAATTATTTCAATTTACGTAACTCCTTTTAGTTTTCCATATGGGCAGTCACATCTAAGCGATTTTCAAAATAGAAATTTACAACCTTGTAATTCTAGTTCACCTCATACCGCAGGTGTAGCCCTCGCCTTGGCTCAAGTCTTGAATGACAGCCTGTTTGAATTGGCATCGAGGCATAGGTGATTCCCTTGGATGAAATCAAGTTTCCGAGGCAAAAAGACAAAGATAATTCTGATCATCAGCCCGTTATAGATCTGGATCTATCTTCATGTGGAAGCTGTCTCTTGAAGATTGCCTTGGGGGATCTTCGAGCTTTTGCCACCTTTTAAGAACTGGCGATCCCTGGGATGTGCGGAACTGACTACGGCGAAGTGACGGGGATCGTCTCAATGAAGCAACTAGGGAGGAGGCGGACCCTGTGCTGCTACTTTTGAATCCCGGTAGAGATAAGAGAGGGGAATCTGTAGGGATGCCATTTGGAACTTTTGGCAGGCGACGAGGCTTGTAGACAGGCTTCTTTGAAGCATCCAAAAGCCAATAAGTCGTCACGTTTCCTTTTCCCTAGTAAGCAATAACAAGGATTCAAAAACCAAATTATAGCAAAGCTGTCTACATGGTAGGCAACATTCAAATCAAGTGAAATCCCCACAAAAATGATAGGTCTATGTCCTAATCTCCATTCTGTGTTATCCACTTAAAGTGGAACCACGAGCCGCAAGCGAGTCTTTCCACTTCAAAGTTTCCAACATTCTGACGTCTTTTCTATGGTCGATAAGAAAAAATCGTTTTCGATTTGTTCTTTACAAAAGCAATCACAGTTTTTGAGGTCCATTTTTGTTGAAGTTTCTTGGAAAATCGCGCGCGGTAGAAAAGGAAAAATTGTGCCCCCATCAAATCATTTCCAACGGGTCTTTACTAGCATCCACCATCCACCTCTTGACCAATCAGCAGGCGAGAAATCACGCAGTTATCGTAAAAATTACCTGGACTAGACTAGACTAGTAACGTGCAGTCACTAAACTTACCTTAAGATAAACCTCGCCTCTGCTCTCAACAATAAAGCCTCCTATGGCTTCCAGTATTCTCTTCGTAACTTCGCTTATGTGGATTCTTAAAGCTAAAAGTTAATAGGCAAAGAAAAAGGTAATAACCAACTAGAAATAAGTTAAATTCCGTGCTGGATAAAATAAAAAAAGGATCTGTTGGCTTGCAAACAGATAACGCACGCAGGAGCCGACCTGACGCACGACATTACTCTATCTCAGTCCCCTTCATGGCAATTGTGGGTTTGCTATTCTAACAGACAAGGACACAAATTCAGTGACTGTTTCTTACGAGAAACGAGCAAATCGCTGGCAAATTCCCTTTTTTTACTGTCAGAAGTAATGGTTGTTATTATTATACATTTTTATTTTTATTATCGTGATTAATAAGAAGAACAGCAATACAAGAAGAAATCATCATCATCATCATCATCATCATCATCATCGTCATTATTGCTATCTTATAGCTGCTGATGATGTTTTGCAAAGTAGTACAAGATGAAAGAAAGTTAGAAGAAGAAAGTCTAATTGAACTCCAACCTTCCCCATTCGATTCCATTCTTGACGCAGTGTTGACAGTATCACCAAAAAGGCAGTACCGGGGCATCGTTATACCAACCACACCGGCTACAACGGGACCTAAGAGTTAAAAAATCATTCAATTGGTAATCAGTAGACCTCGATCGCTCGCTTTGTTGATTTGTTGCTCCATTTCCAAAACCAAGTGACGCCATGTATCGTTTCAAACCTGCTTATATGCTCGTCCGCTTGCATTTGTTATTTCAACAATGACAAGGGTAGAATAGTCATGGGAATTGATTGTTCACGGGAAATTAACAAAAAAGAACGAATAAGGTTTTCTGGATCACTTTTAAAAACTCGCTTCCTTTTTGGTGATTTTTTTCTTTTTTCATACTTTCATTTACAACTGCCCAAGTTGCATGTAAAACTGCAATTGTCTTTCGTGTTTTATTGCCACTTTTGTCCGTTTATTATCGATATTATATATTATTATCATTATCATTATTATTTTTATTATTATCATTATTGATTTGTCAGCTGGAAAAACAGCAATGAATTCATAACATTTTTCAGCAAAAGAGACCGTTCTTCAGTAGTGCTTTGACACTTTTTTTGTTGCTCCTATATTTTTATTGCCAAAAGTTTTGGTTATATCTTAGGTGAAACAACGCTTAATATCACCTGATTAATAAAAGACCAAAAATTCTAACTTTTAAGGATATTACAGTGCAGCCTCATATTAAAATTATTAGACGGTGGTATATGAAAATGTAACAAACTGACTCAGTTATGATTTACATTACTATAGACAACGAAGAATTACCACTGTGTATTCCAACGCGTAGCTTGAGTTTGTAGTCACTTTTGTGTCGAACTGTAAAGTCTTTCTTCACAGCGTCGACCAGATGTAACGTCATGCGCGCTATCTCTCCTGCGTGATTGTGCCCATTTCTGATTGGTAAACCTGATACCACCATGTATGCGTCACCAATTGTCTCCACCTGCCGGGCAGAAGGAGCGCACTAGAGTACAAGCAAACAACGGCACGAAATTGGAGGTTGAACGAGCCCTACGTTTAACGTTTATCGCGAAGTTTTATGCTTTTTTGCGATGTTTTAATGTATTAAAATTAAAATATAAAAAAATATAGACATTGAAGTCAATTTTGTCACAAGGACTAGCATTGGATAGGTGTTTGATTATTTTGAAGAAATTTTGCATTTTAGATTCGCGCTATAATTTAGGTATGACTAGCAGGCTTTGCTCATCGGTTTCTACATCCAGAACCCCTCCCTCCATCACAAAAAACCAGCCCATTTTATTGTGACATTGCAAAAATAAGTAGCATTATCCCGTTAAGCAGCGGGAAAAAAAACAAACAAACAAGCTGAGTTTAAAATTGATCGCAGCAGTCGCTTTGTGGATTAGATGTTTACGATGTCATTTAAAACAAAATTACACTTTAAAGTCGATATGATGTGTCCTTACCCCTGAGTTTTAATTTGTGTTTAACAATTCAAATTAATGCCTAACATTTTCATTAATTACAAGTCGAAAATTTAACCGACACATTTTATAATACTAATACACAATATTACTTATATAAAAACGGTTTGCAGGTTGAACAACATTTTATAAGTACTAAAAGGCACAAAATTTCTCACAGCTATTTACAATTTAAAATGAACAATTGTATTCTTTAATCAGAGCTACATAATACGCTAACTAAAAACAATTGTATTTTTCAGTTTTAATGGGAAAAGATGTTACGTAATTAATTTGCCTATAGCAGCCAAAACTCAGCATTAATTTCTGCCCAATTTATTACAGTTATTAAACCATGCAGCTTGCGTTATCAAGCATCATGCTTTAAGCTTTAGTTCTGTCCAACCTCCTTAACATAAAGCAATAAATACGTGATACTGAGAAAACAATTCGTTTGGTCCAGAAATGACCATGCTACCTTTCATTTGGACGCATGAACCTACCTGTCAAGTTTCGTTGTGTGAAGTTTCAGTTTAAACAGAGATGGCGTCGAAAAGGCGCAAAAATATATGAAGACCGAACCCAGACATGGTTGCGGCGGGTGCTCTATGAAAACTTTATGAACCTGGCTTTATATTACCAGTTGAAAGACTGGTTGATTGATCATTCATCTTGACATAAACTCCGTCAAAGATAATGAAAAAAATAAGAGTCTTGCGTACAATATCATTTGTCTCTGCATGTAAGGTCCTTCTTATCTCAAGCTGACGTCCTTTCCAATTCTCCACTTTATTCTGTGTTAAAGCGGTAGTAGTGGTTCCTTGCAACCAATAAAAAGTTCAGAGAGGAAAAGGAAAAACTGTTTACCATTATTTTATCAATAAGACAATAATTCATAAATCTTACCTTGTATACATCGTATTCACTTATTATATCGTCAAATAAGGTGTATAAGTCATTTAGTAGAGTCACAACCTGTAGACATTGTTAAGAAAATGAAATGTTCCGTTGATGTGTTAAAAATACTTGTTTTGCATGTGCTAAGGGTTTCCTCGAAACGTACCGTGGCCACCAAAATAAAACAAACGATCAGCGAGAACGACAAAGAAATAACTAATAGAAATATTAAAAATGGCAATAAGTAAGATAAACACGACGGAAGTGATAATGATGATGACAGACAATGAGAACTAAGGCGATTGGGAGGATAAGGATTAAGGCAGGAGAACGAAAAGCGAGGATAATGATAATGATGATGATGATGATGATGATGATGATGATGATGATGATGACGATGACGATGATGATGGGAAAAAAGATGATGGTGATGATGATAACGATGATGAGGATGATGATGACGATGACGACGCTGATGGTGATGATGATAATGATGATGAGGATGAGGATGAGGATGACGACGGGGATCATGTAGAAGCGGGATGGAGAGAAAGTGCAAAGGGAGGAGGACAATGGTAACAAAGACTACGTGACCAAGATTTTCATTGCCTACTACTTGGAAACTTAACGACGTAGGTAGACTCCATAAGTTAAATGGCTCCATACAGGCGTAATATACTCACTTGAAGGGGAGTACTCTCTGCCGAGAGTTCGGTAAAACCCACAATATCACTGAAATAAATTGAAACTTCATGGAAACTCTCCGCTTCAACTGCTTTGCCTCTCTTGAGCTGTTCTGCCACCGGTCTGGTAGAAAAGTTTAAAATAACGACGATCAACAACGTTAACAAAAATGTACTAATTCGTATCAAACATTAACCTTTCAAGGCGCCCCTAGTGTTATTGGGATGGCTCTTCGGCTTTTAATGCTTACAATTACTAGACCAATCAGGTCAATAACTAGATTTTAAGACCATCGACTGACGTGATACAAGTCCCTTTAACTCTAAAGATGACTACCGCACAGGTTATCGAAACGTCAGTCACTGTAAACAATAGTCCAATTCAGGACTACGGTGATCACCAGGACGTTCATACTCCACCTACTTATGAAATGACTCCAGGTTCAAACCTTCCACGTTTAAAAATTAAGTAAGACGAACGCTTGCCTGCTTAGCAGGCAGTTTTTTGGTGTGTTTTTAGTGTTTCGTAAAATAAGAGGTCAAAAGAGAAAAAAAGAAGACAGATTAGTCCACTCTGCCTTCGTTTGAGCTCTGTTTGGCTTTCGTGCGGCTTTGCATCTCACTTTACGAACCACAGACAAAAAACACACCAAAAAATCGTCTCCAACGCAGGCTGGATGAACGCACCTTGGGAGCATCCTTTCCAAAAGAGCGTCTGTCTTTTTCTTCTCCTCAATTAACTGTCCAGTTCTTTCGATCACGAGCTCCTCCAAGTTATCCGCATACTTCTCCATCATGTACACCACATTGTCAAAAATGTTTGTCTTCCTTTAAGGAAAAACCGAAACGAAGAAGGTAATCGCCTCTTGTGCGCGAATGAATCACTCTTTCTTACAGTTCGGATGCGCTAAGTCTCTTTGACTTTTCCTACTCAGTTGGGTGTAAAGTCTCGTTTGGTAACAATTGTTTATTGAGTGCAAAAAGAAATAACAGAAACGAAAGAAATGTCTGTGATGTCATTAACAGGAAGCTAACAAGGTTGGTTTAAGAAGCGTTCTTTAAATTACGGGTAGCAGGAAGAGTAACAGTAGCGTCGTTTTTTACTTATAAATCATCTGAAGCGCATTTTTCCTTTTGATTGTTATGTAAATGTGAATGTTGTTCACAGTAAATGTTCTCTATTAGATAAAAATAATGCTTAATGACAATATTTGTAATGAATCATATTACTAAAAGGAAGAACGGGGAACGGAACTGATGTGCACGGGAACGTAAAAAGTGGAAAGTGGAAAATGGGAAAAACGAGAAAGTGGAAATTGGGAAAAAATAGCTGATACCCTAACCTTATCAGTAACTTCCTTCACATTCTTTCTTTTGTCGCAATGTTTTCATTACCCGTTCCCTGTCCTCGGTTCCTGGGGTCGTTCTCCGTTCCCTGTTCCCCAATCCTCGTTTTAGTAACATCATTCCGTCTACACTTTATAACGGTAACTTACATTCCGTTGTTGGTTAAGATCTTGTTCATGATCTTTTTGATCTCGTGGAAGTCCGGCCGTAAATCTGGGCTCTCCTCCCAACACTGTTTCATTAGTTCACACAGCTCTTCAACTCCAGTTATCAGCTCTGATACCGTTGGACGGAAAGGCGGAAATTCTCCATTCTGTACCTTGTCCACGATTTCTATAAGGTGTAATAGCAGTAGGAATGGATTAGCCTTTGTTTACCCAAATCAATGCTCTCTGTAGTCTGCGTCGGAAACGAAATCTAACTCCGACTAGTAACGTTTGTGAAGCCGTAGTCTGTGCAAGGATCTCAGATAGTAGTAGTGAGGTCGCGAAAACAAGGTTAAGGGAAAAATAAGACGAGCACGACCTCTGCACATTGGTATCTTGGAGCCTGGAACAGGCTAACGAAACCACGGCGCCAAGATCCTTGTTCTGAGCCCCCAGCGGACTCGAATTGACCAATCGAGCAGTGGCTTTTATACAAGCCCAATCATGGCGCGTATTCAAATCCTGGTACACAGCCTGAGGCCCAGAACAAGGATCTCGAAGCTGGCTCCCAGACGGACTTAACCAGAGGTTTCGTCTGAGGCGCAGGTTAGGTTCAGAATCCCAACTGTGGTACCCAGTTTCTTCTATTAACCATTAATTTTCCCTGCAAAAACATGTCTCGTTTCAGTTCTTATTAAAAAAAGGTCTAATATACCAAAAAAACTTCCCAACTGCTATCTTTGTTCTTCTGTATTGTTAATGCAATTACAGGGATGTACACGGGGTAATGTAGACTCCAGTGTTCTGGCGCTACCCATAGAAGATCTAAAACAGGATGAAAAATAAATATGATAAAATTAATAATAGTCGAGGATAGATAGAGATATTCAGCAAACTAACTTGTGAAAGCGTGCTCCGGAAATGGAATTCAAAAACGTTTGTAGAAGTTGACCAAGGTTCGTTGACTTTGGCGGAGGAGCATTTAAATGAAGGCGATAATATGACATCGCTGACCATGATTGAAATCTGGAGTAATGATGAAATTGATGATGACGATGATGATCATCGTAACATTACAATAAAAATTACTTTTTAGAAATTGCATGGCCTATTGTTTTGCGAAGCATTTGCAAAGTTAACAGGAAGATTTGATCTCGAACCTTCGTGTCTTTCATACACTACTCAATGTCATTGGTGATTGCGATCTAATACTTCACATTTACCTCTGTAATACGCATGCTCAGATGGGTAAATTTTCGCTTGTTTGTCCCTAAAAGTTGGGAGTCCGTAATCAGCAATCTTAAGTACCCAGCGGTTATCCACCATGCAGTTGGAAGATTTGAGGTCTCCATGTGACTTGATGTCAGTGCTCTGGAGATAAGACATACCCTGCAAACAAAAAAGGCCGGGTGAATAAACTCTTTAACTTTTGTTATTTCACTTGAAACTCAGAAAAGTATGAACACCAGAAATATGACCTTCGATCTTTTGATTGGTCATAACACAATAAACAATCCTGAAATAGGAGTTGACGATTTTCTGAGTTTGACAGTAACAAATAGGGGCGTTTTCTCAGAGAAAAAAATAGCTTCTCTCGGCTAATGTAACGGCAAGAAAAAAATTAAGCTTCCAGCCTTCCAAAGTTGTGAATGTATTGGGCTCGCCTGTCATGGGAAGTTACGGGTTTCTCGATACGGCAACATATCACATCACTTACAGAGCCTATACTTCATTAGTTTACTTTTCAGGTAGGAACACTCGAACTGTTATATTCTCAAGAGTCAAAGTCATTCCAAAGTGAGTCCTAGAACGTAGATTTCGAACCCGTTAACGGTTACAGACGGATAAGAAATATAAATGAGAGATATTGTAGTCATACGCATATTTACCTTGTTATAGTTAAGAGCGACTGTCTGTAAATATCGACCAAAATCGACTTTTTGTGGCACAAGTTCAAAATTCGAACTTCGCTCATTTTTGGCTCATCGATAACCCTTAATGTTTAATGAAACATGCTGTAGTTAGTTTTCCCAAATAACGCGTTCTTTTGTTAAAATTCGCGACAACTCATTTTGCCCGTTCGGAGCTCAAAATCCTCTTCCGGTAAAACGAAATTTTACACAAATTTCATTGACTCGTACGTCAAACCACAACGATTTGGCAGCCTTTGAAGAACACGAATAGTTTTTATGACCCTTTCTTTCTTATAAGACGATAAATTTGTGAAAGCTATAATAAATTTGTGGTCAAAAAGGTATTGTTAAAAATAGGCCCTATTGACAATTTCTGCCATTCAAAATTATAAGGTTGAAATAATGTAAATTTTTACAATGCGCTATAACTTAGAATTTCGCAAATTGACTTTCTACGGCTTAACTAGGCCCCAATCCATCAGAAAATAGAAACAAATCTCTGGGCAAACGATTTTAAGTAGCCCGCAAGACGTCGAGTTCAACCTTAATTTTGCGAAAAATCGCAACATTCCAGTGGTTAAAAATAGCGTGACACGGCCCGTCACGCCAGCGGTGTTAGCGACAGATACACTTTTAACATTCTATTCAACGCTGATCACTTGCCAAATTCCAGCATACAATCTATATTTCATCTTTCAATACACTTATCTTATTTAGAAGAGTCATTTTTTTGGATACAGTATATAGTGTAGAATTGCCCAAAAGTCGGCTTTTTGAGCGACGTCCGCAAGACGTCGACGACCGAACCCAACGAAAACAAACTTTAAAGAAGTACAGTGTTGTGTTTTATTGATTGAAGCATCCGTCAAAAGGCATAAATACGTTAAGTTTAAGAGGGGAATAACCAATATTAACTAATTAGAACACTTTTTTTTCTTGCGAGTTTTCTCTTTGAAGTAATTATATATAAGTATACATGTACGTTTCGATGTACTACTATCACGCTTATAAAGGTACATTGTAAAAAACATTTTAACTCGTTTTGATCGACGATGAAACACCATCATCAAAAACAAATCGCCAAAAACTTTCCTCTACAGCAAAACGGAAAACAGAAAAAAAAGTGGCGTTGTACTAATGCTAAAGCCTGAATAGTTGCAGCGTGAGTATGAGCTTTTAAAGATGTCAGATGCTCCTAAATGGACATCTATAGATCCCTTGCATCGGCATTGGAAAAAAAATTCTCTGGCCCACTATGAACTAGCCTATTCCAGGCGTAGTGGACAGTGGATAGTGGATAGTGGACAGTGGCGCGAAATGGGGAACGGAGGAAAACAAACGTGGAAGAGAATAAGAGGGAGAGAATAGGAGGACCTTTCGCCCTTTCTCCCTAACCCAGCCCCTTCGCCATTTTTTCTAGCTCACCTTTTTTGGCGTGTTCCCAACTATCTGAAGGCCTGTTACATATTAACTACGTCCTTCATTTACAAATTTTTATGGTATATATTCAACTTGAGCGTCGAGCACTTTTGGCGCTTTGTTATTTATCAGCAGAAACGGATTTGGTAGTACTAACTTTTCAACTGCTTTTAGACTGCGAAACTGTTACTTTTTTCTTTCTTTTTTTTTTTCTTTCGTTTATTTTTTCTATCGTATTTTATTGTTTCTATCGTATTTTTTAGACGTATTTTTTTATTCTCTCCCCAGTCTCACTCACTCTTCATCAATAATGATCGATTACATCAAATCGTTTGGCAGGGAGCAATCACGACAACATAAACAAAGAGCAGTATTACGCACCTTCGATGTACAAAGCTTGAATTTCTGTCTGGAAGGGAAGACCTAAAGAGACGACTGTACAAGCTAAGCTAAGTGTTCAAGTTTATAAGAGTGATTGTGTTTCTGTCAATGATAGATGGATAAAATTCGACGGTAAATACAGATCAGAGGTTGTGTGCTGGAGAAAAAACTTATCATTAGTTGCTCTTAAAATCTGGGTCGGTAATTTACATGGACACTTTTTTCGATTGACCTTTAGACTTGTATTAACACCAGAAAATTTAGATTAATGTTGTGGCGGTAATAATTGTTTTTTTTCTCCCTTCAACCTACCTGTATTGATCTTAGTTACTTGAAATGTCTTTCAATGTTGGACTCTCACAAAGCAGTAGAAAAGAGTTTTAACTATATTTTGTTCAGGGTGCAAAGAAAGTCAGCTTTACAGCTTGCCTAGCATACGCTAGCCTGAAAGCCATTTTGACTAACCCCAATTTTTTTATGAATGGGACTGATTACAGTTCTTCTGTAATCTGAATTCCCTGAAAAACTTTACTTGCCAGCCAGGCAAGTTAAAAACGCAGTTCACTAGCCCAATCGTAAAATCCAGTACCCCAGGGCTATTGCCTGGACACTACTCTGTCTACTCTCTTTGCACACTGTTTCATGTAATTTAGCTAGAACTTGAACCTTTGAATGCCTTTTTAAACAATATTTTTACTCAGAAATATGAGACAAACCTCCCGGATGAAATTAATAAAATACCTGTACAAGTGACTGGATAAAGTTGTGTACTAGATGTTGGGAGTTTTTTTGTGGGGGTTGGGGTGGGTCTGTGGCTAATATTATTGAACACGGGTTATTACACACTTTATGAGAGATCATACATTCTGGAAATAGAAAACTAAAAAAGTAATAACTACAAGACAATTTGAACCTCGTTAAGATTTGAATGATTTAGTGACTTAAGGAAACTAAAGGCGACTTTAGGCGACTTAAGGCGATTTTAGGCGACTTAAGGCGACTTTGGGCAACTTTAGGCGACTTTAGGCGACTTTAGGTCCCAGAGTAGGCTTAATATATAGGAAGGCCATTCCAAAGAACTGCTCCCGAAAAACTATTTTGCTTAACATTTGTCTGGAGTACAGGAATAGCGAGTTTTCTGTTGGTGTCTCTTAATAAGTAATTAGAGATATTGCAACGATCTGCCATTGCTACGATCTACTATACACTTAACAAGGCCCCTCAAGGTACTTAAGATGTATGACGCACAGTCTGCGATACACCCGCCTCTCACCTTGAGGGGCCTTGTTAAGTGTATAGTAGATCGTAGCAATGGCAGATCGTTGCAATATCTCTAATTACTTATTAAGAGACACCAACAGAAAACTCGCTATTCCTGTACTCCAGACAAATGTTAAGCAAAATAGTTTTTCGGGAGCAGTTCTTTGGAATGGCCTTCCTATATATTAAGCCTACTCTGGGACCTAAAGTCGCCTAAAGTCGCCTAAAGTTGCCCAAAGTCGCCTTAAGTCGCCTAAAATCGCCTTAAGTCGCCTAAAGTCGCCTTTAGTTTCCTTAAGTCACTAAATCATTCAAATCTTAACGAGGTTCAAATTGTCTTGTAGTTATTACTTTTTTAGTTTTCTATTTCCAGAATGTATGATTTCTCATAAAGTGTGTAATAACCCGTGTTCAATAATATTAGCCACAGACCCACCCCAACCCCCACAAAAAAACTCCCAACATCTAGTACACAACTTTATCCAGTCACTTGTACAGGTATTTTATTAATTTCATCCGGGAGGTTTGTCTCATATTTCTGAGTAAAAATATTGTTTAAAAAGGCATTCAAAGGTTCAAGTTCTAGCTAAATTACATGAAACAGTGTGCAAAGAGAGTAGACAGAGTAGTGTCCAGGCAATAGCCCTGGGGTACTGGATTTTACGATTGGGCTAGTGAACTGCGTTTTTAACTTGCCTGGCTGGCAAGTAAAGTTTTTCAGGGAATTCAGATTACAGAAGAACTGTAATCAGTCCCATTCATAAAAAAATTGGGGTTAGTCAAAATGGCTTTCAGGCTAGCGTATGCTAGGCAAGCTGTAAAGCTGACTTTCTTTGCACCCTGAACAAAATATAGTTAAAACTCTTTTCTACTGCTTTGTGAGAGTCCAACATTGAAAGACATTTCAAGTAACTAAGATCAATACAGGTAGGTTGAAGGGAGAAAAAAAACAATTATTACCGCCACAACATTAATCTAAATTTTCTGGTGTTAATACAAGTCTAAAGGTCAATCGAAAAAAGTGTCCATGTAAATTACCGACCCAGATTTTAAGAGCAACTAATGATAAGTTTTTTCTCCAGCACACAACCTCTGATCTGTATTTACCGTCGAATTTTATCCATCTATCATTGACAGAAACACAATCACTCTTATAAACTTGAACACTTAGCTTAGCTTGTACAGTCGTCTCTTTAGGTCTTCCCTTCCAGACAGAAATTCAAGCTTTGTACATCGAAGGTGCGTAATACTGCTCTTTGTTTATGTTGTCGTGATTGCTCCCTGCCAAACGATTTGATGTAATCGATCATTATCGATGAAGAGTGAGTGAGACTGGGGAGAGAATAAAAAAATACGTCTAAAAAATACGATAGAAACAATAAAATACGATAGAAAAAATAAACGAAAGAAAAAAAAAAAGAAAGAAAAAAGTAACAGTTTCGCAGTCTAAAAGCAGTTGAAAAGTTAGTACTACCAAATCCGTTTCTGCTGATAAATAACAAAGCGCCAAAAGTGCTCGACGCTCAAGTTGAATATATACCATAAAAATTTGTAAATGAAGGACGTAGTTAATATGTAACAGGCCTTCAGATAGTTGGGAACACGCCAAGAAAGGTGAGCTAGAAAAAATGGCGAAGGGGCTGGGTTAGGGAGAAAGGGCGAAAGGTCCTCCTATTCTCTCCCTCTTATTCTCTTCCACGTTTGTTTTCCTCCGTTCCCCATTTCGCGCCACTGTCCACTATCCACTATCCACTGTCCACTACGCCTGGAATAGGCTAGTTCATAGTGGGCCAGAGAATTTTTTTTCCAATGCCGATGCAAGGGATCTATAGATGTCCATTTAGGAGCATCTGACATCTTTAAAAGCTCATACTCACGCTGCAACTATTCAGGCTTTAGCATTAGTACAACGCCACTTTTTTTTCTGTTTTCCGTTTTGCTGTAGAGGAAAGTTTTTGGCGATTTGTTTTTGATGATGGTGTTTCATCGTCGATCAAAACGAGTTAAAATGTTTTTTACAATGTACCTTTATAAGCGTGATAGTAGTACATCGAAACGTACATGTATACTTATATATAATTACTTCAAAGAGAAAACTCGCAAGAAAAAAAAGTGTTCTAATTAGTTAATATTGGTTATTCCCCTCTTAAACTTAACGTATTTATGCCTTTTGACGGATGCTTCAATCAATAAAACACAACACTGTACTTCTTTAAAGTTTGTTTTCGTTGGGTTCGGTCGTCGACGTCTTGCGGACGTCGCTCAAAAAGCCGACTTTTGGGCAATTCTACACTATATACTGTATCCAAAAAAAATGACTCTTCTAAATAAGATAAGTGTATTGAAAGATGAAATATAGATTGTATGCTGGAATTTGGCAAGTGATCAGCGTTGAATAGAATGTTAAAAGTGTATCTGTCGCTAACACCGCTGGCGTGACGGGCCGTGTCACGCTATTTTTAACCACTGGAATGTTGCGATTTTTCGCAAAATTAAGGTTGAACTCGACGTCTTGCGGGCTACTTAAAATCGTTTGCCCAGAGATTTGTTTCTATTTTCTGATGGATTGGGGCCTAGTTAAGCCGTAGAAAGTCAATTTGCGAAATTCTAAGTTATAGCGCATTGTAAAAATTTACATTATTTCAACCTTATAATTTTGAATGGCAGAAATTGTCAATAGGGCCTATTTTTAACAATACCTTTTTGACCACAAATTTATTATAGCTTTCACAAATTTATCGTCTTATAAGAAAGAAAGGGTCATAAAAACTATTCGTGTTCTTCAAAGGCTGCCAAATCGTTGTGGTTTGACGTACGAGTCAATGAAATTTGTGTAAAATTTCGTTTTACCGGAAGAGGATTTTGAGCTCCGAACGGGCAAAATGAGTTGTCGCGAATTTTAACAAAAGAACGCGTTATTTGGGAAAACTAACTACAGCATGTTTCATTAAACATTAAGGGTTATCGATGAGCCAAAAATGAGCGAAGTTCGAATTTTGAACTTGTGCCACAAAAAGTCGATTTTGGTCGATATTTACAGACAGTCGCTCTTAAGATGTATGACGCACAGTCTGCGATACACCCGCCTCTCACCGCTCTTTGACGATATGTCCCCAGCGGCAGATAGCGATGAGAGGAAGCTGTATCGCAGGCTTTTGGACACAAGGCTTTTCTACTATTTACACGGGTAAACCGGTCGGTTTGGGCAAATAGTGAGAAGAACTGATTCAGGACCGATAAATTTTGATTCCGTTCGGTAATCGCGTTTCCCGTTTGCCTAAGTCAGTTTCGTTTAATGAAAAACGGCCGCGAAAGCCTGAAACTAACACTCAAAAAAGGTTTGAAGACATGAAATCCGAATTTCAGCCTGGACGTTTCCAACCAGGAAAACAGGCGAATGCCTTTTCAGACATTCTGTTTGTTTCAGGAATTTTCCACTGAAACGTCGAAAGCAACCCGAAACTGAGTTAGTGGTAAGCCTGGCAAAGCACCAAAGTGTCCTCTTAGTTTGTTTCAATGGGTCAAATATACAGTCATGCAG
This sequence comes from Porites cylindrica, assembly GCA_964035525.1. NCBI lineage: Eukaryota > Metazoa > Cnidaria > Anthozoa > Scleractinia > Poritidae > Porites > Porites cylindrica. Next base: position 21,778,175 of record OZ037780.1, read on the forward strand.
TAGCTTCATTATTCATACACGTTATCATACATAAATATAGGCTCCTCTTTGGTATCCACGTAGCTTTTTTTCAGTTTTGAGAGCCAGCAAGGGTAAAAACTTCGAAAAGAACTATTGCACCAATACTCAGTTTAAAATATTTAATTGCTTCAAGGAAATTAGTTTTTATAAACCAAATGGCATTGACTGGCGATGATTTAATTCGTAAATATCTCTCAATGCAAAAATTCATTCAGTAATCAGTTTTAGTTTTTAGATTTTGTTCTGTTTATATACCATTTTTTGAGGGAAATCGCCAGTCTGAAACTGAACATGAAAGTGTGTGACGCTATCCCTGGGACCCTATATGTTGTATCTGACGAAAATGCTGCAATCAATGAGAATAATAGGTTTACTGAAAGATTTAATTTCGAATTCGCTTTTAATGTGCCTTTAAGTAAATTGTTTAAAGCGTATCTATCGGTAACACTGGCGTGACGGGCCGTGTAACGCTATTTTTAACCACTGGAATGTCGCGTTTTTTCGCAAAATTAGGGTTGAACTCAACGTCTTGCGGGCTACTTAAAATCGTTTGCCCAGAGATTTGTTTCGATTTTCTGATAGATTGGGGCCTAGTTAAGCAGTAGAAAGTCAATTTGCGAAATTTTAAGTTATAGCGCATTGTAAAAATTTGCATTATTTTATCCGTATAATTTTGAACGGCAGAAATTGTCAATAGGGCCTATTTTTAACAATACCTTTTTGGCAACAAAATTATTACAGATTTCACAAATTTATCGACTTATAAGAAAGAAAGAGTCATAAAGACTATTCGTTTTCTTCAAAGGCTGCCAAATCGTTATGGTTTGACCTACGAGTCAATGCAATTTTGTGTAAAATTTCGTTTTACCGGAAGTGGATTTTGAGCTCTGAACGGGCAAAATGCGTTTTCTCGAATTTTAACAAAAGAACACGTTATTTGGGAAAACTAACTACAGCATGTTTCATTACTCATTAAGGGTTATCGATGAGCCAAATATGAGCGCAATCAAATTTTGAACTTGTGCCGACCGTGGGTCGACATTTACGGAAAGCCGCTCTTAAGCTAACTTTTGATTCAGTATAAACCAATAAATAAACAGGCTTGTGCAGGCAATTGGTTTTTAGAAACGAAAGCAAAAATTACATTGAAATTCTACCACTGTTCATGACATAACGGTCAACCCTTTTAACTGAACAGCTGCTAAGTAAAATTTTTATATCATGATGATAGACTCTTAAATAGAGTCTTCCTGTTTTTTAAGCATATTTTGACAGTTCTTCCACCAGCTTCGATAGAGCAGAGGAAAAACGCAGGATTAGAATTCACAAAGCCACTAGCCAGGTATTTGCAAAATCGGTAAAAACTGTTTTTTTTTCTTTGAATAGCTAAGTAGTGCGAAAAAAATTAACAATTAGTTCATGCGTCAGCGTGCGTATGTCGAGATATTGAGCACGCGGGAAGTTTGGAGAGCACGAAAGAGGTGTAAGAGTAGCTCAAGGCGCAGCCGAGAGCAACTCTAGCCTTTTGAGTGCTCTCCAAACTTCCCAAGTGCTCAATATCTCGACATACGCACTGCTGAAGCATGAGCTAATTGTTTTATAACATTATCAAGGCGATCAATGCAGCAGTTAACTTAAAATTTTATTATTGTAGGGCGCGCTCAAAGCAGTACGCGTCAATGTTTACGTCAAAGGCTCGGGAAATTATAAGGATTTGGACAAAACGCGCGTGAAATTATTCCCTAATTTCACTCGTCACCATTTGATTACACATACTTATAGTGTTAATTTTGGCAAGGTACTTAAGATGTATGACGCACAGTCTGCGATACACCCGCCCCTCACCGCTCTTTGACGAAATGTCCCCAGCGGCAGACAGCGATGAGAGGAAGCTGTATCGCAGGCTTTTGGACACAAGGCTTTTCTACTATTTTCACGGGTAAACCGGTCGGTTTGGGCAAATAGTGAGGAGAACTGATTCAGGACCGATAAATTTTGATTCCGTTCGGTAATCGCGTTTCCCGTTTGCCTAAGTCAGTTTCGTTTAATGAAAAACGGCCGCGAAAGCCTGAAACTAACACTCAAAAAAGGTTTGAAGACATGAAATCCGAATTTCAGCCTGGACGTTTCCAACCAGGAAAACAGGCGAATGCCTTTTCAGACATTCTGTTTGTTTCAGGGATTTTCCACTGAAACGTCGAAAGCAACCCGAAACTGAGTTAATGGTAAGCCTGGCAAAGCACCAAAGTGTCCTCTTAGTTTGTTTCAATGGGTCAAATATACAGTCATGCAGTAGCTTCATTATTCATACACGTTATCATACATAAATATATGCTCCTCTTTGGTATCCACGTTGCTTTTTTTTCAGTTTTGAGAGCCCGCAAGGGTAAAAACTTCGAAAAGAACTATTGCACCAATACTTAGTTTAAAATATTTAATTGCTTCAAGGAAATTAGTTTTTATAAACCAAATGGCATTGATTGGCGATGATTTAATTCGTAAATATTTTGAACTTGTGCCGACCGTGGGTCGACATTTACGGAAGGCCGCTCTTAAGCTTACGCTAGAGTCTTCCTGTTTTTTAAGCATATGTTTGACAGTTCTTCCACCAGCTTCGATAGAGTAGAGGAAAAACGCAGGATTAGAATTCACAAAGCCACTAGCCAGGTATTTGCAAAATCGGTAAAAACTTTTTTTTTATTATTTGAATACCTAAGTCGTGCGAAAAAAATTAACAATTAGTTCATGAGTTAGCGTGCGTATGTCGAGATACTGAACACGCGGGAAGTTTGGAGAGCACGAACGAGGCGTAAGAGTAGCTCAAGGCGCAGCCGAGAGCAACTCTAGCCTTTTGAGTGCTCTCCAAACTTCCCAAGCGCTCAATATCTCGACATACGCACTGCTGAACCATGAGCTAATTGTTTTATAACATTATCAAGGCGATCAATGCAGCAGTTAACTTAAAATTTTATTATTGTAGGGCGCGCTCAAAGCAGTACGCGTCAATGTTTACGTGACTATAATTTTTTTTCCTCATAGTTAATCTTATGTTTTTATCCTGAAACTGAGAGAAAGTGTACTCTAAAATGATTGTAAAATCCATATTTAGGTGCCGGAAAACTATTAATTTACCGAAAAATTGTTATTGAGAGAAAACAACTTTGCAAAGAATGATCTCACGCCATAGCCCGCACAGCTCGCGGAGATGACAACAACAACGACGACAACACTGACCTCTTTTCCTTACTATCGGTTAACAAATTCAAACGTTTCCTCTTAAATTTCCTTAGAAACTCATGGTAAACGCTTCATCGTGTACTGCTAAGTTATGGATGCACTCAGGAGACTCAGGATTGCTAAGCTCCAACAACTCGAGGAATTACGAATAGTTTATTGACGTCATCAGCGTGCTCAATAGGAATATGAAGAACGCTCGCCCTATTAAATTGGATTAGGCGAATTTTCTAGCTATGTTATAAAGACAATGATGATACGATAATAAAGCTGGATGCATGAAGAAGAAGGTTAGGAACAGATCGATGTGTAAAACGGAGTTATCCATGAGGAAAAAGCTAAAAATAATATTCCACCTCCACAAAAGTTATGTGACATAAAAACGTTCATTTTACTTTCAAACTCAAAAAACCTAGCCTGCGAAAACATCCGTTTCTTCTCGCTCTTCGCCGCTGCAGACGTTTCGCGAGGAGGAACGTCTGCGACTCAGTAACAAAAATTCCATACTGATGACGCAAAATCTGTCCGGAATCTGGTCAGAAGCGCTGATTGGTCGACAGAGTAGTTACATTGTTTTAACTATTGTTTACGAATGACAGACAAAAGACAAAAGGCCACAGAGGTCAAATGTAAAAGCGAAGAAGCTCTAGCAAAACAGTCAATATTTGTTGAATATACTCTTCTCTAGAAGAAGAATTTGAGTTCTGCTGGAGCTCGTTGGCAGATGAACACAAAAATTTACCAAAATCGACCAGAAGACACGTAAAACTGTACAAATTTGTATTTGGAACCCCATGACTACCGAATTTATTATGTAAACATTGATTTGCGTCATCAGTATGGAATTTTTGCCACTGAGTCGCAGACGTTCCTCCTCGCGAAACGTCCCCAGCGACGAAGAGCGAGGAGAAACGAATGTTTTCGCAGGCTACAAAAAACTTTGAACGCCTGAAAATTTTCGGGAATGTTGATTGTGTTCTGGCCAATCACAATAAAGTTCAGGATAGGCAAGCAAACCTCAAAACCACAAACTAATTACCGATGCTGTTTGCGGTTTAGTTATCTCACACCTCATTGGCTTATTTCTCGCATCACAATAACATTCCATAAATATTTCTGGTGTTCACAGTTTTATGAGTTTCACAGTAAAAGACCAAAACAATTAACCAAACAACGTAGAGGAACTGCAAGTTCTACGTCATACAGATATAACGTGGCACTTTATAAACAAATGCGCGCCTTTAAAGGTAATTATTGGTACACGTGATTCGGAGTGAACATTTCCTTTTCGAGCTTCTCTTTAGTATTGACATTTTATTCGTTCATATTGCAATAGATGCTGAACACGGATTACCTTTTGCAGCAGGGCATCAGCAATCGTAAATAACTTTATAGAGGCTTATCTATTTCTTCTACGCAGAAGTGCGATCTCATTGGCCCAGTTTTTTTAGTCGGTCGACTTAATGCTATGTATAATAATATATATTATAACAAAAAGACTCGGAAAACGTAAATATCGATACCTGATCCTATATAAGACCTTTATGGGTAAAAAATGTCTGAAAATCCTCTCTTTTTTTAATTGTAGGAAGCAATGGACTTTATCTACAGGGAGCAAGGCCCAGCCGAGATCGCCGTAACAACAGTGCAATCGTTACTCGTTATTGTAAACATCACTGGAAACTCTTTTGTTTGTCTCATCATAGTAAAGAACAAAGACATGAGGTAAGTGCCGGTATGCCTATACTGTCCGCAACATTTACACGTTTTTTATAAGAAAAATAGCCCGTAAACTTCTCACTCCAGAGCATTATAAGAGCAACAAAAGCAAAAAGTAAAAGGACAAACTAAATGTTGTTTTCGACGTTTTAGGGTGCATTTCCTAATTAACCTTGATTCGAATGCTCCGTACTCCTTAATCCGAATGCTCCTAAGAAATGCAGATTTCAATTTCTTTGTGATTTGCGTGGACCTCTAGGCCGTTTTACAAGAACCTCTCTCTACGACTTAAAGGTGCCATGCCCACATAGCAACTCTGGGAAACGCACATTGGCCTATAGTGCTACTAAACATTTTAAGGACCTCAGTTCCGAGTTAAAAGAGTTTTCTATTTCTTCTTCTCCACTGATATTCAAATTTCTTCCCTCCTCTCTTAAGTCTAAATTACGAAGTCTGTTTCTCTCACGCAGTATCATCGGCCGAGCACTTGGAGGATCTACTGTGCTCGACTTGCCGCTATTGTAATCATTGTCACTGTTTTTCATAGTCCTACTACAACCACTATTACGTATTTAAATTTTTTAATTACATACATATGTATACATGTTCATTTATAGTACATATTTTGCCCCCCTTCGTCGATTTATATATTATTCATTACTATAGCGTACTCTACTTTAAATATATTGTCTCTTTATATATGTATATATAGATATAAATATTGGAAGTAGGAGAAAAACTACACTTTCATCCCGACAAGCCTGTTTCGTGATCTCTCACTCTTCAGGGGATTTTATTTTCCCCTGAAGAGTGAGAGATCACGAAACAGGCTTGTCGGGATGAAAGTGTAGTTTTTTAAAATCCCCTGAAGAGTGAGAGATCACGAAACAGGCTTGTCGGGATGAAAGTGTAGTTTTTTAAAATCCCCTGAAGAGTGAGAGATCACGAAACAGGCTTGTCGGGATGAAAGTGTACTTTTTTTCCTACTTCCAATATTTATATCACGCTCTACTTTAACGTATCGAGCACTCTACTACGGAAAAATCGAAACACAGACTTACTATATATAGATATAGATATACACCCGTTTTCAAAAAGGTTTTCATAGAGAGAGATATATAGATAGATATATAGTTTTGTTTTGTTGCACGTGCGCCCGTGCGCATTTTTCACTTCGTATCGTCCAACTCGTGAAAAAACTCGCCTCAACGATAAATTCTGTCCTTGTCAGGTTCTTTGTTCCAATTTGTCAATACAAAAGAGAATGCACGAATATTGTCTACAATTCACTTGATTTGCAATCTTTTGAAAATTAAAGAATGCGGAATTCGGTCAGTTGTAGGTCATATAATTGTTGTATTTACAGGATAAGGAGAAAATCATCAAAGATTTTCATTTTTACAATAACGCAAATGAAATGAAAAAAAAAGTGTTTTCGAAACCGCTGATTTTTTTTTTTTTCGGAGGAGGAAGATGTGACGGTGGATGTCGATATTGGATATGTGGGAAGGAGCAAAAATATCATAGCAGTTGATTAAAAGGGACCAAGACGTTGACTAGGTTCATAGAAGTAGATTTTATCATAACCATGATGAGCAGGTCATACATATTAATGTCTCACCCAGTTTTTTCGTGTAAAATCATGGCCTGTAAGGCAACGTCTCACTGAAGACAGAATAAACTCTCGGCCACAAATGTTTTCTAGTTAGTTTACTGGACAGCGCATTTTTTAATACACTCCGTCAATAAAAATGTTTCGCCAGTTTTTTTTTTTTTTTTTTTCCAATATATTTATTGATAATCACATTAAATAATTACAGTTACAATACTACAGGAAAAAAAAACAAAACAAAACAAAACACTTTAACAATAGACATTAACAGAGTAAAGCAAGATTAATTATTAAATTATTAAATTAATACAGGGCTAAAAGAGATTATAAAAATTATATATATACACCCGTTTTCAAAAAGGTTTTCATACAGAGAGATATATAGATAGATATATACTTTTGTTCTCTTGCACGTGCGCCCGTGTGTATTTTTCACTTGTTATGGTCCAACTTGTGAAAAAATCGGTTGAACGATAAATTTTTTCGTCGTCGGGTTTTTTGTTCTAATTTGACATGTCGTTTTGAGTTTTTTTTTTTAGAAAAATACATGCGCCCTGCAATACAAATTTGCAATGGCGAATTATATGGCTGATTTTGGAAATGAGGAAAACATCCCGCGAAGCAGCCGATCCGCGAGTTATACGGCGTCACCGAATTGGTAGGCTAAATGCCATGGCATCTGTAGCAAGTGACGAAGCATTTTTATTGATGTAGTGTATTAAAAAATGCGCTGTCCTGGGGCGTGCTTAAGAGAAAATGTAAACTAACTTGAAAGCATTTGTGGCCAAGAGTTTATTCTGTCTTCAATGACACGTTGCCTTACAGGCCGCGATTTTACACGAAAAAAAGTGAGACATTAAGATATATGACCAACTCATCATGGTTATGATAAAGTCTGCTTCTATGAACTTCGTCAACGTCTTAGTCCGTTTTAATCAACTGCTATAATGTTATTGCTCCTTCCCACATATCTAATACGGATATCCACCGTCACATCTTCCTTCTCAGTGGTTTCGAAAACACATTTTTTTTTTTTCATTTCATCTGCGTTTTGCCTGTTATCCTGTGACGACAACAATTATATGACCTACAAGTGACCGAATTCCTCATTCTTTAATTTTCAAGAGAATGCAAATCAAGAGAATCGTAGACAATATTCGTGCATTATTCTTTTTAATTGACAAATTGGAACAAAGAACCTGACGAAAAAGAAAATTAATGTTGAACCAAGTTTTTTCACAAGTTGGACAATAACAAGTGTAAATGCACACGGGCGCACGTGTAAGAAAACAAAGGTATATATCTATCTATATATCTCTCTATATGAAAACCTTTTTGAAAACGGGTGTAATATATATATATATATTTATATATATAATTTGCACGGGCTCTCTTGCCAAGAGAAGGTGTCTAGGTTCAGCATGCTTCTCATTCCCCGTTACGGAACCTCCCTTGCGGTTTCATAAGTACCATCCTTAATTTCCAGTGCGAAACCGCAAGGGAGGTTCCGTAACGGGGAATGAGAAGCATGCTGAACCTAGACACCTTCTCTTGGCAAGAGAGCCCGTGCAAATTATATATATATATATATTTATTTATTTGCTTTTTGTCTTCTAAATTTTTGTTTTCCTTCGGGTCATCTCTACATAATTTTACCCTCGATAACTCTAACCGTGTTTTAAGCCCGTCACAAGTCGGAAAATAAAAATAGTGTACTGAAGTCCGAAACATTGAATTTATTTCAAAACAATCGTGTCAATTCTATGTATTTACATTTTTGTCACTCCACTGGTTAGTTTAAATTCAGTGTCTGTCCCAGTATCTTAATTAAGCTTTGTTGCTTAATTCCTTTTTCAAAATATCAATCTATATCTCTCCACATCCATTTGCTTATTTGCTTGTGTCCGGCTTCGAACTCCCGGTAACTCGAACTCTCGAGTAACTCGAACTTTTTTTGTATTTCCCTCGAGGGTTCGAGTTATCGGGAGTCCACTGTTTTTAGAAGTATTTAGTCTAATCCATATCAAATATTCCGATTTCGGAAAGTTCGTATTAGAACTCCTATATCAGAATGCGCACTCGCATATCGCGCTCGCTCACAGATTATCGAGCTCAAGAGGGGCTGCTCGCAGTCTATATATGATCAGGACACCGTGGTCCTCTTTCTTCTGCTGTCCTCTTGCCTAAACTCACTATTATTATGTTTCTTTTAATACCTTTTTCCGAGGGGAACTAACTAAGACAATTTTCTGGTTTCTCCAAGGACATCAATAAACTATCTTCTTATGAACCTCGCCATAGCAGACATGACTGTGGCCACATTTTTAGCGCCTCGATATATTTTTATCCACACCTTCATTCACCCGGATGGAGTTGCTGGGTATATTCTCTGCCAGCTACTAACGGGAGGAAACTTCGCCTGGGTCGGAGCTGGCGCATCAGTATTTACCCTTGTCACCATAGCAACTGAACGCTATTTTGCTGTGATGTATCCTTTTGAAAACAAAGGAAAGCTTAGCAGTCGTAAACTTAAGGTGAGGAAATACAATGTGATTAAAGGCGAGTGATTTTATTTCAATTTAATTTTTACACCCTTGCAAAAATATCAATACCGGAGGGAATTTTGGCTGGATTGGAGGTGGCACATCAGTTTTTACACTTGTTGCCGTAGCAACTGAACGCTACTTTGGTGCACTTCATCCCTTTGATAAAACAGGGAAGTTTAGTGCTCGTAGAATAAAGGTATGCTCATCTCTTTTGTAATGATTGCGGGTACACCATTTAAAGCGAATGAACTCTTTCTTCTGGAGTTAATTAACGTAAGTGGTTCATTGTCTTTGCCTACAGCTAATAGCGGAGCTCTCTTGTGCGCGAAGCGCGCGCCTGTAGAGCACCATGGGTAAGAAAATTTGGTAAACTATTCATCCGAGAAAATTTGGTCATCATGACGTAGCGTACGCCCACCCGTACACACACTTCATGTAAGCTGATATCAAATGTCACATTAGATCTTGGAGAAATTAACACTTTGTAAGCCATCTGTATGAGGATGAATTGACAGCTGTCAAAATCAGACATCCGCTGTCAGTAATCACGGCGGGGCTCAGATAAAAGACCAGTCGTTTTTTCCCTACATGTAAGCTGATACAATATATCACACCAACATGAAAATGAAAATGAAATGAAACTTCACTTTCACCGGCCAGGGCTGTCAGTTGGCTACCAGTAGTTTAAAGTTATATGCGCTAGCCAAATTAAGGTCAATTGTCAGCTGTCAAACTTGAACATGTGAAGACCACTATCAGATTACTAACAACGCGGGCTCAAATACACGATCTGACATTTCGCCCCGTTAATCCTTTATTACAACCCAGACTGAAAAAGTGTCTTACTCACACTCGCAGTCAACAGTCCGTTTATTCGAAAATTCACCAATCTAATGAAGTTCAGTTGGAAGCTGTCAAACTAGAGCATCTGCTGACCATCATTACCTGACCGTATCGCGGGCTCAGGTAGCGGCCCACTGAGTTCGAGTTTTTTCCGCTGACATGTTACTACTTTGACTACAAATGATTGCAGGCTCAAGTTAAATTTTTTTAACGCATAGGAAATAGGAAGTTGTGTTTATGAGCCGCGCTATTAAACTTTTAATTTCAAACTGACCTCGGACGTGAGAATTCAGCCAGCTTTTACAGACAGGGAAGTTGCTTTTGAATTTTCTCACCATGGTCACGCGTTGGTCGCGCTCTACGTCCAATTTTTATGTTCTGATTGGTCAAACGTTGGCAGGTGAGTCCATGCGGAAATTAAAATTGATGCAGCATCTTGAAACTTGATTACTGATAGCTGAAACCGACAGAGTTTTTTGGCGTTGTGAATCAGTGGTCGGTTCTGGCAATTCTAATTTTTGCAAAAAACGCGGATAACAAAAATAAAAAATGCCTAAAAAAAGTCAAAGTCGAAAAAAGCCGACTTTTTCCCGGCCCTTTCTTTGTTTGGTATTTTTGGCGGAATGCACTCGACTGACAACTGTCAAAAAATGGCGGGAAATTTTGGGCAATCGTGGCATTAATTTACAAGTGGTTATATGTAGTTGCACACTTTGTGTTCCGGCAATGTTTCAAGATGTCGGATCTTTACGTCAAAATTTAGATGGACAAGAAATAAAAAAGGGGTAAAACTTAAGTCTTCAACTCTAAACAAAGGTCATCTGGTAATTTATGCTCGATCTAAACCAGGGGATCTACGAACATTTCCTTCGAAGAAGAGGAGATAATTCCTCCATGAGATACTGGCTTTTTGCAGGTCGAGGACTTTGAGAAGACGTACCAGAGGATGGCGACAAGAACAAATTTCAACCCTCCGCCTGGGCAGAGTGCGCTGGCCGTACTAAAACGACCAACCTTCACCACCACCAAGAAGGGTCAAGTGGCATGGAGGAAATCGCTTGTAGTGGTGGACATGTTGCTGTCTGGCGAAATCAGAGAAAAGTTCCAGGTGTACATGTCGCTGACCGAAGAAACTTCGTCGGTCGATGAAGTACAGAGGCTACTAAAACAACAATTAGGATTTGAAGTGATTCTTCTGGATGCAAATACTTCATCCACCGACCGAGGTTTCTTCGGTCAGCGATAAGGTGCACCTGGAAAGTTTCTCCAATTTCGCCAGACGGCGACACGTCCACCATATGAGCGATTTCTGCCGCTTATCTAGACCCTTTTTGGTGGTGGTAAAGGTCGGTCGTTTTTGCATGGCCACCGCACTCTGCCAAGGCGGGGGGTTGAGATTTGTTTGTGTGGCCGTCCTTTGGTAGGAAAGAGGTACCCCAAGCCCTGTAGACTGTACTGCGGGCACTACTGAGCTAACTGAGTTGGCAGTCATTCGTTCTCAGTTGACTGAGTACGTCTTCTCAAAGTCCTCGACGTGCATAAAGCCAGTATGGGAGAATTTTCCCACCTTCTTTGAAGGAAATTTCCGTAGACCTCCTGGTTTAGGACGAGCCTAAATACCATGGCCAGTCTGAGTACCGTTGTTTAGAGTTAAAGACTTAAGTTTTACCCCTTTTTTTTATTTCTCGCCCATCTTAATCTTGACGTAAACGTCCGACATCTTGAAACATTGACGGAACACAAAGTGCGCCTACATATGAACAATTGTAAATTAACGTCACAATTCACTGCTCACAATTACCTGTCATTTTTGACAACTGTCAGTTGAGAGGACTGCAGATTGGGATTCCCGCCTTTATTTGACAACTGTCCGCCCAAAAAGACCAAATAAACAAAGAGGAAAAAGGTCGACTTTCTTTTACTTTGAAGAAAAAGGCAAAAAGTTGAAAAAACTGGAGAAATGTCTCTTTCCAGCTTTTTTGCGATTCGTGAGATATAAATATTACTCAAGAAAGTTGCTCCACTTTACATGACTTTATATCGAAGACAAATCGTAAAAATATCCCGCTTTTCGTGAGAAAAGGGGGCACTTTTCTCAAGTTTCCATAATGGCGACTGGAAGTTAAAAAAGGGTTTCCTTTTTTCAGTGTTGAGTATTGAATACAAATAAAGATCTTGATTTTTAGGCGTTTTTCATTTTCTTAATCTGCGTTTTTTGCCAAAAGCAGAATTGCCGGAACCGACCACTGATTGTTGTGAAGCTTTAAAATGTCTTTTTCCAGTGGATGCACAAAATGAAATACAGCTGGTAGCAAGATTCTTAAGTTATTCATGGCTGGTTTGTTTGTTGTTTTTTTGGTTAAGAAATGCGCCGCTTGTCAAAGTCATCGGAAATCCGATTTCGGATGGATCGCTTTTACTCACTTCCCCTTGCTTAATGCGTATTATAAAGAGAGTTCAAAAAAGTCCAAAGCGATTCTGATGGCCTTCAGGATCTGCATCTTGACCGGTAAGCCTGAGTTATTTTTCTCTGGTTTCCTAAAGTCGAGCGTAGTTTCTGCGCCAAGTTCATGTACAAGACAATGATCTGACCTAAAGTAACATCAGGTTGACATAAGCTTACAGATTTTTAAAAAGTCTTAACATTTCCTGACCACAAAATTATACAAAGAAAACGTTCCGAAGAATACAATGTATTTAGTTATGATTTTGGCTGTAAAAAGAAAGCTGTGAGCGATATTCCTGCCTCGCGGCTCACCTTGATTGACTTTGAAGTAAACACCGGGAAGCCGGCTTAAATCTGCAAGGTTTTTGAAGTCTATGAGCTTATGCTTACCTGACTCATGATTTTCAGAGACACTTACTCTCAAAACTTATCTTCGTGAATGAAAATTGTTGTCTCCGTACATGTTTCACCGAGTTATATGTATTTTACTGATTGTTAGTAGTCTCTTTCTCAATTTAATCGCTGCGCAGGTTGTTTTCAGTCGAACATGAAACAAAACACTGCACGCAGGACTACTTAAAATGCCGCGCGTAAATATCACGTAACAAAACCATAAATAAAGGGAAATAAAACCTAAACATCATAAGATCTCTATCATGTTGAAGTTTAACTCTGTTAATTTTCATTCAAAGGGCTCTGACAACTCAGACTGCAGATTTGGTGCTTGACAAAAGTGAGAACCCGTCCAGCTAGTCATTAATAAGTGATTTTGGGAAATGTTTGATCGTTTTCTCTAAAATCCCTTAACTATTACCCTGCATATCACATACGAGCAGATTTTTCCGACAAAACAGTCCCGGTATTATGGAAAATTCTCTTCAGGGGCACCCAACGTCAATTTTCGGAAAATATCTATTCGGAAGACGATTTGAGATCTAGAATTTTCCGATCATTTTTTGTAAAATTTCTTGCTTGCCTACCTCTCCTAGGATTTTCGAACATCTAAAAATTGGTGTAATTGCCCATTTTTACCGAATTTTTACCCTAAAAAGCTCACCTCGAATTTTCGGGAGCCATTTTTCTGGCTGAAATTTTCGAAAAGGTAAGTTTTGATCCCTATGATTTTCGGATCTCGAGACTTTCAGCTAGGAACTCCTAACAGATGAAAAATTGTTAGGGGATAAAAATATGCCTATATCTACCGTTTAAATACTAAAATACGTTTAACAATGCTATGTTTAAGTGGTTTTGAACTATATTCTCGTTGGGTGCCCCTGTCTCTTCATGAAAACGTTTTATAATGTGGTCAATTCTATAATCTTTTGCTCAAAAGAAGCGCGCGCTTCGATCGTCCTGGATATTGAATGAGCGCAATTTGTCTTGCAAAATTGTGAAAAACTGCAGAATTATAGGTTTAAATAGGGCAAGGAAGAACAAATCCTGTACGAGGTCTGTATGATAAAAAACAGGCACACAGGCATAGCACTGGTTTCCTCAGACCTTCGGGTTAATTATGTACAAAAAACACTGATAAAAAGTATATTTAAAAGACTATTTTACACACCACCAGATTTGTCCCCAAGATTTTCTTGTAAAGTAAACCTGTAGAACACAAATCTTTTTCGAAACACAAAAAGACCGGCCTGTTTTTTTTTTTTTTTTTTTTTTTTTTTTTTTTTTTTTGATTATTATTATTATTATTATTTTGGCCTTCCTTTTTAGACAGATGAATGCAACGTGTCAATTGGTTGCAACTGAGGACGATAGTGTCTTGCATAAAATTATGTTTCGGAGATCTCTCCAACGGAGTGGTTGAAGAGACTATGAATGAACCTTATAAAAATAAAGGCAGTTCAGGTGGGTGACTGGGTTTAACTTCTTTTGTTTGGGAAGAATTTGTTTTCTAGGCCTAATTTACTGTCAAATCGAATAAGATTGCTATTTTTTGGTGTACATATAAGACTATTAACTCGATGTAAAATTTGTGTCACTCTTGAACTGTCAAATTATTCTTCTCTAAGGAATCACTTTCCCTCAAAAGTCTCATGAACGCACCTTAAAGTTAACTGATTAATGTTTATTGTTTTATTAAAATTATTAATTTATTAACGTGAGTTTCGCTTTTAGCCCTGGCTAAATCTACATATTACCTTTTGCGTCATCATGGCACACGGCCCGTTGACGAACCAAAACACTATTTACACAACGATAAAAAGTTAGTTTTCATAACATTTAGCAGTTTCTCTTGGTATCGTGACTAGCAGATATACTCTGACAGGGAAGTGGAATGAAGATTGAAGTACTTTCACTGCATAATAATTCACGTGATTACACGAGGCACGAACCCATTTCCTGGCCGATGGAAAGCCCCTGGTAAAAATTGTGCGGCAGCAGCAAAAAACGTAGTGTAGAAAACACAGAAAAGTCAGATGAAACGCGAAATTGGAAAGTTGGTGTTACCGGGTATTACTTATAAATATAAACGGGCATTGCAAAGCAAAGGAACGCGTGGCTGGTGCAAACCCTACCTTGGGGAAGCAGAAGTGCCAATTAACATTTGTAAACTTTTGGTTTTGTTTCACTCATTTGCTAGTGGGTCTGGTACAGCATGTCATGAAACATTACAATTTTGTATACATATTTCAGATGACCATTGCTTGCTCTTGGATCTTTGGGATCGTCATCACTTTTCCGATGTTCCTCTCAAGGAACTTTGACAAGGAAAATGATTGGTGCGTTTATACTTGGTCTGAAGAATGGATGGGTAAAGCCTATAGCATGGTTTGGTTTCTATTTACAGGATTTTTCCCGGTTACTTTCATGATCGTTCTATACTCCCAAGTCGTGTACACTTTGTGGTTCACACGTTCAAAGCCAAGAGGACGTCATCATTGTGTGCAAAAGGTTCGAAACTAAATTAAAAACAACATACCTTATACCAATTTATTCCCGCAAGAAAAAGTTCTCTTTTTGGCCATGCAGAAATTTCTTTGTTGATCAATTTTGTTCGGTCGAGATAGCTGGATATTCCCTAGAGCTGGTACACTTGAGCTGCCAAAAGCCCCGTCCTCAATCCACACTGTACCAGTTTTCATTGATCGCCCAGTCGAATAGTGCAACTTAACGCATGTTTAAAGTGAAATTTTTCGTTTCATTTAACGTGCTCCTTTGTAATAGCGCTATTCTTAAGCGCAAGCCGCGACAAAACCAATCATGATTCTTTATTTTATCATTGTTATTTATCTTGTTATAAATAGCTCCCGATTTCATAATGTAGGTTCTGTCGTGATAAGCAATGAAGAAATGCATGCATAAATCGAGAAATCATTCCTCTAAACACCTCCTCACATTTTTCGCATCATTTATAGATGAGCCAATCAGCCAATCTGCCAATCTCCTTGTTAATGTCAAGTTTCCAGTAAAATCCTCCACGTTTAGTGATATTAGAATCGAAATCCACGTAGTACGTGTCAAAAGCTAGGGGTGGGCAAATGCCTGACCCCCGGGCCAGGCAAAATTTGATAATGCCCCACCCCCGGGACTGACAAGGTAGGCAAATGTTCCCCAGGGGCTGGGCGCAGCTGGATTTGTCTGATGCATAATCGCACAAAAAAGAACTTGGTCAATATCCAAACACCTTGACCTCACGCTTGGTCAATGACGCATGTGTGTAGGTTTACGTCATCACCGTCATTTGGTATTAGTGATTTACCTACATTCCTAGCTGCTGGTCCCGTATACTCACCCGCACCCGGCTTTATGCTGTTCCAAAAAAAACAAGTTGAAATTTTTAATTTTTGTTTTCAGGGTGTACTGAAAGTACGCAAGCGGGTCACCTTGACGGTCATAACAGTCAGTATCATTTTTGGAGTAACCTGGCTTGCAGACTCGTTTAACTTCGTCCTCCACTTCTATAAGCCTTCCTTCAATAAGCTGACATTCGCAGCAACTTCCATTTTCGTCCTCTTCAATTCTGCTATCAATCCTATTTTGTATGCTTTGATAAATCAGCGATACAAAGAGAAAATGAAAGGAATATTAAGATGCAAGTGCCGTCCAGAACCAAACGGGATGTTTTCTGCCAGTTAAAAATCATAAGGAAGTGGAAATAGCCGTTATCTCCTTTCAGCAAAGCCAGTTAACGGACAAACGTAGCTAAGGAAGTGATTTCTGATGATTTAATTTATTTTAAGAGTTTGCCTTAATTAATATCTGTCTGGATTTGTTAAAACGTGGCTAAACAAATTTCAAGTGCATTTTAACTATTTGACATCTAAGTGCGGTGAATGGGAAGCAGTTAAAAGTCACTATCTGAAGCTAAACAATGACATCGTTATTGCTGGCAATAGACGACAAAGTTCTCTCGCAGAAGTAAGAGGATTTTGTGATGAAATAAACAACATTTTTGAAACGTCCAGAAATTGTAATCTTTCAGTCAGTCAAACCGTGAGGCCACAGCTCAGTGTTGGCCAAAAACAGATTAAGAATCCACAATCTTTGAGCACAGAATGAGCTTTCTAAGACAAAATCACCTAAACTAAACACTCAGGAAGCGTTTTTAGGCTTGACACAAAGTATTCTAGTAACACGAGCTCAACCGCACATACCTGAGATTTGTCTGTCAACACTTTCGGTAAATCACACAATAAATGACTTTCGCGGCAATCACAGGACTTCCCAAAACCACTCATAATATTTCCACAGTCAACACGGGCAAAACATTGTCAAATTACTCCGTAAAACTTTCGCTTTCTCCACATAAATCGTCACATGGAACTTTTCTCGACTCACTGACAGTCGATTTGTTCAAGATCCCGGATGTAAACCAGCAGTTGAAAAGGAGACATACAGCCCCCGCCTTCCACACAATTTTTTTACTAAGTCTTTGGCCTGGTCAGAAATGAGCATGAATTTCCATCTTGCCGAATAGATTTCAACCCTAGAACCTACTTTGTGAGGCCAAAGACTTGTTACTGCCAACAACAAAGCTCGCAATATCCAATCATTCGGTCTCAAGCACGGGATGTAGCCCGAAATGAGACGAAATACCAGAAGATATTGGACGCAGCAGACTTTGACAGACGTGAGAATTGTTCCTTCATAAGGCTTAATGATGCCTTCCGGAAAACTTTGCTCACGGCAGCCAAAAAACTCTAAGACAACCCACTACT
Organism: Porites cylindrica; assembly: GCA_964035525.1. NCBI lineage: Eukaryota > Metazoa > Cnidaria > Anthozoa > Scleractinia > Poritidae > Porites > Porites cylindrica. The sequence continues at coordinate 21,795,767 of OZ037780.1, forward strand.
ATGAGAGCCGAGTTTAGTCTAATACGCGCGCTGATTTCAACTGACATACACAGAGAATTATGGGAAGTTATCAAAAACACTTTTTTGGGCGAGGGGGGGGGGGGGGGTAATAGGTTAATAGACAGTGAGAAACTCATCGAAGTCTATCTACTTTTGCCTATCCGGTACCGATTAAATAAATAAAAAGGAACTATGAAAAAAAAACATGCTCCACTACAAGACTCAGTCAGAGGGTATATAAGAGAGATTTCTGTAGTCATGTTTCTGCAAATACAGACAGATATGTATTTAAAACGTGACCGTAAAAACAGCAACTGGTTGGTTAATTAGAGGCCAACCTTTTACCTTTGAGTTGGAGAAAAGGGCTTGAGTCAGTGTTGGTGGGAAGTGCTGTGTTTGCTGGCAGACTAGGTTGTGAGGGTCAATAGGGACCTTACGAAACCACGACGACGACGACAAAGGAAGCGTCAACAAACAATACTTTTAATGAGCAAAACAACAACTCTGCACGTACATCCCGCTTTTTTGTAAATTTCTTTGCCTTTACTGCACAACTACGACGTGAAATGGCCAAATTTTAAGTTTACTTGGGAACGGGAACGGCAAGGCTATAAATTCTACCATCTCTGTTCGAACTTGAGCGCGTTCCCCTCTCTTCAGCTCCAGCTAAAATCCCCTTCTTTTAAGTAACAGGGCGAATTATAAGATAATCGCGAAAAAGTTTAAAATGATGCGAAGTCTGTTTTTCAGCACGTTTTCATGGACGTCTCCGTTGTCGGATAGTAAGGTTCCTCTTAAAGGGAACCTCCACTCTTACTACAGAATAAGTTTAAATCGAATAAAATTAGGTTAATAAACAAATTTGTTCGAAATTTGTCTTAAAAAAAGTGTTTATATCAGGAAAAGTGAATTTTAAAATCGCTTATTTTCACTTTCAAATTTCGCGGGCGCCGCCATCTTGAATAATTGTGACGTGTTAGGTAGCTCTATTGTTCTGACACAAAGAGCTTTTGTTTAATAACAATAGGGCAACCATTACACGTCACAATTATTCAAGATGGCGACGCCCGCAAAATTTGGCGAATAGGCGAATCTAAAAGTTATTTCTTTCGGATACAAACGCTTTCTTTAAAAATATTTTTGATTCACTTTACTGAAACAGTTATTTCCTGTGATTTAAAGTTATCTTTTTGTTGAAGTGGAGGTTCCCTTTAATCAAGCCAAAAGTCATCAAGAATATAGCATACAAAATAAGATGGGACTTTTGTTTACGGTTATCAACTCTATTACATACCATACACGTATATTAGATTGAACCGGAGAACTTTTTGAAACAGTTGCAAAGCGGAAAGCTAAGTAGGAATAATACTTGCAATATTGAAATAAAAAAAAACTGTTCATGATCCAAAAGGTCAATTAGATATCGATTTGGACTTGTCAGGGAAGATGATCCTTGGAAAGAGTTTTCCGATAAAAATCTACAAGGATTACAAGCTTTGGCGTCCTTTCACATTAAGTGATTGACACTTTTATAATATGTCCTGCTTTGCATTGTGTAATATTAGAGAACTTTAGATTCTAGGACGAGAACGACTACGAGTACGAGATTTCACTTAACGTTTTTTCGTGTACTCTTGAATAATAGACACCCCGGACAGCCTCACTGTACATTTTTTTTTCACCTAAAAAAAATAGCACGCACTGTTATCTTGATTATAGGAGGTTAAGCTATCTCCTCGCCGCAAAATATTAACACCTATAACACTTTATAACCTGTGTCCGCTAACACGACATTCTGGTTAAAACTGTCAGTAGAATGAAGACGACTATCATGTTTTGGCGCCAAAATGACGTTAGTTCACGCCTTCGCACTACTCAGTATTGAGAAAATCTCGTCCTCGTCCTCGTACTCGCACTCGTCTTAGAATATAAAGGTCTCTATTAATGTTGTTACTGCGAAGAAAGAAACTGATATTGAGAGTACTGCTTCCTGACAGGAACAATCAAAACGTTAAAATAGCCATCCTCGTCCTTCCGATTCAACCAAGTCAATAGGTTGCCTACAAATGACGTTAATGGTGTTAATGCATTCCACAAAAAGTTAATTCAATCAAAAAACAGGATAGTTCAGTTCCTACTATACTACTTCTGATATGTTTAGGTTTAGACTTATCAAATAGAGTGTTTTCACATAACGTCACGGCGGCCATATTGGTATCCCAAAACAATGAAACGGTTTCCATGTTCGTGTCCCAGGCAAGTTGGGTGAAAATGCGTGCAGCAATCGAGTTATGGATACAAAGAGAAGTTATCGTCATGTGGTGGTACCTTAACAGCTGAAACCCTCAGGAATTTTGTTTGGAAGCATTTTTTGAGGTTGGAAATGTTTTGAATGAATAATGAAACAGTTATTGAATTCTCAACCGCGGCAGCGTTAGCTCGGTCGGTAGAGCGCTTTAATGCAGTGCAGGAGGTCACCGGTTAAAATCCCGGGGCCGCATCAAAATTCGGTCTCTTAAAATAACTGAGAAATGAAGGTCCTCCCTTTGTACTGCAAGCGGCTAGACCTTCGCGTGTTTCGGATGACCGTAAAAATGCGTTCCCGTCTCCAGCAGGAAACGTAAAATTACTGTCCCCCAATTAGTACTTCTGTGCTAAATACATTGTCACTCAAATAAAATGAATTTTTTTTTTGGGATTTTTTTTGATATGAAAAATTGAGGTGGGTGATGCCTGCCGAGATCCCTGATCTGCCAAAACATTTTACTTTATATTATATTTAGGATATAAAGAATTAAGCAGATCGAGGAGGGTGTTATCGCGGTGGATAACACCCTCCGAGAACTCCTTAATCCTTCATATCCTACGAAAGCCGAATTCATTAATTGCTTAATTATTCATTCAAAATAATTCCTAGTTTAAACGTAGCTGAAACATGCTTATCTGCATCGATGTTAAGTTCTTCTTCGATACGGTAACTGTACTTCTGGGTTTGTCCAGCTCCGCAAAAATTCTCCAAAAAGCAGATGTCGCCCTACGAGTTGTCTTCTTGCTGTTTATGTCATGTTTTTAGTTATTATTTCGCCTAGTTCCAGCTGTTGTTCTTACTCTTGAAACGAGTGAAATGTCCGCCATTTTTTTTTTCACAACCAAAACCACTCAACCTCGTCCCCAGGTCTTCTCGATTAACGGTGCCTTAACCTGTAGAGGGCTGCATTTTTTGACGTCATTTCCTCGTTAAACACAAAATTCTTCCAAATTTGGTCATCAGTAACTGGTTATAGTGAATTATGCGTGTGCTTTTAGCCAATCAGAATTGGGGAAATATTTTGAATGAATAATAATCATCACTATCCATCGTTAATTATACCATAGGATTTGTGTTAGGGTATTGTGCTATGTAGGGTAACAACTAACAAGCTGCGACTTAATATGCAACTTTTGCAGTTGCGAAAAGATGCCTGAAAAAATTCAGGCACAGGATTCGAAACGTTGACCTCTGCGATAAGGGTGCAGCGCTCTATCAATTGAGACAACAAGCCAACAGGAAGCAGGACGTTGAATTGGTTCGTTATAAACTCGTCAAAGAATATGGGGTCATGCAATAATTGAAAGACGACGAGAATTTCAGGCACAAGCCATAAATTGTAAATGTTTTAATAATTTAGGAGTTATACGCAAGAATTTGTAATTGTTATTTGCAGGCTCCTGTTGGTGGCTAAACCAAAAAATGCATTCATTTGAAATACTCACCAAGAGGGGTACTCTAGATTTCGAGTGACGGGGATGATCAAAGCATGTTTTGGGGTTTGAAATTTTCTATTCCGGGTTTTTTGGGGGTAGGAAAATTTGGCAAGTAGTTTTTTGGTGGCTTTATTTAAGTAGGGATTTTTTGGGTGTCCAAAACAATCTGAAGATTTTCCGCATCTACCAGATGCGGAAAAGACAACTTCAGATGGTATGATGAATAAAAACACACAAACATTCAATTTCTAATGTTTTCATTTTTCATGTCATATCATTTTTAAATGCTTTCTGAAAAATTTTAAGGCCTGGAAATTCGGCATGGGATTTTTCGGGGGTTATAATTTTTGGCTCAGGGATTTTTTGGGATTTTGAGTTTTGCCCCCATGCAATCGTCACCGTCACTTGAAATCCGGAGTACCTCGACCCCCTGAGGCTTACACTAGGAAGCTCCAAACGTTCTCTCCTGTAAAATGTTGCTTGTGGCGCCATGAAACTATTATTGTTCTAACTGAAACGTTTCACTTACCGGAATTGATATAGTGGATGCCCGGGGCGTTCATTTCATTTAAGGGGTCTAAGAGGAGGCGTTTAATAAATACGAGACGTTTAAAAGGGAGAAGTGTTTATTCTCATAACTTTAACAATCACAACGAAACTGATGTGCTTTAGGAATAGCAAAATATGTAGTCCATCAATAGCTCACTTCGGAATAGAGTGATAGCCTGGGACCCAAACTAAGTGCGCACTCATTTATGGGATTGTTTGGGGGGACAGATCGAGCAGCTACCTTGAATTATGGCGAGACTCCCCTGTGCTGGCATTTTTTTAATACCAAAGGCAAGACTTATCCAGCTGTATTCTCTTTCCGGTTGTTTTGGCTCCACGGCAAAGAAACCATCTCTGAAGCTGTTTCACGGGGCATTCTTCTGTTTTTTTTTCTCGAGGTAAAATCGCCCCAGGCACATCTTCTTTCTTCAGCCTCACATTTTCGTGTTTCGTTCTTTTAATCCCACCTTCCGTTTTACTATTTTGAGCTGTTTGAACCCCGCTGAAGCACTTCACTTCACTTTCCGCCATGTTTGTTTACATTCGCGTCCCCCCAAATAATCCCATAATGAAGCGGGCGCGCCTAGTTTGGGTCCCAGGCTATCACTCTTCTCCGAAGTGAGCTATTAATACGTCTCGACCGTCTAGAGATTCATATCGCGCTTTCAATTCTCAACCTCGTTGTCAGAATCCTTGCTTAGGATCATTGTGTTGTAAGTCTATCTTTACTTTGAACTTGCTATTGAACAATGCGTAACCCCTTGTCAATCAAACAAAAAAAAGGAATAAAATGAGTGATTTTGCTCCTTCTTAGCAATTGCTACAATTCTGAAGTGATTGTCATGGGGAAGGGACGTCTATGAGAGAAGGTCGTCTAATTACAAACTTAATATAATGATTGTATAGGGGGCGTTTTAAAATAAGAGGTGTTTCCTTAAGAGTGGGTGTCTATTAGATCATTTACGGAACATAACAATTTGGTGGTTGATTGGGTTCGACAGGTTTAGGGGATCAAAGAGACATATGTAGACGACATTTCGTAAGTACTACATAAGATCAACATCTTTGACCTAATGCTTGGTAAAGAGGGCTAAGTTGTGACAAGAGAGGATAAAGGGCTAAACCCTTTTATCCTACATTAAGGCTAAAAACTGCAACATAAAGCAATTTTTGATCAGTCTGCTCGAAGATAGCAATTCTTATGGACGCAGAAAGGAACTGTACTCTACAAAGGGGTAGCCTTTGTGCCTCGCCTTAAAATTCTACTTGAGTATTTATACTAAGAGTTTCTACTCAGTTTAGGCTAACTTTAAAGCCAGCTACGTTAGTGTTGGAATACATAACGAGCCGCACTGTCTTAGCAGCCAAAAAAACCCTCAGTATCCAGCTGAGATAGCTGAGTAACTTGGATACGCAGTAACTTGCAACATTCAGTATTCCATTAATCTCTGATCGTATTTCGCATCTAATGTGATAGAGACGTCAATTTTCACGCAATCATGCCATCATCCTAGGGCGAGAAATATAATTAATTAAAAGCGCGGTATCTAACTACATGTATGGCTTTGGTTTCAGAAAAATATTTCAGTGCCGTCTAAAAAGAAACATATTAAAGTCTGCGGTCGACCTCGTTGCAAATACACAGGAAAAAACGATTAAATATCTATAGTTCAATATTACTCGATTTCGTTAGTGCTCTCCCTCCCCGATGCTGTGTAGTACATTTACATTGATTTAGTACGACGAAAAGATAAGATATCTTTCTCTCTTCGGATGGAAATGCTAAACGTGTTATATATCCTAGAAGCGCTCAGGCATAATAACATGCCAGGACTTCTACCTGAATAAACCAGAAACGATACACAACAATTCCCTAATTTTTTTTTCGGCTACTGGTCGAAATACTGAACGTGTTATATATCCTAGAAGCGCTCAGGCATAATAACATCATGCCAGGACTTCTGCCAGGATGAACCAGAAAGGATATAGAACAACTGCCTAATTTTTTCTGAGATACTGGTCGAAATACTGAACGTGTTATATATCCTAGAAGCGCTCAGGCATAATAACATCACGCCAGGACTTCTGCCAGAGTAGTTAGTAAAATGGTTATCCTGGCTCAAACTTCGAATTTCCAGAATTGCATTTAAAAAAAAACTAATAAAATCCCAGAATATGCAATGATTTTAAAAATGAATACCTTTTTATAGGAGGTATTAATAGGGAAATGGAAAGTTTTGTAGAAAAATATCTTACTGATACTACTGAACTTTTTGTTTCTAGTTATAATGACAGAATTAAGTCTTTTATAAAAAAATTTATGAAAGCACAAGAACTTGGTTATCTTAATGATACAAGTTGTTTTAAATTTAAAGAGTGTGATGTTGAAAATATAGTTTTTTTATTTGAAAGAATGCATTTTGATTTTGAGGAAGATGAAGAATTTGTTGATGGTCATCCTGATAATTTTCTAGGTTATAGAGATTTTTATAAGTTGTTTTGTAAATTTTACGATAAAATAAATTTTGATAGTGATGATAGTGATGATAGTGATGATAGTGATTAATTATATTTTAAAGATTTACGTTTTATAATGTAATCTTAATATTATAAGACGTCATGTCTAACCAATCAACGGATGGTTTCCAAGGTTCTCAATCTTTTATAACAGATAAGCAATTTCAGAATTTATCTTTGGATGAAATAAGACATATAATAGAAGAAGAAAAAGAAGAACTTAAGAAAGATTATAAGGAATTAGGAGAAAGAAGAAAATTAATTAAACAATATAAAAAATTAAAAGAAGCTAGAGAAAAAGTGAGAAAAGGAATTGATATAAAAAATTTTCTAAAAAGAAAGCCACTGTAAAAAAAACAACCCCTTCTGAAAAGAAAAAGATAAAATCATTTGACGAGTATTTTGAGGAATGTATAAAAAATAGACAGATCCCCAAAGATACTCCTTCTTATTTTCGTGAAGCGCTTGAGCGAGCTATTTTAGAATATGATCAAGGACTTGAAAAAGAAAAATCAGCTTTTGAAGATTTTGCTGTTAAGTATATTATTGAAGGAATTCCTGGTCTTTCTCCACTTGAGTATTTTAGACAAATTTAGAAAACTTGAAAAGATTTTTTTACATATCATCGAAATATTAAATTTAAGATGATTTTGGTTTGTTTAATGGAAAAAAAAAATTGAAAAACATAAGGGAGTTGTTGGATTGGAAGAAGATAAAGCGTACTTTACTTCAGGAACGCATATTAATATTATATCAACAGATGTAGATAAATTAATTGAATTAAGTATAAATACTATTGAAGGAGGTATAGAAGCATATCAACAAAATGGAAGTGCATGGTATTTTAAAGAAGTGTATAAACTTGAAATTCATACTGTTGAATATAATCCAACAAAGGGATCATTTTATATTCCTCTTCCAGATTGGATATCAAATAAAAAAGCAATAGTTAATATTGAAAACAAAGATGAGAAATGCTTTATTTGGTGTATACTTAGATATCTTCATCCAAGAGAAGATAATGATAACCGATTGACAGATTTAAAGATGTATGAGTTTTCACTTAACACTAAAGGAATTACTTTTCCTATGAAATTAAAAGACATCACCAAATTTGAAAAACTTAATCCATCTCTTCCAGGAATAAATGTTTTTTTCAGTTAATGAAAGTAAAACGTTTTATCCTTTGAGAATGGCAGAGAGAGATTGTTTAAATACTATTGATTTATTTTTGTACGAAGAAGACGGTGTTTCACATTATTCACTAATTAAAAACTTTACTCGTTTGATAAAGACGCAAAAAACTGCAAGTAAGAATGGTACAATATTTATTTGTAAGAAGTGTTTTACACATTTCACTAAGGATGAATTATTACAAAAACATATCATATATTGTTCAAATAATGAAACAGTTTGTGTAAATATGCCTAAAGAAAACACAATGTTAAATTTCAAAAATTACTACAAACAACTTCCAATCCCTTTTGTAGTTTATGCAGATTTTGAATGTTTTACTAAACCGATAGTAGTCATAATGGCTACAATGAGGTAGTGACCAATCAGAGCGCAGCAAATTTGGTCTCGACCAATCAGAATCGCGCATTTCGCCCATGTGACTTATTGACGTCACAACCCATTGTTTTAGCCCACGTGACCCCATAGGAATAAAGAACACACGCACACAAGAGTTGAATCCACATTCTTGGCATAGTTTTAATGACCGCGTAAAGCCCTGGGTACAAGCGGGACGTGTGTGACGCCCTAATGACGTCACGCCCTTGATATTAACGAGTGGACAAAAGAAAGGGTGTTTGCCTCTTGGAAGAAAAAGTCATGAGCGCTGGATGAGGCCATTTGATATAATGGTTGTAACCTGTGTATGACCATGGTTTTATTAAAGGGAAATTGAGTGCAGCCAAGGTGTCTGAAACGAATCAGAAGGAGGGGTGGTTAGATCCAAGAAGCAAACTGAATGAGAAACAGTCGACCATTGGCACGTACGAGGCGGTGGTTTATGGTCCAATGATTGACTGAAAAGAAACAGAACTCGATTACAAACGGGACGTGTGTGACGCCCTAGTGGTGTCACGCCCTTGAAATGTTTGTTTACAATAATATTCTATTAAAATCCAGTCTTGATTATAGGCAAAATGGTCTAGGATCCAATGACATTCTAATAAAAAATCATTATCTTAGTTTGAGTATCCAGGAACCAATGACATACTAATGAAAAAAAAAAAAATCGACGTCGGAGTTTGAACAAATAAAGTAAGCTGGACCATCCTTGATGATTGACAATACAAAGTTTGTGAGGGATGGGCCAGCTTCGAAAAATCATGATATCTTGAAGGATCCAATGGGAATCTGATTGGAACAAATGGAGTAAACTGGATCATCCTCGATGATTGACAATACATAGTTTATGAGAAATCTAAGGGTCACATTGTCTAGGTTCCGATGGGAATCTGAATGAAAAAAATAAGAATGAGCATCCAGCAGGGGTGGCGCCACCATGCAGACCTCCCCCTGCCGGGTGTTCAAAATTCCCATCCCATACTATCTAATATGGCGCAGCCCCGACAGGGTTCATGGAGGGTGGATACACCTCGTGAAAAAAGCCAACAATGTTTACAGACAAAAAATAATTGTCCCGTCAGATTTCGTACGTTGTTCCTGGTGTTGTTCTCTATCACCTGGTTGGTGTCTGAAAAAAGGGAAGGGAGATCAATGAAAATGAACAGTCAGCAGGGGTGGCGCCACCATGCAGACCTCCCCCTGCCGGGTGTTCAAAAGTCCCATCCTGTGCTTTCTAAAATATGACATCCCCAACAGGGTTCATGGAGGGTGTTCACGTGACGTGAATACGTCCAACAGCGTTTGCAAACAAAGTATAGCTGCTTCATCAGATAAGCGTGATAATATCTGGTGTGATTCTCTATTATCTGGGCAGTGGCTGAAAAAGGCAAGGGATGTAAATAGCTCGTATGACAAAACGAGTATCTGAAACGAAAAAAACAGGTTTTTCAAAAACGGGGTGGATAACCCATGCCTTGCAACATCTCACACCAATAACACGGTACATGTAAATCTTGCACGCGACGAAAATTCAAAAAGCAACGACAACAAAGTAATTTGATGGGTCTTGGATATGGTGGAAGAGGGACCCCTGGTCCAGTGTACCACTGCACGATACTACCACAAAAACACCAGGCCGCGGAAGTGCCATGAACCCTGTGGGTGCTGAGAATAGCATGCGAATCTACGAAAAAATTAATAATAATACTCTGTCTTCATGAGTAAGAAAGTGATGCGGTCTCGGAACCAGCGGCTGTTGCTGATGTGGGTACGCGTATCTAAAAAGCAGTGTTATTACAGAATTGAACGAGTTGTTGAACACAATGAATATGACATCGGTGTTGCAAGGGAAGGATCCACCCCCATTGGTCAATGACCTCAATCACATCTGAAACGTTTTATGAAGTTGGATTATACATTTAACCGTGCTATAATGACATCTTAATTGAACGGGACGTATCCAGCCTCCATATTCTTTTAACGTATAATGAAAGCCTACAAAGAGGTGGAAAGTGGACGAATCAGGATGCGAAAAAAAGGAGAATTTAAAGAGGACACTCTCGGAATCCACTGTAAGTGATGACGTAACAGGCAATGTGTGCCTGTGAAAAAATTAACTAAAATTAATCCTCTAAAAAGCCCAGGGCTGCCAAATCGGGTTCACCCACATCACCCTGTCTCCGGAGAAACGTATTAATTCGGAACGTCATCCGCAAGGGAAATTCGTCCCAGTCCCGTTGGTTAGGGTCCCCACTCTGTACATACTCCACAATCTCATCTTCGGTGAGGGACCCCTCCCAGTTGCCAGCAATCAGATCATCCAGTCTTAAGCCATCCATCATCCGTTCACAGTGATTACAGACCCCGCCATGAGTGGGATGGGCCACCCATTGATAGATATGACACACAGGCTGATTCTCCACATACTCCCAAGAATCTAACGAAAAAATGAAAATCAACACGAACAGGCTGGAACCCAGAACCGCGCGGCCCAATTGAGTCTGGCACGTCGAGGGCAAAGACATAGATGGACAGGCCACAACACGGATCGTAAAAAATCGAACCCCTTGAATACCTCTATAAAAAATCAAAAAAAGGTATAAGGAAAAGGGACCCACACCCCAAAAAATGAAAAAGCTATAAAACTCACCAGCCATACGGCGGCGATGGACCTCGTGATCGAGTTTCCTGGCGATCGGATGGTCCCACGGGAACGTTTTGGCCCAATTCCGCAACTCTTCATGGGTACATCTGCGGAACAGCGCGCGGAACAACTCATGGCCCATCGGCAGGTGATGCAAGATCTTCAGCATATCTATCAGGATCGCAATCGGCACGGAAAATAATACAATCGACTGGAGCGAACTCACCATCTTGAATAGCAACGCTGATTAAACTGGAATGAGCTCACACGGAGCGCGCAACGTGATTTAGAGACTTGATGAGAGGAGCTGATTGGTGGAGAGATATCACGTGGGGGAGAATGAGGACGAGAGGAGATTCTAGGGGGTGCCCCCCATGGGTACACTTTTTAGGTGGGACCCCAAGTCCTGGCGCGAGTGGGTGATTGGCTCAAGGAACCCATGAATAAGGTAGACCAGAGCAGAGAGGTCCCATTCCATGCTTGGCACTGTCATCATGGACTGCCGAGGGTTGGTGGATCCTAAGAATAAACCGTTTGGTCGCGTGTTGCCCCTAGAAGTGCAAGTGAAGATTATGTTTTGGGTGCATTGTTTCTACACCATGGAGAAGCGCAAGAAGGTGGTGCAGGAGTTCAAGGGATTGCCTAAATGCGATCTCACGGGCTTTCCCCAACATCTGGGCGAAGATCGGTGGTGGAACCAAGTGGTGGTGCGACTGCATACCCCCAGGAAAAATGGCTGCCACCATTGCCATCGTATGATGGATCACCGGTTGTCGGTGAGTGATTTTTTGAACCACATTCTTCTTCTTCTCATGACCTTGACACTGAGAAATGTTTTTTCTGTTTTTTTCAGATTGGCATGATGACGGAGATGGCACGGATCCCTCCCAATCTGGACAAGGTGATGAATGAGGGGATTGCGTTCGTCATTGACCGGCTCAAACATCAGCTCCCCGAGTGTCCCGTGGGTGAACGCCCCGTCATGATTGGCCGGAGAAAGCGCGCCTATGATACCCTGGACAAAGTGATGAAGAGACTAGATTTGATTATGAATACCATGGGAGCCATGCATTTTATTATCATGGATGTACATTAAAAAAGTGATTTGTTCTAGAGAGCAGTGTTTATTTGCGTTTGAATAAAGCTTCCAGGGTGGGATAGAGGACTGGGTCTTCTTCTCGGGTGCCGACAATAGCGGTCTTGTCTTGGAGGGTGGGTAAGGCGATTTGGGTCTCGGTCATGCCGTCGCAGGGTAGATATTGTTGGGTATCGGGATTCCACCAAGACCATTGTTCCTTGTCCACATCAAATACATAGAGGGGTTTGCCTAAAAGCTGAGCCATCACCACACTCCATCCTGTGCCACCTAACAGATGCTTGCCTAATTCGTCAAAATGACCCAAAGCGAGGACGAGGGACGCAGGCTGGATCACGTGATAATTGCGTTGAATATACTGGAGGCTGATGGGATGATGGATTTGTCGACCCAATCGAAATGCCACCTGGGTGACCATCGAGGTGGCAGCATCCAACTCGGCCTGGGTCAAGGGCGTGAGGGACTTGGATCGAGGGTGACAGGGTGGGATAAAGACCACACAGGTATGACCATACAAGTGACATAGTCGCTCCGCATGCGTGTCCACCCCTTTAGCACCGCCTGTGTAAATGAGCATAGTCTGAAAAAAAAAAAATGAAAAAAAGTCAGTGTTTGTGACGAGGGATGGGAGTCCAAGCCCACATGGTATGCGGTTCATCATCGGCGTACATCAGGGGTACATCCCATTCCCGTTGAGTCACGGTTTGTTCAAAGACATGTAAGACGCTACGACAATCACTGCAATTATCCGGGATCCAATCCAGTCCTTGTCCGTTGGCAAACGCCTGGTCTTTGGCCTCGGTGCAATAGTTGCATAATAGATAGTCTAATAATCGATCACACCGTTTTTGCCACAGCACGCGTTGGGCATTGACTTGCGAGAGGGTGGGTAGGACATTGGTCTGGCGACGTAACCATCCACTCATTTGACAGACCCGCACGTGGGCGCAATGATCGTGCCAGACCCCACTCCCACGTGCCATGTGGGAATGATCCATGCACCAATTGCGACCATGATCGTTATGGGCCATGACATTGGCGGTGGCAATAGGGAGATTGGCCAAGTCCGGACACCCCTGCCCTTCCAGGACCACGAGGGGGTAGGCAAACTGGGGCTCTTGCAACAATTTAGCCAGCCCATTGCGCGTGAACACCCCCAATCGTCCTCGCTGGGAGGTGAGATGCTGTTGACACCAACGGGTGATATCGTCTCGCATTTGATCGTAGGGATGAAAGTCTTGGCGGTTGTACGCGGTGTACGGTTCGAAGGGCAAGCCATGCACGGTCTGGGTTTGACGATCGACGCGGGTTCGGGCTTCCTCGGATAATTGATGGTACGACACGCCTGGGGGTAACAAGTATTTGAACAATCCATGATGATGCCCCGTCCAATCGCAAAAAGCCAGTTCTCGAATAATAGTCTCGTCGCGGGAGAGGGCAAACCCCTGACTGTACACCAAGAGACCCACTTCATGGAGCGCCATGCTTACCGTGTCAATGGGACTGCCACGAATGAGAGGGGTCGTTTGACACCTCCCTGGTTTTATAGCCCCTGGGATGGTCGCTGATTGGAGGACTCACCGATCACACCACTCTCACGAGAGTACAGGACGAGTTCGGATTGGTGGAAAAAAGATCGTATGAGCATCACGAGAGGTAGGTGGAGGGGCTATAAAAGGCAGGCAAGACGTTCACCCAGCGTCAGTTCAGACGAGGGATGGATCGACAAGCCACTCAACCTGCAGCGGTGCCTTCGGGACGCAAACGACGTCGAGTAAGTAGTAAAAAACCCAAAGAAGAAGCGCCAGCCCTAGACTTGAAAGCCGCTCGTGAACTGGAGATGAAAGCCACCCGTGATCTGGAGATGACTCAGATCGGTTTGTCCCGACCTGAAGCTGACGCCCTAGAGAAGGAAGTCCTTCAAGACCCGTCCAGTGAACTCTCGGTGGCTCTGAAGGCCCTCTCCCGAGCTGAACTCCTAGAGAAAAAAGCCACTCAACCCCCTGCCCCTTCTCCTATCAACCACCTAATGGAGGGTACCCTAAAAGATTTTGAAGAAGAATGTGTGGAGGAAGGGACGTTTCACTCGGATCCAGCGACGGAAGTAGGGGAATGGGACATCCAGGACTTGGACCAGATGGACACTCAGTTCAACCAACTCCTGTATGAAGCATGCCCGTTTCATCCCCAGCGATTCCTGGAATGCGTCAACCCCCAATCCAATTTTGGTCCCTTGAGGTTCAAGTGTCCCCAAGAAAAGTGTCCGGTCTATTTGTTTGAAGACACGCGGGAAGTGATGATGGAGAAATTGAAAGAAGACACGCATCCTCAAGTCCATGCCCGAGTGAAACGCGGAGAACTCAAGTGCAAGTGTGGGTTTGTCCCCAAGATGAAATTGAGTCGCACGGCCAAAAATTACAACAAAGTGTTTTTCAGTTGTGGGAGTTTTCTCACCCATGCCAAACCCTGTGGCTACTTTCAATGGCTCCATGGCCCCCTATGGAGTCCCCGAGAGCAAGCACAACCGACCCTGAGACGATGGGTCAAGGATTGTCCTGTCCCTCTTTTGAAAGACCCCGAGAAGGAGAGACCCTGGGGCATGCACCAGGTAGAGATGCGTTATGGTGAGAGGCCAGACCCAGCCATAGAAAAGATAAAGCATGATCCGTGGATGAAACAGTTTGGCGACTCTGTCCAAGCCCAGGAGCGAGAGTTTGAGAGAAGACGCCATTTGCATAAGAACTTTGGGAGCATGGGTTTGTTTTGAAAAAAAATGCATGTAGGTGAAAAAACTATTAAAGACAGAAATTGGCTCGAATCGTGTGTCAGTGTCTTGATGTCGTTGCCACGCGCTTACGAAGATCCCCAAGAACCTGGGGCCTTGGGTGGGGTCCAACCCTTTGCCCGAGCTCATAAATTGAAATCCCCGCAAGCGCAACAGATTCTTCAATCCGTGTTGAGCTATACGCTCCACAAACCCCGACGTACCCGGTTTCCCACCACGCCCACGTTGGTCTTTGGCCGAGACGAACAATGGCAGATGGATTTAGTGGACATGCAAAAACTCAGTCGGTGGAACAAAGGCCACAAATATTTGTTAACGGTCATCGACGTCCTGTCCAAGTATGCCTGGGCCGTGCCCATCAAATCAAAGAGTGCCCCCGAAATGATCCGAGGGTTGGAAGCGATACGCCGACGAGCCTCGCCACGACGACCGCTCCGTGTGCAGACGGATCAAGGCCAAGAATTTTTGAATCGAAAGGTCCAAGCCTGGTTCAAGAAACACGATTGGCATCATTTTTTCACGTATGGGGATAGCAAGGCCTCCGTGGTGGAACGATGGCATCGCACCTTGAAACAGCGCATGTACCGGTATTTTACCGCGCACAATACGTTACGGTACGTGGATGTGTTACAACCCTTGATTCATACGTACAATCACGCCTATCATCGCAGTATTGGTTTAGCGCCGCATCAAGTCACCTTTAGAAACGAGTCCGAGGTATGGGATCGACTCTATGGATCACGGTTGAAGCCCAAGATTCCCCCACCCAAATGTCGCGTGGGCGATCGGGTGCGTCTCAACAAGAAACATCGTCCCTTCAAAAAAGGGTATTTGTCGGGCTGGACGGAAGAAGTGTTTGTGGTCACGCACGTCCGTCGTCATCCCGTGGTCACCTATCGACTCAGTGAATGGGACGGGACACCTATAAAAGGCACGTTTTACGAACCCGATGTCCAAAAAGTCCAAGTATCGGACGACTCGTTATTTCGAGTCGAAAAAGTCTTGAAACGGAAAGGACGTCAGGTCTTGGTCCGGTGGAAAGGGTGGCCGGCCAAGTACGATAGTTGGATTCCCGCGCAACATGGTCCGCGTCAAAATAACGCCTCGAAAAAGAAAAAAGCGGGTCCGGTTTCTCGATGAAGTCCAGGCGGATTCCAGTCGACCACGAGCCAGTTACACGCCCCCTCCTACCACGGACGCAGATGTACTAAAATTCATCCAGAAAAAAGCCGCCGAACAACGGCAAACCCAACCGTGGTGGGAAAAGTTGGCCAGTCCCACCAAGCAGCAATGGGCCTACGCCAATGCCTACCATCGAGCGGAGGAGTATGCCAAGCAACGAGGGGCTCTACGGACCCCACCCAAGAAAAAACAACAACGCCGACGCGCCGGGCGTCATCCACCCATGCGTAAGAAGAAACCCCCTAAACAAAAGACCTGCATGACCTTGATGGAACTAGCCCGGGCCTTTCCCAACATTGCCCAGCAAGTGTGTTTTCATCCCAAACAATCGACCTTTAATTCAGTGGTGGGACGTGTCCCTCGCAGTAAACAGAAAGTGGCGACGTGGCTATAAAAGGACCCTGCACCCTCGGGGACATGCCTCTTTTTCATCATGAGTGAGATTAAACGCCTGACGCTCATTAGTGATCCGACCGACGAGTTTCCCAACAATGCCAACAACAGTTTCAAGGTCCGTCTGCCCGAACGCCTCACCTTACCGGGCGAAGGCTGGCATGCCTCGTTGATGTCCCTGACCGTGCCGGATCAAGGCCAGAGCAATGCCATCATTGCGGGGGATCCGCATACCAAAGTGGTCCGATACACCTATCCGCAAGCGGTCCGCAAATGGACAGACACGGGTGACCCCTCGACGTCAGGGTATTTGAGTGTAGAAGTCCCCAGGGTGACCGGCATGATCGAATTGGAAGATGTCATGAATGCAAGTCAAATTGTGTCGACGGGGAGTCAGTTTTGGAAACGCGTCATGCAACAATTACATAGGAACATCATGTGGACGGCGATGAAAGATCAATGGAACTCGCTCGTCAAAGAAGCCGACCGAAAACCCATTGTGTTTGTCAAAAAACACGGCATGCCCCAACTGAGTTGGAAAGGGGAGTCCCTGGTGATTGATGCGATTGCCAAAGAGGAATTGTTAAACTCGAACCAAATCAACATGGTGGAGTTTTACATCAACGTGGACATTGCACTCAAGTTTGGCTTGCTGCGCCTAAAGACGGGCAAGAGTGGAAGCAGCCAAAACGATTATCTGATCGGGCCAAATCTGCAATATTCTCTCCCCGTCAAGACCTATGATGAGACCACGGGCCCCGTCGGTAGTCGATATCGTAATTATTACAATTGGGAAGGAGAGGTGTACGAGGGCGTCAACTTTACCAGCCGAGCCTTTTTCATCGTGACCGCCGACAATGTCAAGTGGATGAGATTGCACCAGGCGTTTGAATGGCAGTTGAACAACCTGGATGCCTCGTTTGAAAAGATCGTGGGAACACGTAAACGCACCGTCATGGTCTATTCGGATCTGGTCGAATCCACCGTGGTGGGCAGTGGCAAGTATCCCCTGTTACGGGAAGTGCAATTGTGGAGAACCGGCGATGGGGAAAGTACGGCAGAACCCTTGCACCACCAATGGATCAAACTACGAGGAAATCAATTGGATATCTTGGAAGTGGAGATTGCCAGTACCGCTGGACCCCTGGCCATCTTACCCCCGGGCAAAACCCTGGTGACCATTGGTCTCAAACAACTATAAAAAGCCAACCACACCCATTCAAGGGCCAAAAAACACTTGACTCACGATGCGCGGAGGCAGTTTAACGCGGTACCACACGCCCGTGCTCACCCAGCAAAAGGGGAAAGGCTTGGCCGAAGACTTGATCAAACTCGCGGGACCCCTGATCGTGCAGCAAGCTCAAGCGGGATTGCAAGATATTCAACGAGGCAAGAGTGCCGCGGCCACCTGGGCGGAACGAAGTGCCCAACTCAGCCGCGGCTTGAAACGCAAAGCCCCTGCCATGGCTTGGACGGCTGGCAAACACAAGGTCAAACGGACTGCCCAAAATACCTATAAAAGAGCCACGCAACGTGTACGGGATATCTTTGGACTGTAAAAAAATAGTACGTGTAGGAGGTTTTCTCAAATCGCAAAATCGCATTCGACGGCAACGGGCCCGTGGACGGTTCATTTCGCCGTATCAAGTGGGGGGCACGATCTTTGGCAAGTCGACCATGGCGCGGTATCCGTTGATGCACACGTCGTCTCGCCTATTGGATCCCATGGTCCTGAAACACTTGAAACAACGCAGCCAGATGAAAGGGGGCACGATTTTTAGTGACCGCAGGCGGAACAATCCTTTGGGGTTCCCCTCGACGTCGACCCGGATCAACCCCGAACCCTGGAGGGTGAAGCAGGCCCTGCGCCGTATGAAAGGAGGGGATCTCCGAAAAGTGTTGTGGGCCAACCAAGCCAAAGCCAGGAGGCAACGACAGGGTATAAAAAGGAGACGCCGTTGAACCATGGGAACAGACTGCAACATGTCGCTCAGTCTATTTGACGTGCCCGATGTGGATTATCGGTACGAAGCCTCTCGGGAGGTGGAGTTTCAACCTGCCCTGACAGGCATCCAGCCCATCACCTTCTCCATTCCAGGCTCCGACGATTATTACGATCTCAATTCTCTCCGCTTCAAAGTCAAAGTGCGCCTGACTGATCCCGCCGCTGGGTATACAGGATTGCATGCTGGTCTGCTCATTTCCAATGCCAACGAAAGCAGGCATGTCTACTGCGTCAACAATTTCGGGCACTCCATCTTTCGAGATATCACCATGAGCATGAATGGCGTCCTCATGACCGAACAGAGCAACACCTACCATTACAGAGCCTACATAGAAACCCTACTGAATTACAACCGAGAAGAAGGAGCCACCAAGCTAGCCCCCCAAGGATGGGTCAATCAGCTCAATGTGGCAGCAGAAATAGGAGCCACAGCCGCCAATTCCGATGTCCCTGTTGCTGCAGATTGGAGTGGCAATGCAGACTTGCGAACCCTGACCAGCAAGTTGCTCACCGAAAATTGGCACACCTTCATCATTCGTCCCCATTTGCCACCCCTCAAGACAGGCAAATTGTTGGTCCCCAATGTCCAAATAGACTTTGAACTGTTCCTGAACCCCAAGACCATTTACCTGATGGGCAGCCCTAACAAAGGCACCTTGACCACCAAGAAAATTCCAGCCATCCACAATAATGACATCAAAGTCACCTTGCTGATGAATAAAGTGACCCTGAATGCCAGCGTCTATGTCAGACTGCAGAAAGAAAGACAGCTGAACAAACAGATTGCCAGCTACCCTGTCGTGCGGAGCGAAATTCGCACGTTTTCTTTCGATGGGCGTACCACCCAGTGGGAACAAGACAATGTGTTTGTGGGTCGATTTCCTGATCGAGTGATGGTGGGATTATTGCATTCTGATGCCTTCAATGGAGACTTGGAAAGATACCCTTTTGCCTTTGAAAAGTTTGGTGTCACCCAAGTACGACAGACCTTGAATGGAGAAGAATACCCTTACAGAACCCTGCAATTGACTGGAGACCAAGCCTATGAAGATCTGCTGGGTTATGATCGATTTCTACAAGCCATGGGTGCCTACAATGAAGATAAGATCCCCATGCTGCTGCCTGGTGATTGGGGACAAGGCAAGAACTGCACGTTGTTCATGTTCAACAATGTGCCCAGTGGAAAAGCAGATGACCCCCAGTATCGCAACCCCCGTCAATCGGGGAATACGCGACTGGTGATTGATTTTGCCGCGGCCGTGGGTCATAACATCACTGTGTTGGTGTGGAGCGAGTATGAAAACATGTACTATATTAATCATCTGGGAGGTATAAAGTACAACATCAACGGATGAGATTGCCTCAGAAGTCAAAAGACATTGGTCATGGAGTTTGTGGCGCTCAGTGATGCTGTGTTGCGGACCCTCGCCCTGGAGGACCCCGAATTACGACGCGTGTTTCATGGGGTGTACCCGGCCGACCAACTCCCCCGATCCCCCGCCATGAGTGTCCGTCAAGCCTACATTGTCAACACCGATCCAGCAGGAGAACCGGGACAGCATTGGTTGGGTCTATGGACGGAAAAGAACCAGTGCGAGATCTTTGACAGTTATGGGCTACCCCTGCACGTGTACACCAACCCGGAGTTGCACCGATGGTGGGGTCGATGGAAGTACTTGACGCGCAGTGACCAGACCCTGCAAGCCCTGGATAGTCAAACCTGTGGCCATTATGCTTTATTTTTCTTGAAAGCCCGGGCGCAAGGACGGTCGTATCAAGAATTTTTAAGTCAATGGAGTTGCGACAATTTAGTGTTGAATGATCAAAAAGTGGCCGAGCAGTTGAAACGGATGATTAAACGGGAATTACAAGATGAAGTGGATGCCCGCCGACCTGAAGGGGGGCAAAAGAATGTGAGCCGCCAGGCCTTTATCACTTGTAATCATTGTGAGTGTTAAATAAAACCCATAAAACGAAGTGTGTGGTCCAAGAGTGGTCATTGTAGTTCATCATGATTACGCGAGCCGATGTCCAGCGCGTCGTGGATGCATTCATTCTCGAAGAAACCTTGTATTGGTGGGAACACCCCATCGAGCGGGTCAACACCGTGCGAGGCATCGATGCCTGGGATGGGTATCATTGGTTAGTGGCACGACAATTGGCGCAAGACCAAGACTGGGTCTCCCTCAAGCACTATATGGACAGTATGAACGAAACGTATTTAAGAGAAACCATGGAACGTTTGATTCAGTCCGAGTCCCCCCGCTTATACCGCGACTATTGGACGGTATGCCCAGACGACGACGACGACAGCGCGCCTCCACCCGACGACCCCGCTTTCGCCAAAACGGGCGAGGCATCATGAGCGTGTTAGCCAAAGCGTATAAAATTGGGGACCAATTGGGACGCGACAAACGGTATAAACGCATGGGCGCTAAAGGGGCCACCGGTCATTATCGACGTCACCCTCGACCGTGGGAATCATGATCCGACAACCCAGCAGTGTGATCATCGCGGGCCCGTCGGGCAGTGGCAAGAGCGAATTGGTGGAACAATGGTTACGGTACCTGAACGTCTTTCAGGTCAAACCCCGCAAGATTGTGTATGCCTATGATCGATGGCAACCCCGATTCGATCGTATGCAAAAAAAGGATGGGATTCAGTTTCATCGCGGGTTACCGGACCCCCGTCATTTGACGCAATGGTTTGGTCGGACGCGCGGTGGGGTGCTGGTCTTGGACGATCTGATGGAAGAAGGGGGACAAGACAAGCGCGTGTTGGATTTGTTCACCAAAGATTCGCATCATCGCAACATCACGGTGCTGTATTTGACGCAAGATTTATTCCCGCCGGGCAAATTTTCCAAGACCATCAATCGCAACGCGCATTACATCGTGGCGTTTAAAAACCCCCGGGATCAAACGGGTATACGGACGATTTTATTACAAGCCTTTCCGGATCGATGGCGTCAAGTCTTGCGCCTATTTAAACGCATCACGGCTCGTCCCTTTGGCTATTTGATGTTGGATGTACATCCGGCGTCGGATGATCGTTACCGCCTGTGGAGTCATTTAACGCCTCGAGAAGGCAAGGCGCAAGTCCATACCTTGCGTGCGGATGTCCCTGCCGTTCGAAAACGAACTGCAACGAGAACTCGCCAGGGTCCGTCGACAAAGAGAAGGCGGACAACATACTGAGTTAGCCGCTCGCATGGACACACCGACCCTCTCTCCCGCGGGGGTAGGTTCCCCGTCGGTCCTCCGGGATCTCAGCAGCATGACGGACATGGTGACCGAATTGTCTCGACCTGTGGATCGTGCCCAATTGGATCAAGAGATTGACGATTTTAATTTGACCTACCCGGTCAATGTAGACGATGCCCTGAATGCGTTCACGCTACCGCCCGTGGCGGGCACTGGCACTGCCCCCACCACCACCACCACCACGGCACCGCCACTGCCACCCACCATCACCACCACCGCCCCCATCACCACCACGGCCACTCAAACCCGTCCCACCACATCGACCCGAACACGCCCCACCACCACCACCAGCCGACCACGACCCGTCACGTCCACTCGAACACGCCCTGCCACCACCGCCACGACCACCACCGCACCTTCCCGCCCCTCTACCAGCCGCCGCAGTGCTGGGGCAGGGACCAGGACCACGACCTCGACAGTGACGACCCCCACTGGACGCCCCACCATCGCCGCCAAACAACCGCGACGACGCCCCCGGGTGCCCTCCCCACCGTCCCCTGGTTCGTCCCCTCCGTCCGATGACGAGGATGGTGATGATGATGACGATCGACGGCGAGGATTAAGGCGACGGTTGGATTTGCTCAATGAAGATGCTCAAGAACGGGCTCGAGGTCGACGGATTCGCAACATCACGCACACCAATACTGTGACCACCGTCTATGAAGAGGGGGGTCGTCCCTCGGTGCGCCGCACGTCCACCCGCACGTCCAGCCCAAGTCCACCCCGACCACCACGCCGAGGACGGGGCCGTGGCCGTGGTCGAGCACGCGGACGGGGCCGAGCCCGTGGACGAGGAGGCAGTTCTTCATAAAAGGTATAAAAACCGTGGCTTCCCTTCTATCGTCCCAAAAATGTGTGGTGAATGTCGACACGCGATGGGACGCAAACGCCAACGCAGAACGACACGACGACGACCCGCCAAACGACGACGGCGTGTGAGTCAAGTAGGAGGTGTGGGGGTCGGCCTGCCTATAGGGATTCTCAAAGCCGGTTATGGGATCACTAAAGCCATCGGGGATCATCAAACCAAGCGTGCCATCGCCATTGGTGAAAAACGTCGACGGGAAGTGGCCTCCGGCAAACGAAAAAAATATGCGGGGGAATCCTTTAATTGTTCCATCATGTAAAACTATAAAAGACCCAAGGTGTGTCCTCTATTGAACAGATCATTATCATGCATTGCGGTCCACGACGAAAAAGACGCCGAAAGCAACGAGGGGGTATTCTCCCGCTTCTCATCCCCCCGGCGGTTGCTGCAGCCGTCCTCACGAAGCGCAAGAAAAAAAGAAAAGTGGGCAAGATCAGTGCAGCGCAAATGGCCGCCAATCGACGACGGGTCCAGCGGATGTTTACTCGAATGCCGGGTTGGGGTGGGTTTGAAACGCTGAAAAGGCTATAAAAGAAACGCTTGGTGGGACACACAATTCCAATTGAGGATGGTCCGTGGACCCAACGGTCGCCGACATCGTTATGTCCCTCGAATACGACGCCGACGACGTGGCTTGCAACGCGGAGGCGTGCTCCCCATGTTGGCATTGGCTCTCTCGCCTGGGGCGTTCAAGAAGAAACGGCGGGCGCGCCGACGCTAAAGTGACCAAAAAACGAAAAGCCGTCACGTTTGCGTTGGATTGGGACGACCAGCATGAAGCCGCCTTGTGTGCACGGTGTCGAGATCACATGCAACGGCATTATCATGGTGAATTGTGTGGCCGGTGTGGCGCCATTTTTACCATAAATAGACCTTGGTCTTTGCCTGAACTCAAGATTCATCATGGGGTGGCGCATGGAACGTCAAGCCCCGTTCTTAAAAAGTGTCTTACAAGAAGCCAATCAACACAAACGCCAAGAATTGTTGCGGATGGCCAATGCGGATCAGATCAATGCCATCAGTGAATTGGTGATGAACACGCTCCGTGGCATGGTACCCCGTTCCCGACAGACCATCACATTGCTCAAACCTCATGCCCAGAGTTTACGCGCTATGGCCAAACCCGCCCATTCCGTCAAACGACGACGCGCCATCATGATGGCTCAAAAAGGGGGTGCCCTCTGGCCGGAACTCTACCGATGTTATAAACGTTGCATGCGCTAGACTAGACCCCTCAGTTGCACCATGGAACCCGAGATGGTGAGCACCACGGTGGACAACGCCCCGGCTTTTTTACAATTACGAGACCAGTACAAACAAGAATTGGTGGAAGATACCCGTTTGACCAAAGCGGCCGATTTAGCCGCCAAACAACATATACTCCTGACCAGCGATGCCCCCGATGCTTGGAAACGGCCTCAACTCAAAGCCGTGAGCCGTCAATTACGCCATTGGACCAAAAAAGTGCGCCAACCGTTTGGAGCCGCCGCGGGAGGTGTGAGTGCCGCAGGGGCCACGACCCCGGGCGACGATGATTTTGAGGCAGGCCCCATGCAAGCCTGGTTCACGCAATTGGTCAAGGCCACCCAGGGTATAAAACAAGGCACCCCGACTGGTGGACCCAGAAAACCCCCTGTCCCGCCTAAACCAAGGTTCACGCCCAGTGCCAAAAAGAAACTCCAGTTCACGACCCCACTGAGTAGCGAACAATTGGCGGACGAGTTGCCTTTTTCCGAGGCGCCTGGAACAGCCCCGTGGGAAACCCCCAAAGAACGTGTGGACACCCTCAAGCAATCATTCAAGCGCGGGATTCGCAAAAGAGCCGCGGACAGTGCCAAAAAGAAAGCTGCGGGCATCGCCAAAAAGAAAGCCGCTGGTTGGGCCAAGAAAGCCTTGGATTGGAAATCGTGGAAAACCCCCTAACATGGGACGGAAACGCCGTGCTCCACCCCGTTCCCGAGCGAGACGACGACGACGCTCGCAACGGGGCGGCAAGTTATTTGATGTACAAAACCTTCTCAACAAGACCGGCATTGAATTTCATTGGCCCGGTTATCAGTACATGGGCCCTGGTACTCATTTAAAGAAACGATTGGCCCGTGGGGATCCCGGCATCAACCGGTTGGACAGGATTGCCAAAGCGCATGACATCGACTATGATAAAGCCAAGACGTTGAAAGATAAATGGGCGGCCGATCGCAAGATGATTGCCAAGATTGATCAACTCCCTGGCAGTAAAAACTTAACAGAGCGTATTGTTAGACGCATTATGAAAGCCAAACTCCGATTGGGCATGTAAACCCCCTTAGTCATAAACAAGACAACATGTTCAATTGCACAGTACACATGTTTTAATTAAACTTCAATTTTTTCGTTCTTACAAATACATGTCCATTTGTTGCAACGCCTCGGCGCGAACAGTTTGCACCCTGTCCTCTTCAGGTTCGGCTTCGGCCCAGTCTAAGGGAAGCCACGGGAGGGGAAAGGGACGCTCCAAAGCCTCGTCCAACCAGGACCATTCTCGACGTCGAATCGATTCTATTCGCTGCTCGTACCTCTCTTTCTGCAGGGCTTTCCATCCTTCTTCGCCCAACACACGCTTTTTCTCAGCCGCAATCTCCCGCCGTCGCCTATTCAAACGTTGCTTGTAGGCTTCGTAGGTCCCCTCTTTTTTCATTTTTTGTATCCAATTTTTTTGGCATTGATTGTTTTTGCGTTTCACTTCAGCCCGCTGTTCCTCCATCATGCCATGATAGCGCCGCATCCCCTCCTCGGTCTTTTTGGCCTTAAAGGCCTCGTACTCCCCATTGGCCTTCATACGAGCCATCCGCTCATGGTAGCGACGACGGTGCATGGCCTTCACCTCCTCAATCCCATTCGGAGCTGCATACAGGCGCTGCCGATACCGTTTTTGTTGCGCTTTGTTCTTCTCTGGGTCCCGTTTTGTCCGGGGCCGGCGTGATCCTGGCGTATCCATGCTCAATCTCCAGTAATCGGGCAGAACACACGTCCGCTAAGGCCTGCAACTCTCGGAAGGGATTGGGTGATTCCCGAGCCCGGGCACGACGGTCCCGCTGCTGCTGCACAATCTTGTCACGGTGTCGATGATAGTACTTGCGGTTCAACGCCCGCACTTGGTCTCCGTGCGTGGCTCGATATCGGTGACAGGCCAACCGATTTAATTCTCTGGTTCTGGCAATCTCCTCTGGGGTCGGAGGTGGTTTGGGCGGTTTGAGCTTTTTCTGAGCCGCCCGCTTCTCACGTTTCTGTGCCACAATCCTCTCCCTGTGTTTCAGGTACCACCTGTGTTTAGCTTCTTTCACCTTCTCAGGATCTCGATTGGGCATTCTCGAACACAACTGACGTCTGGTCTGGACGATGGCCTATATCTAGCCATCTCTCCGCCAATCACTGATCTCGCTCCAGGCTCAGAGGAGACTGGAGAAATCTGTACCCATGGGGGGCACCCCCCTCAATCCTCCTCCTGTCTAATCAACCCCTCACTTGACTCTCACCTGACTCTCACCTGAGTCCTATCCACCAATCCCTGTTCGTGTGATCACGTGTTTTTGGGTCTATAAAAGCCAGCGTCTGGCGCGGGAACATTCAAATTGTCTCCTCCGTCATGGCGGAGGACCCCTGGTATCCTGACAGTGATGAGGAGGATGCTCTGTTGAACCGCGCTTATGACCGGTGGGAACAGTTGGGAGGGGCCGCTCCCGCCCGAGGCCCTCTCTTTCAATTCACCATGCAACCCATTGGTCGACGACGCCGCTGGCGCAATGTGGTGGAGCGGGCGCAATTCAATGCGCAATTGCGTCAATTGAGGGATCCTGGTCCTGGGGATAATATTGGGATGGCGCTCACGGAAGCATTGCATCAAGCCATTGAAACAGAACTCGGCCGTGAACAGCGACCCGCCCATCATTTTGTCAATTTTGCCATTACAGCGCACGGGTTCACCCACGCGTATCAAACCGCCAATTTCACCGTGGGGGAATTTTTACAACGCACCGCTCGTTTGGATGAGATGTTGGCCACCCTAGCTGGGAAATTAAACAGCAATGAAGCCTTCAACCCCGATCGCGGGTTCCAAGTGGATGTGGTGTTTGTGTCCATGCCCGGCCGAGGGTCCGGTCGACATAAACAACGCAATGTGGGACGTTTATGTTTGGATCGAGTCAACAAGAAAAAAAGATGCATCATCCCCATCAAGAACAGAGATACTTTATGTTGTGCTCGTGCTATTGTCACCATGCGTGCTCATTGCCATAAAGATCAAGGCGTGGACGGGTTTCGCGAGTGGGAGAATCTCAAACGTGGGTTCCTGTGCAGCAACGTCAAGCCCAGGCCCTCCATCAGCAAGCGGGAGTCGCTGAGGGTCCCTGTGGTATACCCGAGCTTCGTCAATTTCAACACGCGTTGGGATCTCAATATCAGCTCTTGGTAATGACCCGGATGAAACCGTTCTTTTTGATTTTCAAAGGCCCCACTGCCCCTCATCAGATTCGTTTACTCAAATCCAATGATCATTTTGACGGCTGCACGTCTTTTCCCGCCTTTGTCAACCGTTCGTATTATTGCCTGGACTGTGAACGAGGGTTCAACACCAACGACCGAACCAATCACACTTGTCAAGGAAGACGCTGCTCTGCGTGTGGACGCTTTGATTGTCCGGATTATGTGCGTGGCACCCGCCCCACCGAGTATTGCAGTCTATGTCACCGCAAGTTTTACGGCAGTCAATGCAAACGTTATCATGAAGTCGATGCCCAATGTCAATCCATCAAAACCTGTCTCAAGTGTCAAGCCCAATACACGGTCGTCCGCAACCAACGTCACCGGTGCGGGTACGCCAAATGTCCCGCGTGTCAGGAATGGGTGCCCATCCAGGACCATAAATGTTACATACAACCCGTGGTGGAACGCGAGGAGACTGAACCCACAGAGGAGGGGGGAGGTAGCATGGTGGCGCCACCCCCTCCCCTGTTTGTTTACGCGGATTTTGAAGCCATGCAGAATGCAGAAGGCGTGTTTGTCGCTAATTTGTTATGTTATTCGTCCAGTGCCGAAACGACCATCCATGTATTGGACGGGGAGGACTGTGCCCTACAATTTTTGCGTGAGTTGGATGATCTCACGGACGTTCCAGAGTGTGAAGGCGAGCGGGAGATTCTCGTGGTGTTTCATAATTTGAAAGGGTTTGATGGTATGTTTATTCTCCATGAACTCTACCAGCAACAACGCGAGGTGGTGGATCAACTGACCGTGGGCGCCAAAGTGTTGTCGTTCAGGAGTGGACCTATCAAATTCATTGACTCGCTGTGTTTCTTGCCTATGCCGCTGGCCTCCTTTTCCAGTACCTTCAATTTGACCGAATTAAAGAAGGGGTTCTTTCCCCATTTGTTCAATACCCCCGATCACCAACAGTATGTGGGTCGCATCCCCGATCTGGAATTTTACGATCCCGACGGCATGATGGCCAAAAAGAAAGACGAACTGACTCGTTGGCACGCCGATCAAGTCCGTCGGAATGTGCCCTTCCATTTCCAGCAAGAAATGATTGAGTATTGCAAATCGGATGTGGCTCTATTGAAAGCTGGGTGTGAAGCCTTTCAACAAGAATTTGAACAACAGGCTGGCTTCAACCCCATGGCCAAGTGTATCACCATCGCCAGTGCTTGCAACCTGTATTGGCGCAAGCATCATTTGACCCCCGATACCATTGCCGTGGAACCTCTCGGAGGGTGGCGAGGGGCCCAAGTCAACCAATCCCTCAAAGCCCTCCAATGGCTCTATTACCAAGAACATCTTATTCCCAAAGAGGGGGCCAGTGCTGATCGCATACGTCACGCTCGTAACGGGGGCGAACAGTCGGTCCGAACCAGCGTCGACAGTCATTTCGTCGATGGCTACGATCCTGTGACTCGCACCGTCTACGAGTTTCATGGATGTCTCTACCATGGTTGTCCCCGTTGTTATCCCGCGAGAAACGCCAAACATTATGCCACGCCGGATCGAACCGTGGAGGAACTCTATCAAGCCACGCTCTCCAAACGCATGGCATTGCTCCGAGCGGGTTATACAGTCATTGAAATGTGGGAATGTGAATGGGACCAACTAGTAGACACCGATGAAGCCGTCCAACGTTTTCTGACGTCTTTCGATTTGGTGGCACCCCTGGAACCCCGTCAAGCCTTCTTTGGGGGTCGAACCGGTGCGGTGACTCTACATGCTGTGGCTGGAGAAGGTGAGGAAATACGCTATGTGGATGTGACGTCCCTGTACCCGTGGGTGAACAAGAACTGTCCCTATCCCATCGGGCATCCGCGAATCATCACGCAACCCGCCGACCAGTCCCTGGATTCTTATTTTGGTCTAGCTACTGTCGACATTCTTCCTCCCGCTGGTTTGTTCCATCCCATCTTACCCGTACGTAGCGGCCACAAGCTCACGTTTCCTCTCTGTCGTGCTTGTGTCCAGACCGAGCAGGCCCAACCTATGTTGACCCGAACCCGCTATTGCCCTCATTCTGATGCGGATCGCACGTTACGCGGCACCTGGTGTACACCCGAATTGGTCAAAGCCGTCGAAAAGGGGTACACGTTGATCAAGATTCACGAAGTCTGGCATTTTCCCCCCGAGCAACGCCAAACGGGTCTTTTTGCTGATTACGTGAACACGTGGCTCAAGATCAAACAAGAATCGGCAGGGTGGCCCAGCTGGTGTCAGACCCTCGAGCAAAAACGCAACTACATTCTTCGTTACCAGGAACGGGAAGGGATCCGACTGGACATTGCCAGTATTGCCAAAAACCCTGGTCGCAAAGCCACAGCCAAGCTCATGCTGAACAGCTTCTGGGGCAAATTCGGGGAGCGAATCAACAAACCCACCACCGTCACTGTCAAAGACCCCGCCCATTTGTTCGGTCTCATCTCCGATGCTTCCCTCGATCTCAGCACGCTCCGCCTTTGCACGGACGACATTTTGGAAGCTGTCTACACCAGTGTCCAAGACAATGCTGTCAAAGGCACCAAGACCAATATTTTCGTAGCCGCTTTCACCACGTGCCATGCTCGATTGAAGCTGTATGAGTCCTTGGACACCCTTCAACAGCAAGTCCTCTATTATGATACAGACAGCGTGGTGTACAAGTGGCGTCCCGGCCAACCCAGCATTGCCACCGGGGATTTTCTCGGGGACATGACCGACGAATTAGATGGAGACGTCATTACCGAGTTTGTTTCGGGGGGCGCCAAGAATTATGGGTACCAGACCCGTGCAGGCAAAGTGGTGTGCAAGGTACGCGGTTTCACCCTGAACGTCCGCGGGTCAGCCATTCTCAATTTTCACACCATGAAAGAGAACATTGTTTCCGAACTAGATTCGCCTCAGGACTCTCGCCGAAATTTAGACATTATCATCCCCTATTATTTCCAACGAGATTTAGAACAGAAACAAATTCAAGTGGTTCCGCGCGTGAAGCAGTATGGGTTGGTGTTCGACAAGCGCGTCATTGATGTCGCCACCCGATCCAGTTATCCCTATGGCTACGAGCGGATTGGGGACGAACTCGACCTGCTATTAGATTTGTAAAATGGGCGTGACGTCATTTGGGCGTCACACACGTCCCGCTTGTACCCAGGACTTTACGCGGTCATTAAAACTATGCCAAGAATGTGGATTCAACTCTTGTGTGTGTGTGTTCTTTATTCCTATGGGGTCACGTGGGCTAAAACAATGGGTTGTGACGTCAATAAGTCACATGGGCGAAATGCGCGATTCTGATTGGTCGAGACCAAATTTGCTGCGCTCTGATTGGTCACTACCTCATTGTAGCCATGATGACTACTACCGATGAATACTTGCAGTCCTAATCCAAAAGAATCGTATAATTACAACTACCAAAAGCATGAACCCTCAGGATTTTGTTTTTATATAAAAGGAGTAGTGGATACAAAATTTGAACCAATTATTTACACAAAAACAAAAGAAGATGAAGATATATCAAAAGTATTTGTAGAAAAACTTGCAAAAGTAACTAATAAGATATATAATGATTTTTATTGATTTTTATCGTAGACCAATACCTCTTAGACTAACACACGCTGAACAAAAATCATTTGATGAAGCGGAAATTTGTCATATTTGTAAGAAAGAATTATTAGATGATAAAGTTAGAGATCATTGTCATTTTACTGGCCAGTACCGTGGTGCAGCTCATAACAGTTGTAATCTTCAGTGTCGAAAACCAATGATTCTTCCAGTTATATTTCATAATCTACAAGGGTTTGATGCTCATTTATTTATAAAACAACTTGCTTGTTTACCAGGTGAGTTGAACTGTATTCCATCTACGGAAGAAAATTATATTTCCTTTTCTAAAAAGATTAAAGTTGATGAGTACAGGTCTAGACGAAATGGAGAGAATATTCCATTATATTTCGAAATACGTTTTATAGATTCATTCAAGTTTCTTCAAACATCACTTGCTAATCTTGTTTCAAATTTACAACCAGATGATTTCCATAATACAAAACAAGTATTTAAGGAAAATGTTGAACTTTTAACTCGTAAGGGAGTTTATCCTTATGACTATGTTTCATCACTCGAAAAACTATCCGAAACACAACTTCCACCAAAAGAGGAATTTTATTCAAAACTAAATGATGAAGATATAAATGATGATGATTACCAACACGCTATAAATGTTTGGAATACTTTTGAATGTAAATCAATAAGAGATTATCATAATCTTTACCTAAAGTCTGATGTCCTACTTCTGTCAGATGTATTTGAAAACTTTAGAAAAACTTGTTTGAAATATTACAACCTAGATCCAGCTCATTATTACACATCTCCCGGTCTAGCTTGGGATGCATGTCTCAAAGAAACAGGTCAGGAATTACAATTACTACATGACTATGATATGTTAATGATGTTTGAAAAAGGTATTCGTGGTGGAATATCACACATATCAAAAAGATATGCAGAAGCGAATAACAAATACATGAAAGATTATAATCCTGATGAGGAGTCTAGTTATATTCAATATCTTGATGCAAACAATCTTTACGGTGGGCAATGTCACAATCACTTCCTACACATGGATTTAAATGGATGAGAAACCTAACAAAAGAGTCCCTAATGGAAATTCTAGAGAAAGCAAATCATAGTATGTCAAATCGAGGAAGAAAAGGATATATACTTGAAGTTGATTTGGAATATCCTAAAAAACTATGGGAAACACATAATGACTATCCACTTGCACCTGAAAAGATGATTGTTAATGGTGTTGAAAAACTAATTTGTCATTTTAAACCAAGAAAAAACTATGTTGTTCATTATCGAAATCTTAGACAATATCTTGAAATGGGGATGAGAATAACTACCGTTCATAGAGGAATATCTTTTAACCAATCTCCTTGGATAGAACCATATATAAGAAAAAATACAGAACTTCGAAAAACAGCAGCTAACAGTTTTGAGACAGACTTTTTCAAACTAATGAATAATTCCGTATTTGCAAAAACAATAGAAAACATAAGGAAAAGACAGAATATATTTCTTATTGATAATCGTAAAAAAGCTGTCAAACTATCAAGTCGTCCAAACTTTGATAGAGCAACAATATTTGATAAAAAATCTTATTGCGGTTCATATGAAAAAAACAGAAGTGTATTTTAACAAACCAGTATATGTTGGACAAGCAATACTTGATCTGTCAAAAACATTAACGTTTGATTTTCATTATAACTTTATTCAAAAGAAATATAAACACAAGGCTGAGTTATTGTTTACAGATACCGACTCGTTGATGTATCACATTAAAACAGATAATTTTTACAAAGATATATCATACGACATACTAACCAAGTTTGACACGTCTGATTATCCTCCTGATCATCCATCTGGAATACCAACAAGAGTTAACAAAAAAGTAATAGGAATGTTTAAAGATGAAGTAGCAGGAAAACAGATTACTTGTTTTGTTGGATTGCGACCCAAACTTTATAGTTTTAGAATAGAAGAAGATAAAGAAGTACGTAAATGTAAAGGAATAAAGAAAAATGTTGTAAAAAAGAAATTAGATTTTGATGACTATGTTCAA
Source organism: Porites cylindrica (assembly GCA_964035525.1). Lineage (NCBI taxonomy): Eukaryota > Metazoa > Cnidaria > Anthozoa > Scleractinia > Poritidae > Porites > Porites cylindrica. The sequence goes on from OZ037780.1 coordinate 21,828,499, forward strand.
TGTTTATTTTTGGGTAAAAAACAAATGAGCCGAAAAATGAAAATAATAAGAAAAGAGAATCATGATATATATTCAAAAGAAGTAAATAAAATAGCACTAAGTAATGAAGATGATAAACGCGAAGTTCTCTTGGGAAAAGTAAAAACGATCGCTTTAAGATAATGAAATAATAAATAATAAATGAGTTATACAGAAGATCAAATAAAAAAATATCTAGAAATATTGCATAATTATACTAAAAAACCTGTAGAGGAAGTGGATAATAGTAAAAAGGCTAAATGTTGTAATTGTAAAAATAGTGATTGTTTTACTATTGATTCTGGTTATAAAATTTGTGATTACTGTGGAGTAGAAAACGGTCATGTATTAGGTTTTTACGATGTTAAAGATTATGATAGATTACATTTTCGAAAAAAGAGTATTTATCAGAGAAAGTATCACTATGAGAAAAAGGTTGATCAAGTTTCTAAAAGAATAAATCTAACTGATGAACAAAGATATGAACTGTACAATAAACTAATGAAAATAGACAATCATATCATGGAAATACTAAACAAAAAATACTGTAGAAAGAGGATGATAAGTATTTTTTATTTAATTAAAAAACTTTTGGAGGAGATGGGTTGTGAAAAGTACAAACTACTTTATCTTAAGATTTCTTCCCAAACTTTAGAGAATTATGAAAAGTGGTGGAATAGTTATAGATCAATCAACCACTCCTCTGTGAAAAAACCAGTAAATAATTCCAGTTAGATAACCAAGTAGTTCACATTCTTTGAAAGGAGTGTTGATAGCATAAACACATCCTCTTCCAATTTGATAATGTTTCCAAAAAGCTTTGAAAGCGAGATTGAATATTAAGTGATTTTTAATAATATTTGAATTTGAATTTGAATTGAGGAAGTGTCTTGCTTCTGTTAGTCTATAAATAATTTGGTCTATATCTAGTTTTTGTGTGTAATACTTTGCATAAAGAAACTGGTAAACAAGACAAGCTTTAATGAAGTTATCTCGATAAAATTGTGTTTTATAAGTTGGAAAGTAGAAATTAACATATGCTACAATTGATTTGATCATTTTATATTATGAATAGATAGATAGAAATGAGCTTACCCGTCAAAACGACTGGTCAGGTAATAAAAAGCTGCCCACGTGAATCACGTGGTCAGGTCCAAGGCAGATGTTAATCATAAAATAAAAAAATTGTTCAACCGCGTGAAACGCGTGGTTGTAGATTTAATCATTTCTATATTATGAATATATAGAAATGAGATTTCCCGTTGAAACGACGGTTTAATAAATTAAGGTTTAAAGAATATAATTATAATATATAATGTCAAACATGTTGGAAAAAGCTTTTAAAAATGAAGAATTAGGTATTAAAATGAACTCTTATATTGACAAACAGCAAAATGTTTGGTTTCGAGGAAAGGATGTTTCTCAGATACTTGGATATAAGGATAGCGTAAATGCTTTAAAGAGACATGTATCAGTAGAAAACAAAATGATACAACTTATACAACCAAAACGCTGGGGTGGCGAAACGCCACCTCAACAAAATGATACAATTTATACAACCAAAAATGTTGGAAAACATTGGGGTGGTGAAACGCCATCTCAACAAAATAACATCATGGGCCCTGAAACAGGGCCTCAACAAAATGACACCAGAGGAAAATATTGTACATTCATCAATGAGCCAGGGTTTTATGAACTTGTATTTAGTTCAAAATTAGAGTTTGCTAAAAAGTTCCGCCAGTGGGTATTTGCTACAGTTCTTCCATCTATTCGTAAATATGGTCAATACAAAATGTTGATAGTCCTTGGAATAAAATGATAATGATTGGTAATGAAACTGATCTTCATTACAAAGTTGTTCAACTAATTAGAAATTATTATCCTGATTCCATATTAATAGCCGGACTGGGAGAAAATCAAGAGACAGAGGAAAAGAGACTAGATTCATATAAAAAAGGATATACCCATGGACAGCCTGATCTTATGATACTTGATTTCCACAAATATTATAAAGGTCTCTGTATCGAATTTAAATCACCAACTAATAATTACTGTGTTACAGAATCACAACTAAAAATGAAAGAGAAGTATTGTAATAATGAATATGCATTTATACTTAGTAATGATTATGATAAGATCAGCAAACTTATTCATAAATATATGGCTGGTGTAAGAATTCCTTGTGAATATTGCAAAAAAGCATTTCGTAATAAAAAAAACATTGAAAAATCATTATAAAGTTATTCATAGAATTGAGAAAAACATCTAATTTTGATATTAAATTTTCTTTTTGGATCAGTACAAAAAAGACAATAAGCCTTAGCTTTTTCTATTAACAATTCATGATCATCTTGATTTAAAGAATCAACTTCTTTACAAATTTCTTCCCCTTCTATAGCTAAAACAGTTTCGTAAGAACTAATTAATTGTTTATCAAATTTTTCAAAGTGTTCCATTCTAATCTATACTTAGATTAAATTTTTTACTATACCTACTAGCAAATCTATCTGCTATAGGAGTCTGATCAATTATCATTTCATCTACTAACTTCACGCGATCAACAAACTCTTGTTTGTCCCACTTATCTCCTCGAAGAGCTGCTCGTAGTTCAACCAGTACCTTTTCATAAGTAGTAAATGCAATCCTTGACATTTCAATTTTTCTCTTGTAATTATTTTTCTTTCCAATTCCTGCCACTACAACTCCAGCGCCATTTACAACTCCGAGAACAACAGGGTTTAGGGTTATTCCACCAGAAATAGTTCCAATTGCAACCTGCAAGCATATTCCAGAGATTGTAAAAACATCATCAAGAAATTTATAACTCTTATACGATTTCTTAAAACACCAGTATTTTTTGTGGTAATGACTATAAAAGTCTTTGAGAGTTTTAACCTCTGATTCTGACAGAGATTTATCAATATGATTAAATTCAAAGATATCCTTCATTTATATCTATACTATATAAGATCCACTTAACTTTTTTTGAAGAATTACTTTGTGATATTGCTCAGAGTCGGTGTCGTAAAAGTTTGGAGAATACATTATTTTACTTAACACTCCATCTTCAGTTGTAAACTTCCAACGTTGATTAACATTGTATTGAACGGCTGGTATAGTTAATGTTGCACTGTAGTTACTTATTTTAACTTTTGTGACATTTGCATCAAAATTTTCTGTCAGCCATAAAACAATTATTTTTCCATTAAATTCACTTAGCATGGTAACATTTTGAGTTGCTTTGTTGATAGTTAAAGTTACTTTATTGTTTGTTTTATCATAGCGGAGCTCCTCGCGCGCGCGAAGCGCGCGCAGAGCGGAGCACCATGGGTAAGAAAATTTGGTAAACTATCCATCTGAGAAAATTTGGTTATGACATAGCGTACGCCCGCCCGCCCGCCCGCCCGCCCACCCGCCCACCCGCCCACCCGCCCACCCGCCCACCCGTACACACGCTTCATGTAAGCCGATGTCAAATGTCACAAAGGATCTTGCACAACTTGACTCGCCTTTTAGTTATGTAAGCCATCCGTATGAGTACGATTAGATTGACAGCTGTCAAAATTAGGCATCCGCTGACAATTATCACATGACTATCTCGCGGGCTCAGATGAAAGACCAGTCGTTTTGCCCCTACATATAAGCGGATATAATATGTCACACTTACCAATTCAACATAAAAACAAAACTACGCCGGGCAAGGCTGTCAGTTGGCTGACAGTCGTTTAAAGATATATTGGCAAGCCAAATTAAGGTCAATTGACAGCTGTCAAAATGGGACATGTGCAGACCACTATTAGAAAACTAATAACGTGGGCTCAGGTTCGCTCAGGTACACGATCTGGCATTTTCCACTATATGCCGGACGGAGATGTCTTACTCACACTCGTAGTCTGTTAATTCGAATATTCGCCATTGTAATGAAGGTTAATTGACAGCTGTCAAACTAGAGTATACGCTGACCATCATCATCTGAGTGTATCGCGGGCTCATTAGCCTATCCATTGAGGTCACGTAGTGTTTAAAGTTTTGCGCTGATATTTTATTTGATCACGGGCTCAATTCGAAGTCCCATAGCTTAGAAAATCGATCCATCTTAGAAAATTCGGCAATCACGTGACCGTACACCGACCACCCGACCTTCCGTCCGTCCGCACCACAGGTATACCAATGTTTAATCTCACACTTTCTAGCTAGTTTGGGAGCCTGCAACCTGATATTGTACATCCATGTTTTGATTAATTGACAGCAGTCAAAATAGTGTTACTGCTGACCAGTATCGCCTGACCCTATCGCGGGCTCAGGTATCGACCCACCGAGTTCGAGTGTTTTTTAACGTATCCGCTGACAGGTTGCTACTTTTCGATTATCGCAGGCTCAAGTTCAATTTTTTTTAAAAGCATATGAAATAAGTCGAGTTCATGAGCCGCACTTTTAAAATGTTGATTTCGAACTGACCTCGGACGCGAAAATTCAACCGGCTTTTACATTTACATGCGGGGAAGGCAATCACTTTTGACTTTTCTCACTGTCACGCGTTGATCACGTTCTACGTTCAATTTTTATGTTCTGATTGGTCAAAATTTGACAGGTGAGTTCATGCGGAAAATTTATGCAGCGTCTGGAAACTTGCTTACTGATAGCTGGAGCTTACAGAGTTTTGTGTCATCTTGTGATGTTTTAAACTGGCTGTTTCTACTTGGTTTACAAAATGAAATACAGCTGCTATCAAGATTGTTCTGTAATTCATGGCTGGTTTGTTTATTGCGCTCTTTGTTGACAAATGCACCGCTTGTCAAAGTCATTGGAAATCCGATTTCGGATGGCATCGTTTTCAAAAATGAGCCTACTCACTTGCCCTTGCTTGAGGCGTAAGAGGGTTGAAAATTCTGGAACGCTTGATGACCTTCAGAAGCAGCATCTCGACTGGTAAGCCTGAGAAATTGTTGTCTTTGATGTGTTTTTTTTTTCGGTTTCCTGAAGTCGAGCGTATGGTTTATGAGGCTTAAGTTTATATACGAGCAATGATCTAACCTACAATAGTATCAGGTTTAAAAAGCCTTTAGACATTTTTTGACCTCAAATTCAAACAAAATGTTCCGAAGATTATTTACTTATGATTTTGACTGTAAAAAGAAAGCCCTGAGCGATTTTCTTGCCTCGTGTTCATCTTGAAAAAGAGCAAACACCGGGAAGCCGGCTTAAAACATAAATAAGCTTATGCTTACCTGACTCATGATTTTCAAAGTCACTTTACTCTCAATACTTCTCTTCGTGAATGAAAATTATTGTCTCTGTACATGTTTCACCGAATTATATTTATTTTATCGATTGTTAGTAGTCCCTCTCGCAATTTTTATCGCTGCACTCGCTGCACCGGTTGTATCCAGTCGAACATAAACATCTCATGCAGGAATACTCAAAACGCCGCGCGTAAATATCACTCGCTTTTAAAGATTACACATAACAAAACCGTCCGTAGTTTAATAAATAAAGGGAAATAAAACCTAAACATACAATTTATCTATCATGTTGAAGCGTAAATGGTAACTCTATTAATCGCACTGAAAATTTAGTGCCTGTCAAAAGTGAGCCCCGTCCGGCTGGCCGAAAAGTGATTTTGGGAATTTTTTTATCGTTTTCATTAAAAGCCCATTTTACCCTGCATATCACATAGGACCAGATTTTTCTAACTGAAAGTCCTGGCATTATAGAATTCTCTTCATGAAAACGTTTTATAATTCAATGCTATAATTTGTTGTGCAAAGGAAGCGCGTGCTTTGATCGTCGTGGATATTGAATGAGTGCAAATTCTCTTGCAAAATTGTGAAAAACTGCAGAATTATAGGTTTAAATAGGGCAAAAAAGAACAAATTCTGTCCGAGGTCTGTATGATAAAAACAAGGGCCTCATAGTACTGTTTACCTGAGACGTGATGAGAAAAAGTATGTTTAAAAGGCTGGTTTACACTCCACCAGATTCGTCGCCAAGATTTACTAGTAAACTAAACTTGTCGAACACAAAAAATCCGGCCTGATTTTTTATTTTGGCCTCTCTTTTAGACAGAGGAATGCAACGTGTAAATTGGCTGCCACCAAGGACTATCGTGGCGCCTGTGTTTCTTAAAATTATATTTCGGGGTTGTCCAATTATCCATAGTCTCTCAAACGGAGCAATGTTGGAGAGAGTGGTGAATGCCACATTATGATTCAACAGCTAATGCAAATACAATACACGAATAGGTAGGTCTATTTGTTTTCCAGGCCTAATCTACTGTGATCGAACATGATTGCTATTTTTGGGTGTACAAATAAGATTATTTAATAACTCGATGTAAAAGCTGTTTCACTCTTGGACTGTCAAATTATTTTTCTCTAAAATCACTTAGCCTTTGCCTCAAACGTCAAATGAATGTGCCCTGATCTGCGGATTACAAGTTTATTGTTTGATTTAAATTATGACTTTATTAACGGGAGCTTCGCTTTTAGCCCTGGCTAAATCTATATATTAACTTAATTTTAACAGTATGTTATTGTTTGTTGATAAATATTTAGTTAGGGTAAAACCCCTATTTCTCGAATGACTAAAAACAATACATAAAGTAGATTTCGAAGAATGTGAAGGAGAAAAAGTAACATCGTAACCATTAACATTTAAGCCATCTTTTTTTATTTCACTTAGGTCTTTATTAGGTGGTCGTGTAATATTAGGTTTTACAGAATTAATAATAACACCAGATGAACCTATATTTATTCCGTAACTATCCGCATTAGCAAAGTCATAGACCTCACTAAAGTATAATCTGTACCATGCATTTTTAGTAAAAGGAGCTAATTCTTTTGCTAATGCAACTGTTGGAGCACTATTATCATTTTGTCGGTCAAGTTTGATATTATTAATTTCTTTTTGATTTGCATTTATATCAACATTGTACACCACTTCTGTTGGTTTGATATCAAATGCGATGTGATAGTCGTAAACTTTATCTGGATCGATGTTGCTAAATGTACCCAACAATTCCATAAGCAATCATGTCAACACTTTTAAATCTACGTGGAAATAACCTTTTGTAAATTTCATCTATTGGAATATTAACAAGAATGTGAAGAAAGAATCTATAACCTTTATACAACTTCCGAAAATTAACTATTATTCTATGGTAGTAAATAGTTTTTGTTTTACCCTTTGAATTGGTATACTTATGGGAGAGCTTACTTATAATTACATTTCCAATTGTTAATCCTCTTGAGGTTCCTTTGTCAACACTTATTTGAGAATTATGCCGAATGGTTGGAGTTGTGTTGAGTATTTCCAAACACAACGTGTAATCAGTATTTGCAAGTAGTCTGTAAAAATTAATTCCCATCTTATACTTGTAATTACTCTGGGAATTCTTAAATATAGACATGTAAATAACTTTGTGATTATAATCGTGAAAGTTACCTTCTGAAGGTGGTAAGTCATCTATCTTATCTATACTAAAACTAGTTCCACTATCTATTTCATCAGTCCATTGAGACGCACTAGACATAAGATAAGCAAACTGGTTGGTGTAATGACTTGGTTGAACTGCAGTGTGATGAACTAGTTTGTCAGCATAATCTTTAGTTACTGCTTCATTGTCTTGGGTTGGCTTACTAAGATTTATTATTTTATTATTACCAACATTAAAGTCTCCAGTCATAGCGACTGTACCATCTTTTTCCAAATAATCACTTAAATCTGGACTTCCAGCATTATCATCAACATATTTCTTTGTTGCAGCATCTGTGTTTGATGTTGGAGTTGCTAGATCAACTATTTTTTTGTTTCCAAGATTTAGGTTATTAGTCATTGATACACTTCCATCTTTTTTTATAAAAGAACTAGTATCAGGTATTGATTCATCCACATATTTCTTTGTTGCAGCATCAGTGTCTTTTGTTGGTGGTTTTAAGTTAATTATACCTTTATTATCCATGCTTAGATTATTAGTCATTTTATTTGTTCCAGCAACGTGGAGATACTTCAAATCTGTGAAAGCTAATGGTGTTGGTTGTTTGGGGCCCGCTGGAGCTGGTATATTTAATATTTGTTTGTTGTTCATATCTAGATTTCCAGACATTTTTTCTGTTCCATCTAGATTTAAAAAATTATTATCTACATAATTTTTTGTTGCTGGTTCACTGTTTGATGTGGGTGTTCGAAGATTTATTATTTTGTGGCCGCCAGTGTTGAAATCTCCAGTCATAGCAACAGTGCCGTCTTTTTTAATGTAATCATTTAGTTTGGTGTTAACCAAATTGTCAGTGTATTTTTTTGAAGTTGCATCACCAACTCCTGTAGCCTAGGATCACCAAGATGAGTTATGCGATAAGTTCCAAGGCTTAAATCTTGTGTCATTGGTTTTGTTCAATCAGTTTTTAAAAAATTATTATCAGCGTATGATTTTGTTGCTGCTTCATCTGCATTAGATGGTGTTTTAAGATTTAGTATGCGGTGTGTAACCTTCATATCAATGTCTGAATCAACTGTCAATCGTGATGTTGCAGGTGAACCACTGGAATTATCATCAACATATTTCTTTGTAGCAGCATCAGTATTAGCACTGAGTGCTCCAACATTTGTGAGTCTTTTTTTACTCATATCATAATTTCCATCTGAGGTTAAACTAAATCCAACTCCTGGAGCACCCTGAATTCCTTTAGCAAAAGGATGATCAAAAGATTGTTCGTTAAATATACCCATTTTAATTATTAGACTAGATTACCAGTAAAGTTTTTTGCAATACGTTTTCTAGGTTTATCAACATATAGAAATGTAAATGGTTTTCTTGTTGCTGCTTTATATGTCTCTTTGTCAACTCCCAACTCAGATGATATCCTGTTGGATTCTCTCGATGATGGAAATTCATAAAGGCAGTAATGAGAACAATTCAATCGAATATCCTTTGGAGTTTTGTAAAATGATTGACTGAGGTATATTACAGAGCAATTCTTATGTCGTCCTTGAATGAAATAATCAATAAGTTGTCTCTGGTTTTTATCACAGACGTAATCATCAAATATCACAAGTTTTTGATTGTCTTCGTAATCCATTTCTGACACTGAAGTTATTTCATCATTACTCACATGAAGTATTTCATATCCCAATTTACTACTCAACTCCCTCATTTTTTGAATTAACTTTTGATACTTATCCTGTTCTAGATTACGCGCGTAAAGATAAATCTCATCATAGTACAACAGCGGTTTAATTAACATGTGATATAACAGATTAGTCTTACCACTTCCACTGTTTCCACAAATTAACATTCGAAAAGTGTCTGATGGCATGTAAGGAAATAACTGTTTATATTTTTTTATCCATGTCACCGGTACTATCATAGTTTGGTATTTCCATTTATCTATTTATTAGATAAAATGGATATTGAAGAATACAAAAAACTTGCAAGAAATAAAATTGAAGCTGATTCTTTGACCAAACAGGTGAGAGATGTAATAAAAATAACAAAATGGCAAAAACAAGATGCTCGGGAAGGTTTTAAAGAGACATTTAAACCACTTATTAAATCTCAAGATAGCATTTAAAAAAGTATTGATGAGCAGCAAGACGCAACTATAGCACAACTTAAAAAAATCAACTTGCATTAAAAACAGGATTGGAAAAGATTAATGAAACTAATGAAAGATTAGCTGATATAAAAGAACTGCCAGACCCAGATGATGATGACTAGGTGCCAATGGCACCACCAGATGATGGAAAAGGTTGGGATAGTAACTGGGTACCTGTTCCTCGACCATCAGGTAATTTAGAAAAAAACTTTGTTGGTAGTGATCTTCTTTTTTTACAAAATTATGATTATCCAAGACCAAGTGAATTTAATGAAGTTGGTGTTCAAGATTTAGAACAAATACATACAAACTTAAACCAAAATATACGTGAGTTGGATGGTCGAATTGTAGGTAGAAAAAATAATAAAAACCCATCTCCAGAGTATGTAGCTGGAACTAATAAATTAAAAGAATCAGTAGGTATACTAAAAAAATATAGAAATTCAATGAATAGTTATTTTAACTCAATTAACTATCAAGTAGGGCAGGGTATTGTTTACTTTAAAAATCCACAAGAACTACTAAAAAGACTTGAATTACTTGGTGGTTCAATTCTTGCTGGGAATAATGGTGTAATACCTGAGTTTTCTCAAATTGCACATCTTCTCAACCAAATGAAAGTGATCTCAACAAAACAACTAAATGATTACTTAAAAATTATATATCAATTATATAAAAATGGAAGAACGAGCAATCCACATTTCCTCAATAAATAGGGAAAAAAGAGGAACAAGCAGACCTGGTGATTTTACTATTAAGTTTAATCCATCTGTAAAACTTGACCCTGAAATGAAACACCAACTTGCTCTTGATCGGATGTCCATGACTTACTCTTGGTATAACATTAATTAGAAGTGATTACAAAAACAATAAAATCAAATACACCCATGATGGAACCAACTGGCAAACAATTACTTTTACAGATGGAATGTATTCCTACTCAGATATTAATGATTATATTCATCAATATATGTCTCAAAAGTCTCATCACTCAACAGATTCAAGTGGAAAAAAGACTTATTCAATCAATCTAACTTTTATACTATCTACCTATCGAGTTCTCATATCACTTGATGGTGATTATCAACTTGATCTGAGAGGAACAGAATTTGGAGACCTGATTGGATTTGAAAAGAACTTATTACAAAAACAGAGTATGGATCAAAACTACCAAATATCACAAATTCGATTGATGTGTTAAATATCAACACAAGCGCAATAACTGATAGCATTGTAAATGGAATAAATACAAATACCATTGCTGTGATACCAACAGACAATCTCACAAGGTCCTTTCCATGTACGTTTGAGCCTAAAAGACCATTGTATTGTCCTGTTTCTACATTTCACATTGATGAAATGAGAATCTATGTGACAGACTCACTTGGAAGACCAGTAAATTTTAATGGTATTGATTGGTTTATGACTTTAATACTCCATTCAATGTAATATAACTATTAAAATAAAGTGATGCGACAATCAGAGTTTAAAATGAGATTTGACCCAGAATTGGGAAAATACACAAGACAACATATTTATGGTGAAGGAATGATGGATGTGTTTAAATCGGTTGGTAAAAAAATATTTGGAAAGACAACGAAAAAAGCTGCTAAAAAAGGATCTAAAAAAGCGGTAACAGCAGCTGCAACAAAAACCGGTGAACATGTTGGTAAAAAGGCTGGTGATAAGATAGTGCAAATGTTATCAAAAAGTAATAATAAACCAAAAGTGACTTTTAATAAAAATGTTGAGACAATTCCAAGTGAAAACGAGTTAAATCAAAGATTGAATAACCTTCTTAGTGGAGGTTCAACACGTAAGAGAAAAATTATATAATTATTAAAATAAAATGAAGTCTTTTAGAAATCCAAAATATTTAGACAGATATGAGGATGTTGTTTTTTACCTGGAACAGACTCTAGATACAGCTCCAGCAAATGACGCCCACCAAAATAAAACAGGTCTTAGATTTGTTGCTGACAATACAGGAGAAACTACTCCTTTTGATTGGTATAACGCACGATTATCAATGCATTTTAAAGTAAATAAGCTGGCAGATGGAGGAAATATTGCGGTTGTTGACCATAACGGAATTGTAAATGGTAGTAACTCATTTATAGAAAAATTAAGTATCATAGCAAATGGTCGAGAAGTTTATAGTTGTAATTATGCAAATCATATTGCAAATATTAAAAATTTGCTTGAGTATAATCCTTCATATGCACAGAGTGTTGCTACAAACGAATTTTATTTTCTTGATACATCAAGAGCTGCAGAGGAAAGACCTGCTCAAGCAACTTATAATAAAGGTTTTCATCAAAGGAAATTACTATTAGGTGCATCAGCCACAGTAAACTGTGAAATTCCTCTTAATAGATATTCTTTCTTTGAAGCATTGGAAGATAAACTACTTCCTAATACAAAAATTGAGCTAAATATCGAAATTGAAAAAGAAACAAATTTAATTTTTCAAGGTGCTGATGATTGTAGAGTTATTATAACAAGACTACAACATTTTATTCCAAAACTTACGTTTAATTCAGAAGGGCATAAGTTGTACATGGAAAATTATCTTAAACCTTACAAATGGACATATTTGAATGAAGTAGTTGAAAGGTCAAATAATACACAACAACAGACAGGACATTTTAGAATTACAAATGCTATTTCAAAGCCAAGGCATGTATTTGTTTTTGGAATTGATACAGCAAGAATTGATGAACAAACAGCAAATCCATTTTTATACGACACTTTTAATCTGCCAAATAATGCTAATATATCAAGATGTTACCTGGAAGTTGCAAATGGAAACGAATACCCAGATATTCACTTTAAACCTTCTACAGATATGTCAAGAGTTTTTAGAAATGTAATGTCATACGTCTATGCAAATAATGATTATCAAGGTGGAACATTACTTAATATAAGTAATTTTAAATCTTTATTTCCTTTTGTTTATTTTGACCTGACAAAACAAATAATGGATATTACAGATGGTGCTACAAAACTAGCATTTCATTACGAACTATCTGCTAATCCAAACGCTGATTATAATATTTACGCATTAGTCTTACATGAAAGAGTAGCAGAAATATCACAACAAGATGGAAAACTATTGCTTCGTGCTTAGATTTAATATAATTCTATAAATAAATGACTACTTATATTGAATATGGTGTAACACTTACAGATGGTCAAAAGTCAAAATTGGCTTCTGCAATATTAAATAAATCACCACTAACTCTTCGGTTAAAACATTCTCGTCTTCGAGGTTCTGAAGAGTTAATGTTAACAAAAAGACAAATTTCTAAAATAAAAAAATCTATTGCAAATGGCACAGGATCAGATATAAAGATAAGTAAAACACAGATTAGACGTTCTGTAAAACATGGTGGAAACTTATTTTCATCACTCGCATCTCTTGGAGCAAAAGTACTACCATAATTATGCAATAAAAGGAATTTCAAAAGCAGTTCCTGCATTAGCAACTGGTGCTGCTACTGCACTTGGAGAACTTGGAATAAATAAAATATTTGGAAAAGGAATCACAATTCCCCCACAGTTTTTCCCAATGCTACCACCTCTTGTAAGAGAATTTACCAAATCACAAATAAATCAAATTAACAAAGCTTGTCAAACAGGAGGTCAACTGGTTATTAAACCAACTCGTAAACAGATAGAAGGAGGATTTTTGGGAACACTTGCTCCTATTGGTATTCCAATGGCAATCAGTTTAGTATCTAAGATGTTTGGCTCTGGACTTCAGGTTGATAGACGTGGATCATCTAATACAGCAAATGTTTACGTTCCACATCCTCCTCCACGAACACGTGGTGAAGGTTATCCTTATAGATCACCACCCTTTTTTGGTACTTGGGAAAACCCAATAGGAATGGGAGTTAAAAAGAAAAGTCAAAGTCCAAAGGAAAAGGTCTACTACTAGGAAAAAACAGCCCATTCAACTCAATTCCAATTCTCGGAACCATTTTGTAATCAAACCTCTATCCAACTTTGACCTCATGGATTGGGTAAAGAAACTTGGTATTAAACATTTTTGAGGTATTTACAGTCGAGATGGTCTACCAAAAAAGATAAGAAAAGAATGTGGAATAATCAATCTCGATGACATGACTGGCCCTGGAACACACTGGGTTTGTTATAGAAATATAGACAATGTAGTTGAGTACTTTGATCCGTTTGGTTTAATAATGCCAAATGAAGCATTAGAGTATTTTCGTACTTCTGGAAAACGTATAGTGTACTCAATGGATGAAATACAAAATCGCAATACTGTTCTCTGTGGTTACTGGTGTTTATATTATCTGTTTGAGAGACAACGGGGTAATAGTATTCTTGATGTAATACATAATCCTCATTATGATAATGACAACAGTGATTTTATAAAAGAATATTTCTCTTAAGACTAAATATAAAATTTATATTTAGTCTGAATCCACTGGTGTATCCTTTAGCTGTTTAACCCTATCAACTTTTGTATTTAGATCTTTAACACTATCAACTATTTCATCAAATTTCGAGTAAATGTCAATAAGCCGATAAAGTTTCTTCTTTTTATTATTATTTATATTCAACCAAGAATATTCCTCATTTCGAATTTTTTCCCACATCTCACATTCACCAGCCATTAGTACTCTAGAAAGATCATCATTTTTCTTTCTAAGAGACTAAAACTCATTATTTATTTGTGTTCGTACATCTTTCTCAAAATCTTTTAGTGTTTTAACATCCATCTTTTTTTCTATCTCAGAAAAGAATTTGGCTTCCATTTATTATATAAACAGATAATTTCCTTTTACAACTTTATTAAGTGTATTTGATTTCTCACTTATTTCCATAAGCAACTCAAATACTTTTATAAATTTAGTGTCATTTTCCAATCTAGCAAAATCAACATATTCATAACTCATGTTTAGGTTATTGTATATCTTTTGAAGTTCACTTTTTAAAAAATTAGATCTAGTAGACATATTTATCTAAACATTATACTAAATGACAGAATCATATTGTATTGTAGATAAAAGAGTAACTCCTTGCGCAGAGCCAAGTGGTTACCAAACTGATAAAAGAGGTAGAACTCAATTCTTTTGTAGACGCGCAGTTTGTGGAAATAAAAAAGTTAGATACGTGAAAACTGGAACAGCTTCTCAAACTGGAAGTGGAAAAAAGAGAAAACGAAAGTCAAAAAACTAATCAGCCCGTCTGAAGGGGCGGGCGTCTTTGATACTGTTGTTGGTACAGCAGTTGATGGTTTTGTTCATTACGGTTTACCTTGGATGGGTAAGAAAGCAGTTGAAATGGGACGATATGGAGCAAGCGAGTTAATGAGAAATAAAAATCTTCAGAAGAAAGCTGTAAATTATCACTCCATTTATTCAAGATTCTGTTGGATCAGCCATGGACCAGTTATCAACAAAAGTGAGACCAAAAAATAAATATAAAACTGATAGACCAGAATTGGATGGAAAAGGAATTGATGTTCACAAATGGATTGGAAAACTCCCAAAACCAAAAGCAGGATGGACTCCAGGTTCGTATAAATATATGGGCCCCTACAATCCTCTAGACAAACAATTAAGTTATGATCCTGAAACTGGAAAAGTAACAGAATGGAAAGTCAAACCACATAACAAAGTTGATGAAATAGCAGCTTATCACGACATTTGTTACGACATGGGAAAAAACAAAGGTGATTGCGATAGAGAAATGGTAAAATCGTTATATGATATACCCTATGGTGAAATGCCAAAGTGGGGCTCAACTGCTAGATTTTTAATTAATACAAAACAAAAACTTGGACTTGGTTTAAACGCGCGTCGGCGTTGAGTAGTGATTGGTCTCAACAATTAGCCGACGAACTTCACAAACCAATCACAAAAAACTTTCAAAAGAGATCAGTAGTCTCAAACGGAATTGATGATATCTGGGCTTCTGATTTAGTTGAAATGCAAAAGTTTAGTAAGTGGAACAAAGGGATTAAATATCTTTTGATGGTTATTGATTTGTTTAGCAAGTATGGATGGATTAGGGGTCTAAAAGACAAAAAAACTGAAACTGTCAGTAAAGCATTCGATGACATATTCAAAAGTAAACGTAAACCACAAATGCTATGGACAGATAAAGGTTCTAAGTTTATCAGTAAACATTTCAAAGATTTTCTTAAAAGAGAGGGTATCAAACTGTATCACACTGAAAACGAAGAGAAATCTAGTGTTGTTGAGCGATGGAATAAAACAATAAAAAACAGAATGTGGAAGATGTTTACTATGAATAACAACACTGTTTACTGGGATTAGATAGATAAACTAGTTAATGATTACAATAATGTGAGGCATTCTGGCATAAAAATGACTCCTGTTGAAGCTAGTAAAAAGAAAAATGAAAATAAAGTTTGGACTAATTTGTACGGTGATTCGATTTACTTGAAACCTGGTAAATCAAAGTTTGCAATTGGTGATCGTGTTAGAATTTCTAAGTATAAGAGAAAGGTATTTGATAAAGGTTACACACCAAACTGGACAGAGGAGATATTTGTGATTAATAAAGTTTTACCAACAAAACCTGTTACATATAACATCGTTGATTTGATGGGAGAAGAAATTAAGGGTTCCTTCTACGAGCAAGAATTACAAAAAGCAAAACAGCAAACATTTAGAATAGAAAAGATTATCAGACGAGATAATAAGAAAAAAATGGCATTAGTAAAATGGAGTGGATATCCTGATAAATTTAACTCATGGTGAGTTCTAAGGATTTGGTTGATTTTTAATACAAATAATGTATTAAAAATAAAATCCTATTATTTACTCAGTTTCTTCTTTATCAGATAAAACTAAGTCTTCAACCACTAGCTCAATAACCTCTTCATCTTCATCTTCATTTTCCTCTTCAATTGTTAGTAAAGACTCTCTAGGTTTAAGTGGTTTGACATAGCACTCATGTACTTTTATTTGTACAGATGTAACAGTCTTACTTATAAAGATTCTTTCAATTATCAATGCCAATTTAACATTG
Source organism: Porites cylindrica (assembly GCA_964035525.1). NCBI lineage: Eukaryota > Metazoa > Cnidaria > Anthozoa > Scleractinia > Poritidae > Porites > Porites cylindrica. The sequence goes on from OZ037780.1 coordinate 21,845,142, forward strand.
CAGTACTGATTAATATATTTAAAAGGATTTAAATCCTTACCTCCCTTTCCCTTAAACAAAGATAAAATTTTCTTTGATTTTTCAGAGTAAATAAGTTTTGCGTATAAGACTGGAGCGGATGTTTATCTATTTTTTTTGTTTTCTTCTTTCCTTTCTTATCTGTATATTCTTCTTGTTTGAAATAAAATGGTGAAGATAGAGTTGATGCTAGATCTGCACCATATTCATTCTCTAAATGTTGCTGAGAAAGAGTTGTTACATTATTAATAACATCAAAAAATGCTTTTTCTTTAGTATTCGGTTCGCTATCTTTAGCCCAAAGACATACTGGAATACTATAACCAACTAACTTGTTTGTTTCTTGATTTTTCTTCTCATTAACACCAAAGCTGAGAAAAAGTGGAGTTTCAACTAACAAAGCTCCTTTCTTTCCATTTGGATATTTGACTTCAATTGGTATACGTTTGTATTTGATCTTGCTATCTTTGACTTTGAATTCTTTGGCTTCATTAAAGATAATATTGTCTTGAGTAATATTTTCGTAACTAGACAACTGCATTTTTTATTATAATAATTTAATCTTTAAGCAATAATTTATTTTCAATTGTGACTTCTATAGAATATAATCTTTCTGAAATTTCTTTTAATCCTTCTTCTAAAACTTTTATAAGTTTTTCGTTAAAATTATTTTCAACATATTTTTTACTAACTAAATCAATATCATTAGATAGACTAGTTAAACCAACAATACCATTCGAACTCATTTTATTATATTTTATCAAATCTTTAATTCACTTTTTTTCTGGCCAGAGTAGATTTTGTACACTCCAATAATTACTCGATTCAGGGTTAGTATAAGTTAACTCCCCCTGTTTATTTTTAATCTTTTTAGCTCTAGCAAGATATTTATCTCTTCTCTCTTTGTCTTTATGAATAGTGTAGTCTGGATAATTTGGTGATCCAAAATGAACTTTTTTTCCACTTGGAAGTGTTGCCATGTATTTGTTATTTTTTCGTGTTGAATAATCAAGAGATTGAGCACCAAGTTTTTTAGCTTTACTAGTTAGATTTTTAAACTCTTTACCTGAAACAACATACTTATCATCATCTGCTGGATAAGAATCTTTTGGATTATAATCTGGATCCTCATCATGTCTATATCCATCATCAACTATAAAATCTAGATCTTCTTGTGTAGGAATATCGTTTTTAAATTCCATTTTAGTAATTGATTAGATTATTTTTTGTTGGGAAATTCCCCTAAATACACTCAACTCATCAAATGGGAATTTCCCTTCAATCTCCTCTTAAAATTAACTTTCTTATTCTCTCCGTAATTCTTCACGATCAATTTCAGCTATTTGCTCTGGAGAGTAAAGATGAGTTAACATAAGATATTTAGTAAAGTAGTAATCTTATAACAAATATGTTAGAAGATTAAAAAATTATTTAATCACTCTCACTCTCACTTTCACTTAAACTTACACTTTCACCTTCACTTTCTGAAAATCCAACATTTATTTTATCGTAAAATTTACAAAACAACTCATAAAAATCTCTATAACCTAGAAAATCATCAGGATGACCATCAACAAATTCTTCATCTTCCTCAAAATCAAAATGCATTTTTTCAAATAAAAAAACTATATTTTCAACATCACACTCTTTAAATTTAAAACAACTTGTATCATTAAGATAACCAAGTTCTTGTGCTTTCATAAATTTTTTTTATAAAAGACTTAATTCTGTCATTATAACTAGAAACAGAAAGTTCAGTAGTATCAGTAAGATATTTTTCTACAAAACTTTCCATTTCCTTATTAATACCTCTTATAAAAAGGTATTCATTTTTAAAATCCATTGCATATTCTGGGATTTTATTAGTTTTTTTAATGCAATTCTGGAAATTCGAAGTTTGAGCCAGGATAACCATTTTACTAACTACTTGCCAGGATGAAACAGAAAGGATATAGAACAACTGCCTAATTTTTTCGGAGCTACAGGTCGAAATACTGAACGTGTTATATATCCTAGAAGCGCTCAGGCATAATAACATCACGCCAGGACTTCTGCCTGGATGAACCAGAAAGGATATAGAACAACTGCCTAATTTTTTCTCGGCTACGGATCGAAATGCTAAACGTGTTGTATATCCTACAAGAGCTCAGGCATAATAACATCATGACAGGACTTCTGCCTGGATGAACCAGAAAGGATATAGAATAACTGCCTAATTTTTCTTGGCTATGCGTCGAAATGCTAAACGTGTTATTTATCCTAGATGCACTCAGGCATAATTATATCATGCCAGGACGTCTACCTGGGTGAACAAGAAAGGATATAGAACAACTGCCTAATTTTTTATGCTAGAAGTGCTCAGGCATAATTATATACCAGGATATCTGCGACTGAATTTGCGGTGTGTAAGATGGGATAAATGTAAATATAGGCATTTACCCGACTTGGAAACAAATATTTCCTCCAGCCGATCGAGTCACTGGTTATACAGGAGAATGTCTGCGTTGTTTTGTTTTTATGAAAGTTTAACCAAAGAAAGGTTTAGCGAAAATAGGGAGATCGCAATTGTTATACAAACTACAAATTGGAGCTGACCTGAAAGACACGTTGAATTGTGCCGCCATCCTGGAGAATATAATCTGGCCGTATTTAGGGAGACAATTTCATCTTCAATTCTATCCACATTTACTTGCTTGTTTGCCAGAATCCTCAGATAAATAATAGGGTGGAGAAATCGACTGGCTTGAGAAACTAAGCAGACTAAGCCCTTGAGTCTACTTACCGATCACAACATGTTTTGGAAGTATTGAGAAGCGCGCCAAACGAGCTCGTCGCAGCCTTCTGGACCGAACACGGTCGCGACCTGGATTGATACAATTATCATTGCAGGAGCTATCATGCCCGGGGGGGGGGGGGGGGGGGCACTCCCATACATTACCTATAAGGGTATGTGCCGCCCAACGGGGTCGTGATTTTGAAGCTCCTGGTTTAAAACGGGGTATCCATTTCAGTGGCGTTTTCTAGAACGGGGTATAATATTTCGAACGCACGAAAGCTCCAGTTTTGTAAGCAGCCATTTGAAATTATTCAAGGACAAATTGCTTTTAAAAATACCGTTCAATGCGTCAACAAGCAAACTGTTATACTCTTGTTGCACCCTGGAACGGAGTATAAAAAATTGGCCCATTTCTAGAACGGCTTATCAGTGTTAGGGCGAATTCTAGAACGGGGTAAAAAAAATTGGGCCATTTCTAGAACGGAGTATCTATTTCAGGGGAAATTTTTTTTTAGAACGGGGTGCCAATTTGGAGTCCCGGGCGGCACATACCCACACGAAAAATACCCAAGTGCCCCCCCCCCGGCTATTATGCCAGTGATTTCACCTTTCGTTGCATAGATATAGTGAATGGTTTGTAAGCACATCCTAGACTCTCGAAACATTCGTCTTGCGCCACTATAGAATTCCGTTTCCCGCGAACCATAGGTAGATTTCCCGCTTAACCCATTCGGCATTCGCTCCTGGAGATTTTGCCGAAAAACGCGTTTTGAAGCTAGTCGAGTGGTTTTCTGGTCACCTTTCGTGCTATAAAGAGCTAAAACTTAGCACAAACCGGTTTACAGGTCGTACGCTTCACGGCCTTCTGATCCAGATGCAAAATATCAGCTTGCGAAGTTCGGGCATGCGCAGAAAGCAAAATTTTGGGTTTAAAAGTGACACAGCAGTCTTGACTTTTACTTTTCGCTTTCTCTCCTCCCCTCTTTTTTCGCTTTCCTTGCCTCATTTTTTTTTTTCTCTTGCTGGGCATTTAGTAGGCTTCGTTTTGGTGGGAAGAGTTTTTAGGAAATCTTTTAGGATCTTAGGATTAGGTGAAAGGAAAGGTAGGTGAGCAATGGAACAAGATTTTCCTGGAGATTTTCAGGTCAATGTTACATGTGTCCTTGACGGAATTGTACTCATTCTGGTATGGTTTCAAAGATCTCTTCACTCTGCACAAGTTAGCGGACAAAGTTGTCCTTGACCGTTAAAACTGATGACGTCACAAAGGGTAGAAAGGACTTGGATCCGCACGGGCGGTTCAGGGGCGAATGTGTTAACAAAATTTTTGATAATTTATGCAAAATTGAACCTCGTGAACGTCAGAAGTGCATTTATCGACTCAAAAATAAACAGACTTCCACGGGGGTTTGAACACGATTTTAATTAAAGTACATTACGAGCGCTGCGGTAGTTGACCGCAAAAGTGTTACGATGACAGATACTCAACTGGATGATTACGTCACTACATAGCAACCAGACCCTACTCATTTTTTAACTTCCGGAACGCTAAGGCTTGTGATGCACACTATAGAGTTTGCAAAACGGATAAACATTTAAAAACAAATGGCGTTGGCCAAATTTAAGACCCTTCTCGATCTGCATAATACTTTTATCAGATCATTCTCAGCCTCGTCCAATAATTCCTAAATGTTTATAAGAACCACAGGTAGCCCAAGCTCACTATGAGAGCCCTGAACAACATTATCCTACTTAGCTAATTACTTATTCACACAGCAAGAAAATTATAAGACGTTTTATGGAGAACTGTTCTTTGCTCACTGAATTAGCAAAATGCAGTCAGAATACAAAGAAAAACAAGAAGACGCTAAAGGTAAACTTCAAAGCGATATTCAATGCACATTTTGCTAATTTAGTGAGCAAAGAACCTTTCTCCATACAACGTCTTATAATTTTCTTGCTGTATGAATAATTAGTTAGCTAAGTAGGATAATGTTGTTCAGGGCTCTCATAGTGAGCTTGGGCTACCTGTGTAAGAACAGGTGACATTCAATAGTCATAACCTAGCGGGTAATTACTATATACAAGGATAAATAAGCTTTTCCACTCTTAATAAGAAACGATGGAATCACTTAGCATATGTAATTAAGCTAACTTTTAGTTCAGTATAAGCCAATAAATAAACAGGCTTGTGCAGGCAATTGGTTTTTAGAAACGAAAGCAAAAATTACATTGAAATTCTACCACTGTTCATGACATAACGGTCAACCCTTTTAACTGAACAGCTGCTAAGTAAAATGTACTTTTATATCATGATGATGGACTTTAGACTTCCCGTTTTTAAAGCATATGTTTCACAGTCCTTCCACCAGCGTCGATAGAGCAAGCAGAGGAAAAACGCAGGATATAAAATTCGCAAAGCCACTTTCCAGGTATTTGCAAAATCACTAAAAACTGTTTCTTTTTATTTGAATATCTAAGTCGTGCGAAAAAAAAGATAATTATGATAATAAAGCTGGATGCATGAAGAGGAAGCTGGTTAGGAAGGGGTCGATGTGTAAAACGGAGTCATCCATGAGGAAAAAGCTAAAAATAATATTCCACCTCGACAAAAGTTATGTGACATAAAAACGTTCATTTTAAGGAGCTATTGCAGTGGCATCCAACAATGGTTTCATATTAAATAGCTTGAAAACACTTTTTAGGCTATCCAGAGTACTTTTAGACCGCTAGAAATGCATTTTAAGCAGCGCTATAAAATTTGGATCTGTTCGGTCATCCTAGGGGAACTTGAGTCTTTTTGAGATTCCAAGGGCTTCATTATTATTTTCCCGAACATTTTAGGTGCAATTTGACGTATTACGAAAGTGAGACATTTTCTGATTCCCCTCGCCATCACATTTGTGAATCCGAAAATTGTAGGTTCCCTTTTTTCTACGAAAAATAACCTAACTTGGGAAGAAGAATCTCAAAATTAAACCTCTGAAAATCGTAGGGAATTTATAAGATAACCTTCGAAAATTGTACGTGAATGGAACGGTCATCTAGAAATTTTTTGCCGTCTTCAAGTAATAGAAAATTCTAGGCAATTTTTGCTTCTCCGAACCGATATTTTACAGAAAACAGTCGTTGGGTGCCCCTACTATTGAGTCAAAGACCAAAACAATTAACGAAGCAATGCAGAGGAACTTCAAGTTCTATGCCATACAGATATAACGTGGCACTTTATAAACAAATGTGCGCCTTTAGGCAAACATTGGTACCCGTGATTCAGAGTGAACATTTTCTTTTCGCGCTTCTTTTTCATTGACATGTTATTCGTTCATAGTACAATAGATACTTAACACGGATTACCTTTTGCGACAGGGCATTAGCAACCGTAAATAACTCTATAGAGGTTTATTTATTTCTTCCACGCGGAAGTTCGATCTCATTGGCCCAGCTTTTTTAGTCGGTCGACTTAATGCTATGTATAATAATATATATTATAACAAAAAGACTCAAAAAACGTAAATATCGATAACCTGATCCTATATAAGATCTTTATGGGTAAAAAATGTCTCAAAATCCTCCTTTTTTTTAATTGTAGGAAGCAATGGGCTTTATCTACAGGGAGCAAGGCCCAGCCGAGATCGCCGTAACAACAGTGCAATCGTTACTCGTTATTGTAAACATCACTGGAAACTCTTTTGTTTGTCTCATCATAATAAAGAACAAAGACATGAGGTAAGTACCGGTATACCTATACCGTCAGCAACATTTACACGTTTTTTATAAGAAAAATAGCCCGTAAACTTCTCACTCCAGAGCATTATAAGAGCAACAAAAGCAAAAAGTGAAAAGACAAAGTAAATATTGTTTTCGACGTTTCAGGGTGCATTTCCTAATTAACCTTGATCCGAATGCTCCGTACTCCTTAATCCGAATGCTCCTAAATGTCTCAGGAACAGATTTCAATTTCTTTGTGATTCGCGTGGACCTCTGGGCCGTTTTACAAGAGCCTCTCTCTACGACTTAAAGGTGTCATGCCGGCATAGCAACTCTGGGAAACGCACATTGGCATATAGTGCTGCTAAACTTTTTAAGGACCTCAGTTCCGACTTAAAAGAGTTTTCTATTTCTTCTTCTCCTCTGATATTTAAATTTCTTCCCTCCTCTCTTAAGTCTAAATTACGAAGTCTGTTTCTCTCACGCAGTATCATCGGCCGAGCACTTGGAGGATCTATTGTGCTCGACTTGCCTTCATTACGTGTTTATAGCGTACTCTACTTTAAATATTGTCTCTTTTGTGTATATATAACAATTATTCACCGAAGTGGAGGTGGCTAGTATTGGATATTTACCGATGCCGCGAAAGCGGCGAGGTAAATATCCAATACTAGCCACCTCCACTGAGGTGAATAATTGTTTTAGTATATGCTAAAACAGTGAGATAATAAGCCTAAAATGATCTCAAATGACGATTTTTAATTCGTTTATTTACAACTTTGGCGCGCAAATTAAACAAACATGCGCGCAGCTCAAAATAGTCACATGACACATCTGATGATGAAATGTTCATAATTTTGTGTTTAAGACTTTACAACCGTAAATGAAAGATCAAGCTATGCGAAAGGAAAAGTCCTGGCTTTACGCCATCTTTGTAGATTGTTCTTTTCGTTGTCTGTTACAAGTTTTATTTGCTGCTGCTTCCTCCAAAGCTCACGTTAAAGTTGAGATTACAGTTATGGAACGTGGCTCCGGGAATGAAGCCATGGACAAGATTCTGTGATCCATCTTGAATGGACTGGAAGGAATAATTTGCAGTGCTCGTAGCTACTGATTGCGGCTGGCTCGATGACGACGCAACGGTTTTCTGAGGGACTGTAACAGCCTTGTCATCGCCACCAGGTGGATCGAAGAATTCACTTAGCTCGTTTGACATTCTTTTAAACTGCTCGAATGTCGGCGTATCACAATAGCTCTTGATGCTTTCTTCACTTTGGTGGCCGGTTATTGCCCTGATGTACCGACTCTCGATGTTTGCAGCTGACAAAACCGTCACGGTGGTCGCTCTGATCGAGTGGTTTGTTAGATGTGGCTTTATTCCAGCTCTTGATGTCATTCTTCGTAGCATATTTTCAAGCGTGTTGTGGCCAAGTGGACTCGAGCAGTACCACACAAGATCCGTTATACCAGTCATGAATTACGAATAGGTTTTCAGTGTAAGGGTTCGTGTAAGGGCCCTTACGCCCTTACAGCAGTTTCAAATTATAATGCATGGTATAATGGTATAACTCTTTTTTTTTTTTTATAAACGCAACAATGATCAAAACAAAATGGCGAATGGAACCCCTTTGTAGCGGGAACCCAGGGTTTTTCAAGGCTCTTGGTTGTTGTCATGGCAACAGCATTTTTTTGCATAATAATGTCTTTATGACATTGGTTCCGGCAGGTGGTTTATTAGCCAACAAGGGTGGACAGAACAGTTTGCGCCAAAGGCAAAACACCCGTAGTGCAATTTATTTGCAAGAGCAAAAAACACGTTTACTGGCGTTAAGCGTTTTTTTTTTTTTTTTTCCGCTTTGCTTTGCTACCAAAATGCAAATCGCTTACGTTGCCCATAAGGCACCTATTACCTGGCCTACCAAAAAAACAATTTTCTCTATTTAATAGTGGCTCTTTTAAGCAATTTTGATAGGCTGGAGTTAAAAGGATAGCCTAAAGCCCTTACAGCCCTAACAACTTTTACAGCCCTTACAGCCCTTACAGCCCTTGCAACCTTACAGCCCTAACAACTTTTACAGCCCTTACAGCCCTTACAGCCCTTGCAACCTTACAGCCCTAACAACTTTTACAGCCCTTACAGCCCTTACAGCCCTTGCAACCTTACAGCCCTAACACCCTTACAGCCCTTACACCCTTACAGCCCTTACACCCTTACAGCCCTTACAGCCCTTACAGCCCTTACAGCCCTTACAGCCTAGCATACCTTACAGCCGTTGCAACCTTACAGCCCTAACACCCTTACAGCCCTAACACCCTTACAGCCCTTACACCCTTACAGCCCTTACACCCTTACAGCCCTTACAGCCCTTACAGCCCTTACAGCCCTTACAGCCTAGCATACCTTACAGCCGTTGCAACCTTACAGCCCTAACACCCTTACAGCCCTAACACCCTTACAGCCCTTATACCCTTACAGCCCTTACAGCCTAGCATACCTTACAGCCGTTACAACCTTACAGCCCTAACACCCTTACAGCCCTAACACCCTTACAGCCCTTATACCCTTACAGCCCTTACAGCCTAGCATACCTTACAGCCGTTGCAACCTTACAGCCCTAACACCCTTACAGCCCTAACACCCTTACAGCCCTTATACCCTTACAGCCCTTACAGCCTAGCATACCTTACAGCCGTTACAACCTTACAGCCCTAACACCCTTACAGCCCTAACACCCTTACAGCCCTTATACCCTTACAGCCCTTACAGCCTAGCATACCTTACAGCCGTTGCAACCTTACAGCCCTAACACCCTTACAGCCCTAACACCCTTACAGCCCTAACACCCTTACAGCCCTTACAGCCTAGCAAACCTTACAGCCGTTGCAACCTTACAGCCCTAACACCCTTACAGCCCTAACACCCTTACAGCCCTTATACCCTTACAGCCCTTACAGCCTAGCATACCTTACAGCCGTTGCAACCTTACAGCCCTAACACCCTTACAGCCCTTACACCCTTACAGCCCTTACACCCTTACAGCCCTTACAGCCTAGCAAACCTTATATCCTTTCAGACTGTTGAGATAGGACGGTGGTTGTGAAAGATGTTAACACTGAAAAATTGCGTTGCAATGTTGGAGAATGTTGTAACAATGCGAAATAATGTCGCAGCAATATTGCAATGCTGCGTTGTGCTAAAAATCGTCGTTGCGAATCGGCTCGTGTAACATCACCTTAAGGTCTTAAGTATAGCCCCGTTTCGTGTTTCTATGGCAAGTTTGTGGTTGCTTATAAAAATCGCAATTTTTTGTTAACCTTATTCTTTGGCGGCTCATTTTGTTATTATGGTTAGCATCTCTTCTAAGTATGTCGTTATTCATTTCACTCATCCATTGTTGTAATTCTATATCCTTAATTAAACCTTTGCCTTGTTCTGCCTACGATTAATGTTGAGTCTAATGTGCTTTTATCCAAAATTCTCCTAGTCGTATATATCAGATCTGTCTTAATGTGCTTCTGATTTTTTTTGCTCCAGAAAGCTTTATTTTCATTCCATTTTATATCATCGTTTGTTATTTGCGATAATTTATTTTCTTTCTTTATCAGAGATAGCCAGAACTTTAAATTCCTACACTGGGCGTCAATTTTCATTAGGAACCTTCTCGTCTCCACCCTGCACACATTATTACAGTATGTATTTACACCCAGTAGCCATTTTAAGAATTTGTTCTGTACTAGTTTTACGGGATCCTTATCTATTTTTCCGTCGCAGTCGATGCCCCATATTTCGCTTCCATAGAAAAGTTTCGGGGATACAAGTGTGTCAACTTATAACTTTATCGTTAATTTACATTTGTAATATAGTTTTCTGTATAGTGGTCTCCCATCTCTTTTCGCAACTTATACAGAGTATTGATTGCAATTTTTTCCGGCTCCTGGCTAGCGAGATTAAAATTTCCGTATTGGCTCCATATTTGTCCGAGGTATTTGTATGATTTGAAGTTTTCTAATTTATTTGCGCCATATGTTAATATGAATAGCTGTTTAAGGATTTGAGTGCTACAGTTATTAAAAATGCGATAACTTTTGTTTTATCCAAGTTGGCATCTAAATCAGCAAAGTCACAGAATGATTCCAGTTTACTCAAAATTTTTTGCCGGACTTTTGCTGATCTAGAAAACATCTCATTGTAGGTCGTCATCCAGGATGTAAGAGCAAGAGAGAATAGATCATTCTCTCTTGGTAAGAGGTAATTTATAGATTTTTCTCCTTGAGTTATGTCCTCTGAACTCGCTGTACGTGCGCTGTAGAACTCAGCAGTTTGGGTAGATCACTTAGATAAAAGCAAGAGAGGATAAAGGGGACAGAGAAGGCATCCCCCATACATACCCTATTCCATAGGTAATTCGTCTCGACTTATTTTTAAGACCACAGATCCCACGGGGGATTAGACAACAGCCAATCACATAGCGCGAATGTGTTCCGCATGGATACCCACGCTCAGAGCCACGCGTCCTTCACGAATTGACGCAGAACAAAATGGCGGAAGACGCGGAGAGCGATATTGCTATTTGTTTTGTCGACGAAAACGACTACAGAGAGATTTCTGCTAAAGCTGTGTCAGCGAAACAGAAATTAAAAAAGAATCACCCTTCCTCTCTTGTATAGAGCTAACAGTACAGCATGGAAATCTTTAACACACTGAATATTCTCATTTTATTAATTAAAAGCGTTGAGGTTACGACAACTTTGAGTTAAACTGACTTCACGGGTTGTCAAAGAGTCTAGCGATTCCCTTTTCCCAGGTGAGCGCCGACTCATTTCGCTTCAATATTCAGGAATGCTCTCGATCTCTTTACGCTTTCATATTGCCTTTCGCCCGACATGTTTTGCACGGCGTTTAGTCATGCGAAACCTCCACGAAACATCCACGCAGCGCGCGAGGTAACTTTACCCCGATTCTAAAAATAACTCGAGACGAATTACCTATGGAATAGGGTGTGTATGGGGGATGCCTTCTCTGTCCCCTTTATCCTCTCTTGATAAAAGTTAAAGATAATAGGTGATAACATGCGACCTTGCTTTATCCCGGAGTGGCAAGAAAAGAATTGTCAATTTTGACTGCCGATTTATCGTTCGAGTATAGAAATCAATACTTCTAAGAAACGCCCTTATACGTTTTTAAACTAAAAGATGCAATCAACTGTGCCATGCATTTGCCAGAAGCCGCCTTGTTCTGCTTTTAAAATTCCTTTTTCGATCATGTAGGAGTACAATCTGTTATTAACGAGTATCCTGATAGTTTTCTACTTTAGATTGATCATGTTTTTTGTACTGGGTACAGTGAGGCCAAAACTCGATCCAGCGAATAGGGTTTTTGCCAGCATTGAAGATGCCATTGAATATCCCGTGCGAATTTGATGTCAAGTCTAAGAAGCCTGAATAAATTACTAAATACAAGGGCTTTAAGTGCAGCTGAAAAAATGGATGGTTAGAAGGTACTGGAGTTGTTGGCTTTATTTCTCCCCATACTGGAACCCTGCGACGCTGAAAACTCTTGAGAGTTTTTCTTAGATGTTATATTTTACCCTTTTAAGATAGGTTTCGAAAAGAGAGGGACAAATACAAAGTAAGTGTGATGAATAGAAGCTCTTTAATCTTGCCCCGCATTTAGCATAAAGTTGTTCTTCTTGTATTGCGAACTGTATATTCACTGGTGGGTTTCTCATTACTCAGTTTCTTGGAACTGAAGCTTTGGGCAAGATACTCTTTCAGATTGGAGATAGTCCGTGGGAAGTTTTTCTCTATTTGTGAGTCAGCTTTCACAAATGTGTTAGCTAGCGTTGCATTTTCAGGCTAAATTTGACCAGCTATTTGTGCGGCAAGTTCTACGGTCACGATTGACTTCAAACTTGCAGATATATATGACTGACAAAAGAGCTCTGAGGCTTATTTGCTGAAGTTAAAGAAAAATCTGTCTTAGGGTTTCGAAGTTATTTTCATTTTTTGGTAAAAATGCGGTTTTAAACATATATCTCAAAGGCTATACCTACAGGAAAATAGATCACATTTTCTTAAAGTTTAACTATTCTTTATTAAGGAAGCCAGAAATCATAGAAATCGGTTCAGTCGTTACTGCCGAAAAACTCGACTCAAAAACGTAACCAACACGCATATAAACTAAGGTTCAGGCCACCTTAAAAAGTTCTCGAAGTGTGATGCCGACGAGTGTCGCGAGAGGCCCCGGAAACCGCTATTTCTCTTTCGTCATGGCTTGATCTTTGAAATTAAATTATTAATGAAAAAATAAACAAATAACTACAGAAACAAATGCATACACCTTGAACGTTGAGACCTAAATAATCTTTTAAAGTTCAGCTAACTCTATCTTTGTTAGCTCTCTTCTCTCACCCCTCTTCGAAAGGCTTGAATCTAGGCGGAGAAGCCGAGCCGGCTCTTCCAACTAGTTTCAAAGTTTTGTCTGTATTCTTGTTATCGGAGTCAGTTGAACCGGAAGAAATCTAAGGCAGTGGACATCGCTGTAGCAAACAAAAAAATTATCGATATCGCAAAATTTAACATACTGAGGTACCAGCCGGCCAAATACAATACATCAGCGTAGTTTCTCTTGTACATTCTCTGGGACATAAGCACAAACCTTACTGCAAAATAACTTCGGAAACTGTAACGATAGAAACTACAGACCTTTTCTCCTTTATAGGCTATAGACTACAAGTTGGAACCGACATCGATTTTTAATCTTATATACCTACCTTATAAATGTATTTAATTGTTATTTTCTCCCGTCCCCCATTCGCCGTCGGCCGTCAGTCTTTTTACAGAATCATGCATTTTTGGTGTCGACCCTACATCATGAAATGATGGAATGCCCATAACACGGAATGGCGGAAAGGTGGAAAATGGCCCCAAATGCTAAAAGACGAAATGTCTTCCTTAATTTTGAAAAAAATAAAATAAAAATGACAAACAACATAGAATTTTAAAAATAATAACAATGGGATACATAAAACCTAGCTTATGAAATAGATGTGTAGTAACTTTCCATGGAATCGCTAAAAAAATCGCAGAAGGTGGAACACCTAAAAATATCAGTGTTTCACCTTGTTTGAAGGGTGGTCGCTACTTGCAGAAAAAGGCGAAAAAAACAAAGACTGAACTGTTTAAGGTTTGGTATTGACTGAACGTTTTGGAATTTTATTAAAAATTACGAGATGTGAACTTGCCAGAGTAATTTTGTTGGTCTGATGCCCATTTGAAGGGAAAAAACTCGTCTACCCGGAGTAGTCAATCGATAAAAATCGGTATCGATAAAAATCGATAGCAATCGAGCGATTTTTATCGATTGATAACAGAAATCGGTGAAAATCGATAAACTAAATTGCTGTGTCAAATCGATATTATCGATATTTCACGATTTTAACGATTTATAACGGTAAGTCCGACATTGTTGTTTTGTTTTTATTGGCATCAGTTAAATAGTACAGCTGAGAAAACACATCCACGAGTAACAACTGATCAACAAACATGAAAAGAAGAAATGTGGAAACTATTACAGACACAAGATTCTCTCTAAAAACCGCGACCCTTTTGTACATAATAACAGAAACGGTTCGGTTTTATTACATTCATAGTTCTCGCAGGCAAGTACCACGAGAAATACAACTATAGACAAATGATTTCCCAGCCAGAATTTCGCGCAGACATCCTCTAGAGTCGAAGAGATGCCCGAAATTCAGACTAAAAGATTTCTCTGGATAGCTTTTCACCGTTTTCCGTTAACAATCGATAAAATCACTTGATCGCTGACGATTTTTATCGATTTCGATTTTTATCTATTGGCTTCTGCGGGAAGTAACTACACGTTGAACTGAGGTTATTTTGATAGAGCGGCAGATCTAAATCGTGAAAAACTGGAAAAATGAAAAACCTGGCCAATGTTGGCCATCCGAAAAAGACTTTAAAGCGGGTTTTAAAGAAAAGAGATAAGGTTTTTTAAAACTTTTCTTTAAAAAAGTGATAGTAAATTGTTTAATCCTTCGACTCTCAATATGAATTCAGTTTTCATCTTTGGATGAACAGAAGAACAGATGTATCTTCCGATAAAAATCGATGGAATCGGTAAAATCTAGATAAATCGATAAACGAAGCGAGTGTGTCATCGACTTCTACCGATTGATCGATACAATCGGTATCAATCAAATCAGATTTACTGATTTTTATCGATTTATCGATTGATAAATCGATACCAATTTTTATCGATTAAGTACTCCAGGCTATTTAAAACAATTGAAACATTTTGCTTCGACCCCGTGAAAATCACCCCACGCGAGAAAAGGCGACACGCGGTGGGGAGAGAGAAAAATGAGGAACTACAGACAAAGCCCAAGCTTTTGACCGAGTCCATCTTCCCTCGACCCTCGACAAAAAGATAGACTCCTTTTGACCCTTCACGGCCGACTGATTTTAGAGTGTGAAGTTCGTATCCCCTGTTTTCAGCCTTGTTTGAGACCTTTTGTTTGACTGCTCGCGCGTACTTGAATACGCAAAAATATGGACTGTTTTGCAGTCTATTTTCTTCACGGCTGTTTCGCGTGAAGAACTTGATAGTGTAGGCAACACACGACTTTCACTCATGCCAAAATGCTGCTTGTTCCAATGAATTTTTTTCTCTGACGGGTAGATTATGCTCTGGAGGAAAACGTTTTGACTGAGCAAATGTGATTTTTGCCGCTCATTTCATATTGAGAGGTCGTGACACGCATATTGTTTATGGTCGGCATGATTTGCCCTGTGATGCAAGAGCATTTTCTTTGACCTCTTTTGAAAAGTAAAGCTCTTTAATGCGGCTAAATAAGGGTTTTGGGTTGTTTAATTTCTCCGGCGATTGTCTCCTGGATCTGAATAATTTTAAGCTATATTCTTTTTGGCCGTGAATGTGACGGTTTCCTGCAATGTTTTGTCACGCTGGGCCCAGCTCGTTACAGTTTTTAGCATATCCAAATCTCGAAGAATGGATTGCAGCTTAAACTAAAACTACATTAACTATGGAGAATTGCGATGTGACTCAGTCATGACTGCTCATGAATTTTAACTGCCGCTTGTTTTTCTGGAGATAATATAAGTCCTTGGACTGGAGCACGTAGTTCCTCCCTTTGTGATAACTGTTGAATTAGCTTAGCAGCCTTGCGACTGTTTTGTTATTCCGACTTTGTGATCAGGCAAGACCATGGTTTCGGTTCTCCACGCGAACCTGATCAGTTGTTGGGTTGGCTTTCTGCTTAGTTGCTTCTACAAGAGCAACTCTAGTTACTTGTTCTGTGCTGTTATTTGTTCTGCTCTTGCCTGGTTCAAAAGCTTGGGCTTTGTCTGTAGTCCCTCATTTTTCTCTCTCCCCGCCGCGTGTCGCCTTTCCTCGCGTGGGGTGATTTTCACGCGTGCTCGCGTTTTGCTCGCTCTACTATCCCTGAGGAAAAATGGGGGACTACTCGTAGTCTAATTTACCTCCAACATTTAATACTTCCCGTTGGTCCCGAACCTCCTCAACTCAGAATTAGTGACAACACAAGAGACAACAGCACAGCTTGGACACATCTACTTAATTTTCATTTTAATTACTTAATTTTACTTCAAGTTCAAATAAATGTGACTATTTCACCACTTTTATGATTGCTAACGCACATTAAAATTTGAGACATTTGTCCAGATCCGAGACCAGATGTTAAAGAGGTCAACAGACCCCCTTCAGTTTCGTCTGGAAAAAACAGACCTTCACGACTGTCACGTACGTTGTCGGATTTCAATACAGTTACACAGGGACTAACCTGAAATCAGGCGTTATCTATTTCTATTTTTTCCCGCTTCTCTGCTTCTTTGGTTCGAAAGGCAAAAAAAAAATAGAACAGATTACAGAGATAAAGGGTGGGGGACATGATCACAAACTACATAGGGACCTAAATATTGAACTTTTAAACAGGAAAATGTTGGATTTTTTTACAAAAAAAAAAACAAAAAAAACGGAGTTAGGAAAAGGCAGTCACTAGACATGTTGTGTGACAGAAAGCAACTTACTTCCCCGGGGTGGGTACTCCTGGGAATCCTTGGTGGGGGCCAAAAATGTCTTTTTCCACACCCGTTTTTAGACCAGACCTCTAAAATCCACACCCGTTTTCAGACCTGGCCTGTAGGCAGAAATTATGTCATCGTTACTTAGACTAGAGCGCAAACAAGAAAATTATTCAAATCCATTTAAAATTCGCATATTTCTCCGTCTTTCTTTCACATTTGGAATTGAAACGATAAATACGTTCATACACTCCCGTAGCTCCCTCGAAAACCATACCCGATCCCAGACAAAAATGGGCAAAATCTGTACCTGTTTTCAGATCAAAAGGCGCAAAACCCTACCCGAAGCGGGGGGAGGGGGGCACATACCTATAAATATATAGCTTATATAAGGGAGTTCCCACTCCCCGGGCTTACTCGCTTTAACGGAAAGAGACAGGAACTCAACACTCACATGTTTAACCTGTTACAACGACATTTACTTTTTTTACAGATTTTTTTATCGAACTTTATATATACACCAGTCCTATATATTCCGTCTTTAAGGATTTGGGGCGATATTCCACCATTCCGCCATTCCACCATTCCATGATTCCATTCTTACATCGTTCAATGTTGTTTTGGCGGAATTTTATCATCAGCTCTAACTCTCTCCGAATACTTGGGCCCAGGCTCCTTTTATGGGTGAGCGTCACCTTGTAAGGTTGTAAGGGCCCTTACACGAGCCCTTACACTGAAAACCTATTCGTAATTCGTGACTCATTTGAGATCCGTTGCTGGGTTAAACGCTTTGCACGAGCTTCTTGGTTTCTGGAATAAACTGCTGCATTTGGGACTCAGATGTGACAGGTATTTCTCGATAAGTTTCACTGGGCAGCGTTTTGAGCCTGGTCTTTCAAATATTTTTCCGTTTGACTCATCTTCTTTATCATCTAGGCTACCTTGATGGTTTTTAGTCGCCAACACTGCTCCGCGCTCTTTGTTTATTTCCAGATATTTTTCACCATTTGGCGCTTCCCTTGAGATAAGCATGTGTTTCTTAAGCAGGTGCTGGTTTTCTCGACCTCTCTTTCCGAGGAATAAACTGATGAAGAACCAGGCCGTCTGCTGTACTTTGTGTGGTTGGAGAGAATCGATGTCAACAAGCTCGCCTTCTTCGTAAAGTTTCTCAACAATTTCCTTTGTTAGGGCTTGTTTGTGCACTGTCGGAGCTATTTGGCCACTTTTGCTCAAGTTTTCAGAAAATTGCTGAGGGATTTATTGGCTTCATTAAAATGACTGTCGCCAACAATGGAAAATGGCTTTGAAAACGGAGGACTTTTTAAGTGACGATCTAACGCGGCTCGGATTGCGATAAGCGACTTTTTGTTGTAGTAACTGCCGTCACGTTTTCGTGCGGACAAGTAAAATTTTTGGAGGCATTTGTTAAGCTGAATTGGTAACATCTCCTCAAAGGGAGTTTTGAACTCTTCTTGCATCTGAAACCATTCTGTAAAAAAAGTAAGCTTATTTATAAACATGTCAGCTAACATTAAGTAACGAAAGACATAATTTGCATTTGTAAACAAAAAACTTTTTCACCGGTTTCATCGATAAAATTCAGGTTAAACAGACAAAGCTTTACCTGTGAAAACTGCTAGACCGAATTTAGTCGCTTTTTTAGTGTTGTCTGGTATGGCCTCTTCATTTATTTTCGAAATTTCGTCGCTAGTTACCGTGGCAAACCGAGACTGAGCCATTTTTGTCGTACATGTAACTTGCAAGAGTTTGGCGCCGCTCGGCTGGAGGCGAATCAGTGAATAGTGCAGGATATTCCGAGATTGAGCAGCCAATCAGAGCGCGCGAAAAACACTATCCACTGTTTTAGCATATACTAAATATATATATATATATATATATATATATATATATATATATATATATATATATATATATATATATAAATTTATTTGCTTTTTGTCTTCTAAATTTATTTATCTATTTATTTATTTTTTGAGGGCCGTAGGTTAGAAAACTGTAATAGGTTATTGTGCTTCCATCTTTAAATAAAGTTATTGTATTGTATTGTATTGTATTGTATTGTATTGTATTGTATTGTATTGTATTGTATTGTATTGTATTGTATTGTATTGTATTGTATTGTATTGTATTGTATTGTATTGTATTGTATTGTATTGTATGGGGGTCGAACTAATGGGCTTGCAGGTTGAAATTGCATAATCTCCCCTCAAAACGTTTTTGCTGCGCAATCCGCAAGTCACCCACAGCTCATGTTCCCCCTCCTTTTTTAGACTTTATACAGCTGACTCCCGATAACTCGAACCCTCGCTAACTAGCGGGAACCTCGCGCAAACTCGAACCGTAGTCGATTTCCTCTCGGTTTCTGGATTCATACTTCCACTGTAATTTTACCCTCGGTTACTCGAACCCTCGATAACTCGAACCTCCCGCTGACTCGACGTAATTTTTGTTTTCCTTCGGGTCATCTCTACATAATTTTAACCTCGATAACTCTAACCACGTTTGAAGCCCGTGACAAGTCGAAAAATAAATTAAACAGTGTACTGAAGTCTGAAACATTGAATTTATTTCAAATCAATCGTGTCAATTCTTTGCCTTTACATTTTTGTCACTCCACTGGTAAATTCAAATTCAGTGTCTGTCCCTGTATCTTTATCAAGCTTTGTTGCTTAATTCCTTTTTCAAAATATCAATCTATATCTCTTGCTGCCCTGAACAGAAGTGAGCCTGATACTTGAATTCCCTCCACATCCATTTGCTTATGTGCTTGTGTCGGGCTATCTGCTTCGAACCCCCGAGTAACTAGAACTTTTTTTCGATTTCCCTCGAGGGTTCGAGTTATCGGGAGACGACTGTTTTTAAAAATATTTAGTCTAATCCATATCAAATATTCCGATTTCGGAAAGTTCGTCTTAGAACTCCTATATCAGAATGCACACACGCATATCGCGCTCGCGCACAGATTATCGAGCTCAAGAGGGACCGCTCGCAGTCTCTATATGATCAGGACACCGTGGTCCTCTTTCTTCTGCCGTCCTCTTGCCTAAACTCACTATTATCATGTTTCTTTAAATACCCTTTTCCGAGGGGAACTAACTAAGACAATTTTCTGGTTTCCCCAAGGACATCAATAAACTATCTTCTTATGAACCTCGCCATAGCAGACATGACTGTGGCCACATTTTTAGCGCCTCGATATATTTTTATCCACACCTTCGTTCACCCTGATGGAGTTGCTGGGAATATTCTCTGCCCGCTATTAACAGGAGGAAACTTCGCCTGGGTCGGAGCTGGCGCATCAGTGTTTACCCTTGTCACCATAGCAACTGAACGCTATTTTGCTGTGATGTATCCTTTTGAAAACAAAGGAAAGCTTAGCGGTCGTAAACTTAAGGTGAGGAAATACAATGTGATTAAAGGCGAGTGATTTTATTTCAATTTAATTTTACGCTCTTACAAAAATATCAATACCGGAGGCAGTTTTGCCTGGATTGGAGGTGGCACATCAGTTTTTATACTTGTTGCCGTAGCAACTGAACGCTACTTTGCTGCACTTCATCTCTTTGATAAAAAGGGGAAGTTTAGTGCTCGTAGAATAAAGGTATGCTCATCTCTTTTGTATTGATTTGCGTGTACACCATTTAAAGCCAATGAACTCTTTCTTCTGGAGTTAACGTAAGTGGTTCATTGACTTTGTCTACAGCTAATAGCGGGGCTTTCTCGTGCGCAAAGCGCGCGCCTGCGGAGCACCATGGGTAAGAAAATTTGGTAAACTATTCATCCGAGAAAATTTGGTCATGACGTAGCGTACGCCCACCGGTACACACACTTCATGCAAGCTGATGTCAAATGTCACATTAGATCTTGGAGAAATTAACACTTTGTAAGCCATCTGTATGAGGATGAATTGACAGCTGTCAAAATCAGACATCCGCTGACAGTAATCACGGCGGGCTCAGATAAAAGACCAGTCGTTTTTCCCTACATGTAAGCTGATACAATATGTCACACCAACATGAAAATGAAAATGAAATGAAACTTCACTTTCACCGGCCAGGGCTGTCAGTTGGCTACCAGTAGTTTAAAGTTATATGCGCTGGCCAAATGAAGGTCAATTGTCAGCTGTCAAACTTGAACATGTGAAGACCACTATCAGATTACTAACAAAGCGGGCTCAAATACACGATCTGACATTTCGCCCCATTAATCCCCCATTACAACCCAGACTGAAAAATTGTCTTACACTCGCAGTCAACAGTCCGTTTATTCGAAAATTCACCAATCTAATGAAGTTCAGTTGGCAGCTGTCAAACTAGAGCATCTGCTGACCATCATTACCTGACCGTATCGCGGGCTCAGGTAGCACCCACTGAGTTCTAGTTTTTTTGAAGCTATCCGCTGACAAGTTACTACTTTTCAAATGATTGCAGGCTCAAGTTCAATTTTTTTAACGCATAGGAAATAGGAAGTTGTGTTTGTTAGCCGCACTATTAAACTTTTAATTTCAAACTGACCTCGGACGCGAGAATTCAGCCAGCTTTTACAGACAGGGAAGTTGCTTTTGACCTTTCTCACCATGGTCACGCGTTGGTCACGCTCTACGTCAAATGTTTATGTTCTGATTGGTCACAAGTTGACAGGTGAGTTCAGGCGGAAAATTTATGCAGCATCTTGAAACTTGATTACTGATAGCTGAAACCTACAGAGTTTTGTGTAACGTTGTGAATCAGTGGTGGGTTCTGGCAATTTTACTTTTGCAAAAAACGCCTAACAAAAATGCCTAAAACAAGTCAAAGTCGAAAAAAGTCGACTTTTTCCCGGCCCCTTTCTTTGTTTGGTATTTTTGGCGGAATGCACTCGACTGACAGCTGTCAAAAAATGGCGGGAAATTTTGGGCAATCGTGGCATTAATTTACAAGACAGTGTTTATATGTAGTTGCACACTTTGTGTTCCGGCAATGTTTAAAGATGACGGATCTTTACGTCAAAATTTAGATGGACAAGAAATAAAAAAGGGGTAAAACTTAAGTCTTCAACTGTAAACAAAGGTCATCTGGTAATTTATGCTCGATCTAAACCAGGGGATCTACGAACATTTCCTTCGAAGAAGAGGAGATAATTCCACCATGAGATACTGGTCGAGGACTTTGAGGAGACGCACCAAAGTTCGGCGACAAGAACAAATCTCAGCCCTCCGCCTGGGCAGAGTGCGCTGCCCGTACTAAAACGGCCAACCTTCACCACCACCAAGAAGGGTCAAGTGGCGTGGAGGAAATCGCTTGTAGTGGTGGACATGTTGCCGTCTGGCGAAATCAGAGAAAAGTTCCAGGTGTACATGTCGCTGACCGAAGAAACTTCGTCGGTCGATGAAGTGCAGAGGCTACTAAAACAACAATTAGGATTTGAAGTGATTCTTCTGGATGCAAATACTTCATCGACCGACGAAGTTTCTTCGGTCAGCGACAAGGTGCACCTGGAACGTTTCTCCAATTTCGCCAGAGGGCGACACGTCCAGCATATGAGCGATTTCTGCTGCGTCTCTAGACCCTTTTTGGTGGTGGTAAAGGTCGGTCGTTTTTGCATGGCCACCGCACTCTATCAAGGCGGGAGGTTAAGATTTGTTTGTGTGGCCGTCCTTTGGTAGGAAAGAGGTACCCCAAGCCCTGTACACTGTACTGCAGGCACTACTGAGCTAACTGAATTGGCAGTCATTCGTTCTCCGTTGACTGAGTACGTCTTCTCAAAGTCCTCGACGTGCTAAAAGCCAGTATGGGAGAATTTTCTCCCCTTCTTTAAAGGAAATGTACGTAGACCTCCTGGTTTAGGACGAGCCTAAATACCATGGCCAGAGTACCGTTGTTTAGAGTTAAAGACTGAAGTTTTACCCCTTTTTTTATTTCTCGCTCATCTTAATCTTGCCGTAAACGTCCGACATCTTGAAACATTGCCGGAACACAAAGTGCGCCTACATATGAACAATTGTAAATTAACGTCACAATTCACTGCTCACAATTACCTGTCATTTTTGACAACTGTCAGTTGAGAGGACTGCAGATTGGGATTCCCGCCTTTATTTGACAGCTGTCCGCCCAAAAAGACCAAATAAAGAAAGAGGAAAAAGGTCGACTTTCTTTTACTTTGAAGAAAAGGGCAAAAAGTTGAAAAAACTGGAGAAATGTCTCTTTCCAGCCACAGCACGAAAAGGCAAATTTAAGTTAGCGTAATGGTAGCGTAAAGTAGCGTAAAGCTCTCATTTACGTAACTTTACAACACATTTCAGCCACGTAAAGCCGAACTTTACCTTACCTTTACGCGTATGCGTTAAGGTATCGTAAAGAGACAGTTTAAGCCCTGCATAAAGTTGGTGTAAATACGCCGTAAAGAAGAGATTTAAGCTAACGTAAAGTTGGTGTAAATACGCTTTAAAGTAGAGACTTAAACCAGCGTAATTAAAGCGTAAAGTTGGTGTAAAGATCTTATTTAGACAATCCTTTTACGCGTTAAGCGGACACGCAAAGGAGTAGTAGTTTAAAAAATTGGGTCCCTTTCCGTTTCCAATTTTGCATTACCATAACCAATTTTCAAATTGCCTATCTTTATTTTTACATTTCAAATCCCATGAAAATCGCCAGGTATGCTACATTGTTGTAACTGCAAAAGCTGCAAATACAAATCGCATTCTTTAAGTTTAGTGTCCCGTAAAGAGTGATCTTGCAAGGTTTTAAAAAACAAAACACACTGATACTCTAAAACTGAATTTTCTAAATATAACATGATTTATTTTTGTGTTAGCATCTTTTTCATTACATTAAAAATTTAAAAAACGAAAATTTTTCCAACACCTAAGGTTTAAATAAGATACAGTGTACATAAACTTTTCAAATGGTAGTATTATACCAAATTAAGATGATTTATAGTTTAAAATAATTATTAGCATTTACATGTAAGGTACAGGGTGTACAAGAAAACTGATGAAGTTAAATTTTGATAAAAAACAGCAACTCTTAACACACAAATTAATGTAAAGGTGGGTCAAAATGGTCTCTTCCAAAATCAAAATATTTAGTATAATTTAGCATAATTCAAATTAAAAGCTTAAACAATTTTAGATAAGAAATAAAAAGACTGAAAGCTTAATACATGTATAACATTGATGGTTTCTTGATTTAGCCCTTTCACTCCCAGAAGTGTTTACAGTCAAATTTAACAACAAAATCCAAATAACAAATCATTTTCATCAACTGATGATGTAAAAGTTAGATGCACAAGGCTGTCACTAAGATTGCAAGTTGCAGGGTAAGTGAAATTAGTGAGTGGGACATTGAAAATGTGGAAAGTTTCGTTTCCTCTCAAAACAGCCAAGTATTGGGCTCAAAGTAGCCAATTTAAAGTCTGGTTTATGGCCTTTAGTGACA
The DNA here is from genome assembly GCA_964035525.1 of Porites cylindrica. Lineage (NCBI taxonomy): Eukaryota > Metazoa > Cnidaria > Anthozoa > Scleractinia > Poritidae > Porites > Porites cylindrica. Next base: position 21,869,163 of record OZ037780.1, read on the forward strand.
GCCCTGGAACCACTTTACAAGACTAAGGCTTGTAATTAACATGTATTAATCCTGTTTGCTTTGAGAGGACTTTCTGTCACCAACATCCCATACCAGGCTGATCTGCTGAATAAATAGAAAGCAAGTATTATTTGAGTAAACTACACAGATTATTTGTAGGCTAGTGATAATACACTTAATCGGGCACTAAAGGCACAAGTACATGTACAGTAAGGGGGTGTTTACATGAGAAAACTCACACCGGCGCGAGTCTCATACCGGGATGACTTTTTGATTTTGTATCGGGTTTACATTATGACTGAGTCATTTCATATCTCGTTATTTGAAGGTACACTTCATGTTGATAAAATGCAAGTGTGATTCAAAATCGCAAACATTACACGTGCGCTACCCATTCCAGTCTACCGGTAGACCGATTTCACGCCGAAACGGGTGGTCGTTTCGCGTTTACATGATACTGCCGTGAGATTTTGTACCAGAGTGAAATTCTCGCCCCGGTACAAGAACCGGGGTGAACTCACGCTGGGGTGACTCACGCCTGCATGACATGTTGTGGTGGTATCACGTAAACAAATATACAGCTATGAGAGGGAACCGGAGTGAACTCGCTCCGGGCAAAAGTTGCCCCGGTGTCATGTAAACACCCCCTAAGTTGCCAGAGGACACCGCCTGCTATTACTAATTAATAATATTTTTTCCTGCACTGATGGCCAAATTACTACAATCAGCACAATTTTACTTGACACAGGGTTCCCCACATGCCTCTTTTCACAAACCAAGACTAAAAATTTGAAAAAAATGATAAGGCATTTTCCACAAGGGGTCTAATAACAGTGCAAAACCTGAGCAGCAAATGATTTCAACGTCCACAAATTCACACAACTGAATAAGATTCATCTGACTGTTAAAGATTCAAAATGTTTTTCTAGTATGAGTTAAAGGCTTTCCTTAAAGGCAATAATATTTACATTTAGAACCCTACTTGCAGTTGAGTGAAAATCGGGGTAAAATGCTACATGGAAACCCTATAATAATAATAATAATAATAGTAATGAACTTTATTAAAGTCTCATGTCTTATAACACAGGCACATTGCCTTACTAATTGGGGAGACTGAAGCATATATATATGTTTAATTTATTAACAATGGTTTATTATATTATTAGAGTTCAATGTTTTACAATGTATATCTTTTTTTATTGTAATGTATGTATTTTTATAAAAGTATCATCCATTAATATTGTTGTAAAGTGCTATGAAAAACCACTGGATGTACATTATTATTATTATTAGAGAGTAAGCAGTGTGCAAAGAAAGTAGTGTCCGATAGCCCGGGGCTAGTGGATTTTGCTATCGAGCTAGTGAATTTTGAACTTAACTTGCCCGATGGGCAAGTGAAGTTTTTTTGAGGAATTCAAATTAAAGAAGAACTGTGAAATCAATTCTGCTCATCAAAACGGTTTGGGGGCTAGTTGAAATGACATTTGGGCTTGTATATGCTAGCTTCAGCTTGCCCGAATGGCAAGCTTTAAAAATCACCTTCTTTGCACCCTGGTAAGAGAGAAATTTTCCTATCCACTTGTCCTTCACACAAGCAATACATTAAATTTGGTTGTTCGAAACCTAGAGTTCTTGTCCAAAAAGTTTAGCTTGTAACAGGCATTTAATGTTTTTAATCACATTATTTAACCACATTATTACCCTTGTATATTATTTTTTAATTAAACCTACAACAGAGCTTGTGAAAAAGCAAATGGATGAAACGACTGGCAGTGGAATGGCAAAGTTAAATGGAATATTTAAGGCAACTGTTTCTTATCTTTATTTTTCTAATTAAAAATGTGCTTGTCCCACGGACAAGTCATATCAAAGGTTTACATGTCCGAACTAAATTTCTACCAGTCCCGGACTAAAGTTCCAAATCAATAAACATTCCTAGCCTTCTCATGGGCTCCACCAAAGACTTTCAGGGAAAATATAGAAACATATAAGCACCTTATTCCCAAAAGTTTCAAATTTTCCTGAAACTTTACCTAATATATTTTTTTTCCTTTTTAATACGAAACGTTCAAGGTTCCTAGTTAATGTAACAGGAGTGAAGCCACTTTGCTATTTAAAGTCCTTATCCTCAATCTTGAAAACAATGCCTCCTAATAATAATGTACAGTGTACCAGGTAAATAAATCAGCCTATTTTCTTTCCTTGCCACCAGGGACATTTCACAAGAGAGACAGTTGTATTTGTAAATTAATAATGGTGTATGTAGACAAGAGAATCCAAAACAGCTATGACCGCTATGACTCTCTTAAGAGTCTTATCTTTCACAACTTGTTAAAAGTTTCTTTAAATTTTATTTTCCTTTAAACCTAGATTTACTGACGATACAACTATGGTGCAAATAGAACAATTTCTGTTTTCTAACATGACTGTGTGCTTTGCTTCCCAAAAAGTAAGGCATTCAATTTCCTGACAGTATGTGCTGCACTGTATCCTCTCAAGAACCACAATATAATTTCATAGGAGCAGCGCACAATGAAGATTAAAATTAATGGTAATATATGAAATGAATCATACTTTGAACTGCAGATGAAGGTATGAAACTGTGAAGATGTTAACAACTATGTTGGCACTTACAGAAAAATGCAATCATGGTCTGCATTAGCTATGCATTGAAAGACTCATGAAAATGTCTATTCATTCTCTGTTCATTTAAGTTAAAACTCACGTAATTTAAAATCAAAAATAAACTTTTGTACCTGCTTCAAAAAATACATGCACACTGTTAAATTATTCACCACTTATGACCTGGATTGCAGAGAGGTTTTGTTTGCTATGACTGCCCGGGGAATTGGGAAGCTTGGGTTTGTCATTGACTGACGCATGAAAATATAGAACCAGACTACGTAGATTATCTTTGCCTACTTGCAAATTCAACACTTGTTAACACTTTTCTATTCTGTTTATTAGTTCTTCTATAGTCTGTGAAAACTCATAAGAATGTTTGTATCACATTACATGTAAGCTTACTTTATACAGATGTCCTTTCTTAATTCCATTATTTTCTTTTAGTAATTCCCAGTACCAGTGACCAAACTCCTATTTTCCAGTACAAAACAAGGAAATTCTACTCTTTCAGACCCCCATTATCATCTTCATCGTTATGGTCTCGTTGCTTGCTTAGTATTGAAAGGTTATGCCAAATAAATACACATGTTTAGTTATAATTTACTTTAAACGGTTAATGCTGGTTTTATTGCTCACTGAAATGTTAGTTGAAATGTGAGTAATTGAGACAGTCATTCGAACTCATCATAAACAAGTTGGAATTAAGCTTAAAAAGTTAGAGAAAAGGCGAGCCAGGACAACTTACCTTGCCTTACTATCTGCTCTTTTCAGCGAGATCTTGAGTATCGAAGAGCCTTAGTAATACGTGTAATACAGTCTTGGTCTGTGTTGTGAACATTCCAGTGTTAATGCTTGCGCTTCACACGATGTTTCTGTCTCCATTTCTCACTGAGTATCTCGTCCCGAAAGGGTTGCTGCACACTTGAGAAGTGATCGATTACTAAAGGCTGATAGTGCCATTATAAATTGTGGCTTAACTGCAGAATACCCTGCCACTTATTTGCATGTCATTGAATAAGAATAGCATCTATTGTGTTATGCTTCGTTGTTCAAAGAAGGCCGACCAACGAAAACAATGGTGGTACAGAGTGGCGGGGTATTCAGCAGTTCCTAAATTGTAACAACCTTAAGATGTCCTGTGATGCTATCAAGAAGCATAATAAATGAACGATCTCCAAACTTTCAAAGAAGCAAGTTTGAAACCGTTGGACACTTTCAAAATGGACGCCAAATCAACGAACCTGATTGAGCATGTGCAAAGGAACAAGCCCGCTGACCAGGTGCCCCTTCACTTTATAGTCTCCAGGCCCCTTTCTTTTAACAAATTGTCCGTTCCCAAAACTGAAGTTAGCCTGCGAAAACATCCGTTTCTCCTCGCTCTTCGTCGCTTGCGAAGAGCGAGGAGAAACGGATGTTTTCGCAGGCTAAAATAAGGAAGCGATAAAGGAGATTCAACAATGAAGCCAGTACTCCGTTGAATGTAAAATAGTCAGAGTAATTTGTGAATGCGTTCTTTCTCTTTAAGTAATGCGTTCTTTCTTTAAGTAAAACTCGCTGTTTTTGTGAGGCGATATTTTTTCTTTATTTTCCAATTATTTCAATTTGATCAAATTACAGTTGAAACTCTCTACAACGACTACCTTAGGGACATCGAAGAAAGTGGCCATAGTAGAGAGGTTGAAAGAAGAGTGAATGTATGTCATGTATGGACCGTCCGCCGAAAAAAAAAAACAAAACAAAAATGGCCCGTGTAGAGAGGTGACCGTTAAGGAAGAAACACCTTATACTGACTGAAATCAACGAGGCAATACTACTGAGTATTGAAGGCTATTGTGTTTGCCGCGACAGATATGTGGTTTTTCGAAAATTGCCGCACAGTCGCAAGCTATATCTTTGCATGAACTCTGCCAGCAGAATTTTCCTTTCAGCGTCATTTTTAAGCGTGTACGAAGTCGTTCGCACCACCAAAAAATATTTGCGTGGTTGGCTTGTTTACATCGCACACCAACATCGAACACCAAATGAGTGATCAAAAAAACTATGCGAACTAGTATCAGGACACAAACGACTTACTAAAAACAGTGCCGGGAATAAATTCCTGTTAGGAAGTTAGCATTATATGACAACCTTACTAAACCTTTACTTGTAGCGTAAATGAGCGTAAAGCTGTTACAACAACTTTATGCTAGCTTTACGAAACCTTTAAGAGCCGAGCGCGTAAATTTACCTTTACAAACCTTTACGCGTCGTGGAAAGTTTGCGTAAAGTTGGATGACCAACTTTACGCAGGTTTACGCAAACTTTAATTTTGCGTAAATCTCCATTTTCATGCTGTGAGCTTTTTTGCGATTCGTGAGATATAAATATTACTCAAGAAAGTTGCTTCACTTTACATGACTTTATATCGAAGACAAATCCTAAAAATATCCGGCTTTTCGTGAGAAAAGGGGGCACTTTTCTCAAGTTTCCATAATGGCGACTGGAAGTTAAAAAAGGGTTTCCTTTTTTCAGTGTTGAGTATAGAATACAAATAAAGATCTTGATTTTTACGCGTTTTTCATTTTCTTAATCCGCGTTTTTTGCAAAAAGTAGAATTGCCGGAACCGACCACTGATTGTTGTGAAGCTTTGAACTGTCTTTTTCCGGTGGATGTACAAAATGAAATACAGCTGCTAGCAAGATTCTTAAGTTATTCAGGGCTGGTTTGTTTGTTGTTTTTTTGGCTGAGAAATGCGCCGCTTGTCAAAGTCATCGGAAACCGATTTCGGATGGATCGCTTTTACTCACTTCCCCTTGCTCAATTCGTATTATAAAGAGGGTTCAAAAAAGTCTCAAGCGATTCTGATGGCCTTCAGGAGCTGCATCTTGACTGGTAAGCCTGAGTTATTATTGTATTTGATGATTTGTTTGTTTTTTTTTTCTGGTTTCCTAAAGTCGTGCGTAGTTTCTGCGCCAAGTTTATGTACAAGACAATGATCTAACCTACAGTAGCATCAGGTTTGACATAAGCTTACAGATTTTTGAAAAGTCTTAACATTTTCTGACCACAAAATTATACAAAGAAAACGTTCCAAAGAATACAATGTATTTAGTTATGATTCTGGCTGTAAAAAGAAAGCTGTGAGCGATATTCTTGCCTCGGGGCTCATCTTGAAGTAAACACTGGGAAGCCGGCTTAAATCTGCAAGGTTTTTGAAGTCTATGAGCTTATGCTTACCTGACTCGTGATTTTCAGAGACACTTACTCTCAAAACTTATCTTCGTGAATGAAAATTGCTGTCTCCGTACATGGTTCACCAAGTTATATTTATTTTTTCTGATTGTTAGTAGTCTCTTTCTCAATTTAATCGCTGCGCAGGTTGTTTTCAGTCGAACATAAAACAAAACGCTGCACGCAGGACTACTCAAAATGCCGCGCGTAAATATCACATAACAAAACCATAAATAAAGGAAAATAAAACCTAAACATAATAAGATCTCTATCATGTTGAAGCTTAACTCTGTTAATATTCATTCAAAGGGCTCTGACAACTCGGACTGCAAATTTGGTGCTTGACAAAAGTGAGCACCCGTCCGGCTGGCCATATAAGTGATTTGGGGAATTTTTTGATCGTTTCCACCAAAATTCCATAATTATCACCCTGCATATCACATAGGAGCAGATTTTTCCGACTAAACAGTCCCGGTATTATGGAAAATTCTCTTCATGAAAACGTTTTCTAATGTGGTCAATTCTATAATCTTTTGCTCAAAGGAAGCGCTTGCTTCGATCGTCCTGGATATTGAATGTGCGCAATTTGTCTTGCAAAATTGTGAAAAACTGCAGAATTATAGGTTTAAATAGGGCAAGGAAGAACAAATCCTGTTCGAGGTCTGTATGATAAAAAACAGGCACACAGGCATAGCACTGTTTTCCTCAGACCTTCGGCTTAATTATGTATAAAAACACTGATAAAAAGTATGTTTAAAAGACTATTTTACACTCCACCAGATTTGTCGCCAAGATTTACTTGTAAAGTTAACCTGTAGAAGTTGAACACAAATCTTTTTCGAAACACAAAAAGACCGGCCTGAATTTTTTGTTATTTTGGCCATCCTTTTAGACAGATAAATGCAACGTGTTAATTGGCTGCAACTGAGGACTATCCTTGCATAAAATTATGTTTCGGAGATCTCTCCAACGAAGTGGTTGGAGAGACTATGAATGAACCTTATAAAAATAAAGGCAGTGTAGGTGGGTGACTCCGTTTCACTTCTTTTGTTTGGGAAGAATTTGTTTTCTAGGTCTAATCTACTGTCAAATCGAAGAAGATTGCTATTTTTTGGTGTACATATAAGACTATTAACTCGATGTAAAAATTGTTTCACAGTTGACCTGTCAAATTATTCTTCCCTAAGGAATCACTTTCCCTCAAAAGTCTCATGGATGTACCTTAAAGTTAACTGATTAATGTTTATTGTTTTATTGAAATATTAATTTATTAACGTGAGCTTCGCTTTTAGCCCTGGCTAAATCTATATATTACCTTTTGCGTCATCATAGCACACCAGCGGCCTTGATAACCAAACCACTATTTACACAAGGATAAAAAGTTAGTTTTCATAACATTTAGAAGTTTCTCTTGGGATCGTGACTAGCAGATATACTCTGACAGGGAAGTGGAATGAAGATTGAAGTACTTTCACTGCATAATAATTCACGTGATTACACGAGGCACGAACCCATTTCCTGGCCGATGGAAAGCCCCTGGTAAAAATTGTGCGGCAGCAGCAAAAACGTAGGGTAGAAAACACAGAAAAGGTAGATGAAACGCAAAATTGGAAAGTTGGTGTTACCGGGTATTACTTATAAAAGGGGTGATGAATGGTCCATTAAAATTTTTAACTGCTCGTAAAATTTTACCTTTGCTCGATTTGCTCGCAAAATTTAAGCGAGTGCTCGCTTGCTCGTGCTCCCCAAATTTTGCGTTGCTCGCAAGCTCGCAAAGCAAATTTTTTATTTCTGCTCGCGCTCGCAAAACAATCGCAGTGCTCGGCATGCTCGCGAATGCTCGCAAAGACCATTCGTCACCCCGCAAAAATATAAACGGGCATTGCAAAGCAAAGGGACGCGTGGCTGGGGCAAACCCTACCTTGGGGAAGCTGAAGTGCCAATTAACATTTGTAACGTTTTGGTTTTGTTTCACTGATTTGCTAGTGGGTCTGGTACAGCATGTCATGAAACAAAACAATTTTGTATACATATTTCAGATAACCATTGCTTGCTCTTGGATCTTTGGGATCGTTATCGCTTTTCCACTGTTCCTCTCAAGGAACTTTGACAAGGAAAAGGATTGGTGCGTTTCTACTTGGTCTGAAGAATGGATGGGTAAAGCCTATAGCATGGTTTGGTTTCTGTTTACATCATTTTTCCCGGTTACTTTCATGATCGCTCTATACTCCCAAGTCGTGTATACTTTGTGGTTCACACGTTCAAAGCCAAGAGGAAATCAGCATTGTGTGCAACAGGTTCGAAACTAAATTAAAAACAACATGCCTTATACCAATTTATTCCTGCGAGAAAAAGTTCTCTTTTTGGCCATGCAGAAATTTCTTTGTTGATCAATCTTGTTCGGTCAAGATAGCTGGATATTCCCTGGAGCTGGTACACTTGAGCTACCAGTTTTCATTGATCGCCCAGTCGAAGTGCCACTTAACGCATGTTTAAAGTGAAATTTTTCGTTTCATTTAACGTCCTCCTTTGTAATAGCTCTATTCTTAAGCGCAAAACCTTTCATGATTCTTTATTTGATCATTGTTATTTATCTTGTTATAAATAGCTCCCGATTTCACAGTGTGAGTTCTGTCTTGATAAGCAATGAAGAAACGCATGCATAAATCGAGAAATCATACCTCTAAAAACCTCTACACATTTTTCGCATCCTTTATAAATGAGCCAATCGGCTTGTTAATGTGTTTCCCGTAAAACCCTCCACGTTTAGTTATATTGGAATCGAAATCCACGTAGTACGTGTCAAAAGCTCGGGGTGGGCAAATGCCCGACCCCCGGGCCACGCAAAATTTGATAATGCCCCACCCCCGAGACTGACAAGGTAGGCAAATGTTCCCCAGTAGCCCGGCGGAGGGAACTGGGCGTAGCTGGATTTGTCTGATGCATAAACACACAAAAAAGAACTTGGCCAATATCCAACCACCTTGACCTCACGCTCGGTCAATAACGCGTGTGTGTAGGTTTACGTCACCACCGTCATTTGGTATTAGTGAGTTACCTACATAGCTGCTGGTCCCGTATACTCACCCGCACCAGGGTTTACTCTGTTCCACAAAACAACAAGTTGAAATTTTTAATTTTTGTTTTCAGGGTGTACTGAAAGTACGCAAGCGGGTCACCTTGATGGTCATAATAGTCAGTATCATTTTTGGAGTAACCTGGCTTGCAGACTCGTTTAACTACTTCCTTTACTTCTATAAGCCTTCCTTCAGTAAGCTGACATTCGCAACAGCTAACATTTTCATCCTGTTCAATTCTGCTATCAATCCTATTTTGTATGCTTTGATAAATCAGCGATACAAAGAGAAAATGAAAGGAATATTAAAATGCAAGTGCCGTCCAGAACCAAACGGGATGTTTTCTGTTAAAAATCATGAGAAAGTGGAAATAGCGTTATCCCCTTTCACCAAAGCCAATTAACGGACAAACGTAGCCAAGGGAGTGATTTCTGATAATTTAATTTATTTAAAGAGTTTGCCTTAATTAATACCTGTCTGGATTTATTAAAACGTGGCTAAATAAATTTCAAGTGGATTTTAACTATTTGACATCTAAGTGGAATGGGAAACAGTTAAAAGTCACTAGATGAAGCTAAACAATAACATCGTTTTTGCTGGCAATATACGATAAAGTTTTCTCGCAGAAGTAAGAGGATTTTGTGATGAAATAAACAACATTTGAAACGTCCAGAAATTGTAATCTTTTAGTCAGTCAAACCGTGAGGCCACAGCTCAGTGTTGGCCAAAAACAGATTAAGAATCCACAATCTTTGAGCACAGAATAGGCTTTCTAAGACAAAATCACCTAAACTAACACTCACGAAACGTTTTTAGGCTTGACACAAAGTATTCTATTAACACGAGCTCAACTGCACAGACCTGAGATTTAATTTGTCTGTCAACACTTTAGGTACGTCACACAATAAATGACTTTCGCGGCAATCACAACACTTCCCAAAACCACTCATAATATTCCCACGCTCAACACGGGCAAAACATCGTCAAATTGCTCCGTAAATCTTTCACTTTCTCCACATAAATTGTCACATGGAACTTTTCTCGACTCACTGACAGTCGATTTATTCAAAACCAGCGGTTGAAAAGGAGACATACAGCCCCCGCCTTCCACACAATTTTTTACCAAGTCTTTGGCCTGGTCAGAAATCAGCATGAATTTCCATCTTGCCGAATAGATTTCAACCCTAGAACCTATACTTTGTGAGGCCAAAGACTTGTTACTGCCAACAAGAAAGCTCGCAATATCCAATTTTTCCATCTCAAGCCTGGGATGCAGCCCGAAATGAGACGAAATACCAGAAGATATTGGACGCAGCAGACTTTGCCAGACGTGAAAATTGTTCTTTTATAAGGCTTAATGATGGCTTTCGAAAAACTTTGCTCAAGGCAGCCAAAAAAACTCTAAGACAACCCACTATGAGAGCCGAGTTTAGTCTAATACGCGCGCTGATTTCAAACTGACATACGCAGAGAATTATGGGAAGTTACCAAAAACATTTTTTTGGGCGGGAGGGGGGGGGGGGGGGGGGTGGACTAATAGGTTAGTAGACAGTGAGAAACTCATCGAAGTGTATCTACTTTTGCCTATCCGTTACCGATTAAATAAATAAAAAGGAACTATGAAAAAAAAAACATGCTCCACTACAAGACTCAGTCAGAGGGTATATAAGAGAGATTTCTGTAGTCATGTTTTTGCAAATCCAGACAGATATGTATTTAAAACGTGGCAGTAAAAACAGCAACTGGTTGGTTAATTAGAGGCCAACCTTTTACCTTTGAGTTGGAGAAAAGGGCTTGAGTCAGTGTTGGTGGGAAGTGCCGTGTTTGCTGGCAGACTAGGTTGTGAGGGTCAATAGGGACCTTACGAAACCACGACGACGACGGCAAAGAAAACGTCAAATAACAATAGGTTTAATGAGCAAAACAACAACTCTGCACGTACATCCCGCTTTTTTGTACATTTCTTTGCCTTCACTGCGCGACTACGACGTGAGGTTTGAGGTTGGGAATGTTTTGAATGAATAATGAAACAGTTATTGAATTTGGAACCGCGACAGTGTTAGCTCTGTCGGTAGAGCGCCCAACTGCAGTGCGGGAGGTCGCCGGTTTAAATCCCGGGGCCGCATCAATATTCGGGCTCTTAAAATAACTGAGAAATGAAGGTATTCCCTTTGCACTGCAAGCGACTAGACCTTCGCGTGTTTCCGTGGACCACGTCAGGAGACGTAAAATTACTCTCCCACAATTAGTACTTTCGTGCTAAATACATTGTCACTCAAGTAAAGTGAATTTTTTTGGATTTTTTATGATATGAATAATCGAGGAGGGTGTTACCTGCCGAGACCCCTGATCTGCAGAACATTTTTCTTCATATTATATCCATCATTATCAATCATTAATTATACCATAGGATCTGGGTTAGGGTATTGTGCTATGTATGTGACTGAGGAGATCTTGTGGAGGGGAGCTTCGTGAAGCAGAATGTTTTGCAACGACGCGTTAGTAAACTTTTAAATGAATCTCCCTACGGCCGACAAAATCGAACGAACAGGCGCTACATGTTTTGAAAAACTAGTGACATGAAATCATAATATCATTTTTGACTAACCTTTGTGATGATTCATAGCGTTGAGATTGCATTTTTATTTATGTCTTTCAAACGTTCGAGGCTAGAACGCGAGCAAATCAGGCAGATATTACTGGACTTGGAGCTATTGACCTCTGACACGAGTTTCAAATTAGAAAATATGTTTTTAAAGCGAGCGGAACGAGATTTTCGGGTCGCGAGGCGGCCCAGCTAGCGATAAAATCGCGATGAGTCTTCGAACCGCGAGCCAAATTTTCATATAAGACGAAGGACTTCTTTGAAGTCTAAAATATTACTTGAGAATATAAACAACAAATCTCTGTCGGCGGTGCGGTCCGGAAGGAAATCTTGCCGAGTCAATTTGACAGTTCTATTGTCTTTTGAAGAAAAAACAGATGACGCTCGCGCGTGCGCATAATCGGGACACTGTCCCTTTAATATGAAAGAAAATCATCACAGTTCCAGACGCTACTTTTGCAGCTGCGAAAAGATGCCTGAAAAAAATTCAGGCATGTCCAGGATTCGACACCTTAGCCTCTGCGATAACGGTGCAGCGCTCTATCAATTGAGACAACAAGCCAACTGGGAGCAGGACGTTGAATTGGTTCGTTATAAACCCGTTTAAGAATATGGGGTCATGCAATACTTGAAAGACGACGAGAATTTCAAGCACAAGCCATAAATTAGAAATGTTTTAATAATTTAGGAGTTATACGCAAGAATTTGTAATCGTTATTTGCAGGCTCCTGTTGGTGGCTAAACAAAAAAAATGCATTCTCTTGTTCACTTTAAAATATGAACATAGCTTACTCACCAAGAGGGGTGCTCTAGATTTCAAGTGAAGGGGATGATCAAAGGATGTTTTTGGGTTTGAAATTTTCGATTCCGGGATTTTTTTTTGAGTAGGAAAATTCGCAAGTATTTTTTTGGTGGCTTTCTTTAAGTAGGGATTTTTGGGGTATCCAAAACAATCTGAAGATTTTCCACATCTACCAGATGCGGAAAAGATAACTTCAGATGGTATGATGAATAAACACACACAAACATTCAGTTTCTAACGTTTTCATTTTTCATGTCATATCATTTTTAAATGTTTTCTGGACAATTTTAAGGCCTGGAAATTTGGCGTGGGATTCTTTGGGGGTTTTAATTTTTGGCTCATGGATTTTTTTGGGTTTTGAGTCTTACCCCCATGAGATCATAACCGTTACTTGAAATCCGGAGTACCTCGGCCCCCTGAGGCTTACACTAGGAAGCTCAACACGTTGTCTTCTGTAAATGAAATGTTGCTTGTGGTGCCATGAAACTATTATTGTTCTAACTGAAAAGTTTCATTTACCGGAAATGATCTAATGGATGCCCGGGGCGTTCATTTAATTTAAGGGGTCCAAGAAGGGGCGTTTAATAAAAACGAGACGTTTAAAAGGGAGAAGTGTTTGTTCTCATAACTGTAACAATCACAACGAAACTGATTTGCTTTAGGGATAGCAGAATATGTAGTCTATCAATAGCTTACTTCGGAATAGAGTGATAGCCTGGGACACAAACTAAGCACGCACTCATTTATGGGATTGTTTGGGGGGACAGGTTGAGCAGCCACCTTGAATTATGGCGAGACTCCCCTGGGCTGGCATTTTTTTGAATACCAAAGGCAAGGCTTATCCAGCTGCATTTTCTTTCCGGTTGTTTTGGCTCAACGGCAAAGAAGTCATCTCTGAAGCTGTTTCCCGGTGCATTCTTCTGTTTTTTCTCGAGGTAAAATCGCCCCAGGCACATATGCTTTCTTCAGCTTCACATTTTCATGTTTCCTTCTTTTAATTCCACCTTCTGTTTTACTATTTTGAGCTGTTTGAACCCCGCTGAAACACTTCACTTCACTTTCCGCCATGATTGTTTACATTCGCGTCCCCCCAAATAAATCCATAAATGAATGCGGGCGCGGCTAGTTTGGGTCCCAGGCTATCACTCTTTTCCGAAGTGAGCTATTGATACGTCTCAGCCGTATAGAGATTCATATCGCGCTTTCAAATCTCAACCTCGTTGTCAGAATCCTCGCTCAGGATCATTGTGTTGTAAGTCTATCTTTACTTTGAACTTGCCGTTGAACAATGCGTAGCCCCTTGTTAATCAAACAAAAAAAAAATGAATAAATTGAGTGATTTTGCTCCTTCATACCAACTGCTACAATTCTAGAGTGATTGTCATGGGGGCGGGACGTCTATTAGAGAGAGTCGTCCAATTACAAACTTTATACTACTACAGGAGAAATTTCTGCAATTTGATTCGCTTAGAGCAGTGGTATTTCAGCTTAATTTGAAATACCTATATGTGAAAATTACAAACCTTTTGCGGGTAGGGGTATAAACAAATAATAGCAGAATTTGTACGTGATATTTGGCATAAATACCACTCGCGATATTTCAAAATTGTCTCAAATTTCACTCGCCTAACGGCAGGTGAAATTACGTAAAACAATTTTGAAATATCACTCGTGGTATTTATGCCAAATATCACTACAAATCATGCTTTAGCATTACCTATACTAATATAATGATTGTATAGGGTGGGTTTTAAAATAAGAGGTGTCTATTAGATCATTTACGAAACATAACAATTTGCTGGTTGATTGGGTTTGATCGACAGGTTTAGGGGAATGAAGAGACATATGTAGACGACATTTCGTAAGTACTACGTAAGACCAACATCTTTGACCTAATGCTTGGTAAAGAGAGCTCAGTTGTGACAAGAGAGGATAAAGGGGCTAGCCCTTTTATCCTACATTAAGGCTAAAAACTGCGACATTAAGTAATTTTTGATCAGTCTGCTGGAAGATACCAATTCTTATGGAGACAGAAAGGAACCGTACTCTACAAAGGGGTAGCCTTTGTGCTTCGCCTTAAAATTCTACTTGAGTATTTCTACTAAGAGTTTCTACTCAGCTTAGGCTAATTTTTGAGCCAGCCGTACGTTAATGTTGAAATATCACACTATAGAGTTTACAAAACGGATACACATTTAAAAACAAATAGCGTTGGCCAAATTTAAGACCTTTCTCGATCTGCATAATACTTTTATTAGATCAATCTCAGCCTCGTCCAATAATTCCTAAATGTTTATAAGAACAGGTGACGTTCAATAGTCATAACTTAGCGGGTAATCACTATATACAAGGATAAATAAGCTTTTCCACTGCTAATAAAAAACGATGGAACCACTCACTTAGCATATGAATATTTAAGCTAACTTGTAATTCAGTATAAACCAATAAATAAACGGGCTTGTGCAGGCAATTGGTTTTTAGAAACAAAAGCAAAAATTACATTGAAATTCTACCGCTGTTCATGACATAACCGTCAAACCTTTAACTGAACAGCTGCTGAGTAAAATGTTTCTGACATCATGCTGATAGACTTAAGACGTCCTGTTTTTAAGGCATATGTTTTGACAGTTCTTCCACCAGCTTCGATAGAGCAAACAGGGGAAAACGCAGGATTGGAATTCAGAAAGCCACTTTCCGGGTATTTGCAAAGTGCACGGGTGAAAACTGCTTCTTTTTATTTGAATACTTAAGTCGTGCAAAAAAAAAGATGGATAATAAAGATGGATGAACAGGAAGGCCAGGAAGGGATCGATGTGTAAAACGCAGTCATCCATGAGGAAAAAGCTAAAAATAATATTCCACCTCGACAAAAGTTATGTGACATAAAAACGTCCATTTTAAGGAGCTGTTGAGTCAAAGACCAAAACAATTAACCAAGCAATGTAGAGGAACTTCAAGTTTTATGTCATACAGATATAACGTGGCACTTTATAAACACATGCGCGCCTTTAGGTAAACATTGGTACACGTGATTCGGAGTGGACATTTTCTTTTCGAGCTTCTTTTGCATCGACTTGTTATTCGTTCATATTGCAATAGATAGTCAGAACACGGATTACCTTTTGCGGTAGGGTATTAACAAATGTAAATAACTTTATAGAGGCAGAAGTGCGATCTCATTGGCCCAGCATTTTTAATTATCGACTTAGTACTTTGTATATTGATATATATTTTATAACAAAAAGACTCGGAAACCGTAAATATCGATAACCTGATCCTATATAAGATCTTTATGGGTAAAAAATGTCTCTAAATCCTCTCTTTTTTTAATTGTAGGAAGCAATGGACTTTATCTACAGGGAGCAAGGCCCAGCCGAGATTGCCGTAGCAACAGTGAGATCGTTACTCGTTATTGTAAACATCAATGGAAACTCTTTTGTTTGTCTCATCATAGTAAAGAACAAAGACATGAGGTAAGTGCCGGTATACGTATACTGCCCGCAACGTTTTGTGGGGGTGTGTTCGAGCAACTCGCTCGCTACACGATGAGGTACCAGGAATCTGATTTACACCTTGGCCTTTATTCTTCTTTGACTTCTGCTAACAATATTAATCTTCCTACTCTTCTCACTCTTTTCTACTTTTTTACTCTTCTCTACTACTAGTTCAAGTAAAGTAGCGGGTTTTTATAGCCAAAGCTGGACGTGTTTGGGTTAGCTGACCGGTAGAGTTTCTATTGTATATCTTATCGCTAACATGGCAACAGGTTTGCTATTGTTAGGGAATAGATTAGCCTACGCACACTCGCAACAGACAAGTACCAAAGAACCAAGGTTCGCTCTAACACCACAAACACGACCACCTGTAAAAAACTAAAATCTGACAATGTCAAGTGAAAAACATTCCTAATATGGCAATAAGTAAATTCGCGAGCTAAGCATAAATTCAAGTACAAGTAAAAACAAAAGATCAAAACAGGAAAACAGTACATGGACAAAACAAGACTTAGTGAAACAAAAACTAAACTTAAAAGATAACATAGATCCGTCTTAAAAATAACTTTCAAAATACTTCACAACAATTTACACATTTTTGTATAAGAAAAATAGCCTGCAATCTTCTCACTCCAGAGCATTATGAGAACAACGAAAGTAAAAAGTGAAAAGACAAAGTCAATGTAGTTTTCGAAGTTTTAGGATTCATTTTCTAATTAGCCTTCAATGCGGGGGTCGAACCAATGGGCTTGCAGGTTGAAATTGCATAATCTCCCCTTAAGAAGTTTTTGGCGCGCGATCCGCAAGTCACCCGCAGCTCATGCTCCCCCTCCTCTTTTAATCTTGATACAGTTGGCTCCCGATAACTCGAACTATAGTCGATTTCCTCTGGATTTCTCGCTTCAAACTTCCACTGTAATTTTACCCTCGGTTACTCAAACCCTCGATAACTCGAACCTCCCACTAACTCGAAGTAATTTTTGTTTTCCTTCGGGTCATACCACGTTTTAAGCCCGTGATACGTCGGAAAATAAAACAGTGTACTGAAGTCCGAAACATTGAATTTATTTCAAAACAATCATGTCAATTCTTTGTCTTTACATTTTTATCACTTTACTGGTAAATTCAAATTCAGTGTCTATCCCTGTATCTTAATCAAGCTTTGTTGCTTAATTCCTTGTTCAAAATATCAATCATGCCGTATCTCTTGCTGCCCTGAAGTGAAGTGTGCATATCCTTGAATTTTCTCCACATACATTTTCTTATTTGCTTGTGTCCGGCTATCTGCTTCGAACTCCCGATAACTCGAACTCCCGAGTAACTCGAAGTTCTAGTCTTCGGGAGTCGACTGTTTGAGAAATATTTAGTCCAATCCGTATCAAATATTCCGCTTTGGGAAAGTTCGTATTAGAACTCCTATATCAGAATTTTTTTTTGTTTTTTTTTTTTGTTTTTGTAAAAAAAAATTAGAGCCGTTTTCAATTAAGATTTCTCAAACTTCACCATTCGCACACTCGCATATCGCGCTCGCTCACAGATTATTGAGCTCAAGAGGGGCTGCTTGCAGTATATATATGATCAGGACACCGTGGTCCTCTTTTTTCTGCCGTCCTCTTGCCTAAACTCACTATTATCATGTTTCTTGAAGTACCCTTTTCCTAGGGGAACTAACTAAGACAATTTTTCTGGTTTCCCCAAGGACATCAATAAACTATCTTCTTATGAACCTCGCCATCGCAGATATGACGGTGGCCACATTTTTAGCGCCTCGATATATTATTATCCACAACTTCATTCACCCGGATGGGGTTGCTGGAAATATTCTCTGCCGGCTACTGACAGGAGGAAACTTCGCCTGGATCGGAGCTGGCGCATCAGTATTTACCCTAGTTACCATAGCAACTGAACGCTATTTTGCTGTGATGTATCCTTTTGAAAACAAAGATAGCTTAGCGGTCGTAAACTTAAGGTGAGGAAATGCAATGTGATTAAAGGCGAGTGATTTTATTTCAATTTAATTTTTACACTCTTAGAAAAATATCATTTCAAGTCTTTTCAAGAAAGACAGCTGAGGAGTCAAAGTTATCGAATAAATAGACCGAACAATTTATTATCCGCATCTTGAAGCTAAATAGCAATTCAAGAACATTTATAAATGAAAACTATTGCATCATAAAGGGTATTTTTCTTCAAAAACTTATGCCCCAATGTGTTTGAAATAAATTAGCCCCCCCCCCCCCTTCATTTTTTATATTGAATAATAATGAACATGAAGTTTAATTCTAATAAATGTGCATCCTAATTTATTTGCCATTCAACCAAAACAATTAAAAATATATGTCATAATCTACAGAGGCCA
>OZ037780.1:21892335-21904835 GCA_964035525.1 Porites cylindrica
AATGGCGACGTAGTTTATGCTCAAACTTGGAAGGTATTAACCCTGAAAAATCCTATCGAGCCACGTTAATTTAATCTTTTCAACCTTGCATTTTATTTAATTTTCGGTGTAAGAAAAGGGAAATTAGAAGGAATATAAACCACATTCTGTTCGTCTGCTTCTGACGTGACAACGATTGGATTTTAATTTTAAAGTTCCATATATACAATATATACACAAGATATTCTTAGTTTCATGTAAACATTTTAACTCGTCAGGGGCACCAAGCGACTTTTTTCTGTAAAATAACTGTTCGAAGGAGCAAATATTGCCTAAATTTTTTTCTTTCTGGATAACCGTTCCATTCGTCTAAAATATTCGGACATTTTCTGAAAGCTTAACTACGATTTTCGGAGGTTGTGTTAGTCACATTTTAATGCCAAGATATTGCGATTGTTGTTAAAAAAAGGTCTCCTAAAACGTTCGGTGTAAAGACAGAACGTCCCCTAAAATTTTCTAATGAAAGCAAAGCTACTTCATGTCCTCGTACTTTCGACCGGACCAATAAGGGTAGCTTACACTTTCGGATGAGACGAAAAAGCCACCTAAAACGTTCATGACGACCAAAGTTCGCCTAAGACATCCGAACAGATAAATAGTTTTTAGGGCAACTCTAAATTACCCAAACAGATTTCTAAAGCACAGAGAAAACCATTTGAGACACTCCTGGCGTACTTGGAAACATTCGTTCGTTGGGTGCTCCTGACTTGTTATATATATTTTAGATAATTACATTATCAAACAACCAATGCATTGCTGAATGCATTTCTTTATAAATATGATCCTTTACCCACTTTACTATTGAGCTATTTAACAATCATGTTTGTCATTTCCTTTAACTCCTTTTCCAGTTGGTTGAAATAAAAACTGGAAATCAATTTTAAGCCTAATAAAAGACTGATATCAAACCGTGCAATCAGTACCAACCAATCATCATTTGATTACTTGGGGCCTCTTCATACATTAAAGCCCCATTTTCCGAGATCGTGCCTTGACCTGTTTCCTTTGTTAAAAAAATTCCATAATAGAAGGTGGGCTAGCCAACATCCTCTTTCTAGCTACAAGACACATCCGCTGACCAGCTTAAGAAATTCGTAGTTTGACTGGCTAAAGAAATACAGACTGGGCCCGTTGTAGCTCGGTTGACAGGGCACATATGAAGAGACCCTGTTAGCAATAATACTGAATTTCATTTCATTATTTTTAGTTTTTACTCATTGCCAAAATTAGAGTGTAAAATAGCCTCTTTGGTTCGCGAAATAGAAAAATGTATTGGAAATAGAAAATTATAACTCAACACTTAAGTAGCTAAGACTCGTAACTATATGTTCAAAAAAAAAAAGACTAAATAAATAGTGCGGTATGTTATTATGTCATAGAGTAACATAGCAAGATAGATTGTCATATTTTACACAATTTGTATTTTTTTAGGAGACTGGTGCTCCTAATTGTGGTTACAATGTTTATACAATCTAATAGCAATAAAAAAAATGTACACTTTCAAGCCTAACCAAGTGTTTTTTTATCTTTGTTTCTTGATACCTTGTGCCATTTTACGGCGATAAAGAGACAAATGATACTGAAACCTTGCAGTGTATCGGCTTTTTCCAAGCGTAGTATTAAGTCTCTTTTAGCTTTCGTCGTCTCAACGAAAACCCAAAGGTACAATCAGAAGTCCATAAACAGGGATTAAGATCAAGTCGTAAACTTGGTTTTGGCTTTGCACAGATTGTTTCCAAGCACAAACCGTTCCAGTTTGATTTAATTCGCATACAGGAAACTATTTCAATTGACGTAACTCGTTTCAGTTCTCCTTATGGGCAGTCACATCTAAGCGATTTTCAAAATAGAAATTTACAACCTTGTAATTCTAGTTCACCTCATACCGCAGGTGTAGCCCTCGCCTTGGCTCAAGTCTTGAATGACAGCCTGTTTGAATTGGCATCGAGGCATAGGTGATTCCCTTGAATGAACTCAAGTTTCTGAGGCAAAAAGACAAAGATAATTCTGATCATCAGCCTGTTATAGATCTGGATCTATCTTCATGTGGAAGCTGTCTCTTGAGGATTGCCTTGGGGGGTCTTCGAGCTTTTGCCACCTTTTAAGAACTGGCGATCCCTGGGATGTGCGGAACTGACTACGGCGAAGTGACGGGGATCGTCTCAATGAAGCAACTAGGGAGGAGGCAGACCCTGTGCTGCTACTTTTGAATCCCGGAAGAGATAAGAGAGGGGAATCTGTAGGGATGCCATTTGGAACTTTTGGCAGGCGACGAGGCTTGTAAACAGGCTTCTTTGAAGCATCCAAAAGCCAATAAGTCGGCACGTTTCCTTTTCCCTAGTAAACAATAACAAGGATTCAAAAACCAAATAAGAGCAAAGCTTTCTACATGGTAGGCAACATTCAAATCAAGTGAAATCCCCACAAAAATGATAGGTCTATCTCCTAATCTCCATTCTGCGTTATCCACTTAACGTGGAACCGCGAGCTGCAAGAGAGTGTTTTCACTTCAAAGTTTCCAACATTCTGACGTCTTTTCTATGGTCGATTAAGGAACAGACAATGGAAAATCGTTGTCGATTTGTTCTTTACAAAAACACTAACAGTTTTTGACGTCCATTTTTGTTGAAGTTTCTTGGAAAATCGCGCGCGGTAGAAAAGGAAAAAATTGTGCCCCCATCAAGTCATTTCCAACGGGTCTTTACCATCATCCACCAATCAGCGGGCGAGAAATCACGCAGTTGTTGTAAAAATTACCTGCACTAGACTAGACTAGTAACGTGCAGTTACTAAACTTACCTTAAGATAAACCTCGCCTCTGCTCTCAACAACAAAGCCTCCTATGGCTTCCAGTATTCTCTTCGTAACTTCGCTTATGTGGATTCTTAAAGCTAAAAGTTAATTGGCAAAGAAAAAGGTAATAACCAACTAGAAATAAGTTAAATTCTGTGCTGTATAAAAGAAAAAAGGCTCTATTGGCTTGCAAACAGATAACGCACGCAGGAGCCGACCTGACGCACGACATTACTCTATCTCAGTCCCCTTCATTGTGGGTTTGCTATTCTGACAGACAAGGACACAAATTCAGTGACTATTTCTTACGAGAAACGAGCAAATCGCTGGCAAATTCCCTTTGTTTTACTGTCAGTAATAATGATTGTTATTATTATACATTTTAATTTTTATTAACGTGATTAATAAGAAGAACAGCAATACAAGAAGAAATCATCATCATCATCATCGTCATTATTGCTATCTTATAGCTGCTGATGATGTTTTGAAAAGTAGTACAAGATGAAAGAAGGTTAGAAGAAGAAAGCCTAATTGAACTCCAACCTTCCCCATTCGATTCCATTCTTGACGCAGTGTTCACAGTATCACCAAAAAGGCAGTACCGGGGCATCGTTATACCAACCACACCGGCTACAACAGGACCTAGGAGGAAAAAAATCATTAAATTGGTAATCAGTAGACCTCGAATAGAATAGTCATAGAATAGAATAGTCATGGGAATTGATTGTTCATAGGAAATTAACAAAAAAGAACGAATAAGGTTTTCTGGATCACTTTTAAAAACTCGCTTCCTTTTTGGTGATTTTTTTTTTTTTTTCATACTTTCATTTACAACTGCCTAAGTTGCGTGAAAAACTGAAATTATCTTTCGTGTTTTATTGCCACTTTCGTGCATTTATTATCGATATTATATATATATTATTATTATCATTATTATTTTTATTATTATCATTACTGATTTGTCAGCTGGAAAAACAGTAATGAATTCATAACATTTTTCAGTAAAAGGCACCGTTCTTCAGTAATGCTTTGACACTTTTTTTGCTCCTACATTTTTATTGCCAAAAGGTTTGGTGATATCTTAGGTGAAATGATGCTTAATATCACCTGATTAATAAGACCAAAAATTCTAATTTTTAAGGATATAATTACAGTGCAGCCTCATATTAAAATTATTAGACGGTGGTATATAAAAATGTAATAAACTGACTTATGATGTACATTATTACAGACAACGAAGAATTACCACTGTGTATTCCAACGCGTAGCTTGAGTTTGTAGTCACTTTTGTGTCGAACTGTAAAGTCTTTCTTCACAGCGTCGACCAGATGTAACGCCATGCGCGCTATCTCTCCTGCGTGATTGTGCCCATTTCTGATTGGTAGACCTGATACCACCATGTATGCGTCACCAATTGTCTCCACCTGCCGGGCAGAAGGAGCGCACTAGAGTACAAGCAAACAACGGCACGAAATTGGAGGTTGAACGAGCCCTATGTTTAACATTTATCGCGAAGTTTATGCTTTTTTGCGATGTTTGAATATAATAAAATTAAAATATAAAAAAATATGGACATTGAAGTCAATTTTGTCACAAGGACTAGCATTGGATTGGTGTTTTATTATTTTGAAGAAATTTTGCATTTAGATTCGCGCTATAATTTAGGTATGACTAGCAGGCTTTGCTCATCAGTTTCTACATCCAGAATCCCTCCCTCCATTACAAAAAAAACAGCCCATTTTATTGTGACATTGCAAAAATAAGTAGCATTATACCGTTAAGCAGCGAAAAAAAAAACAAACAAGCTGCGTTTAAAATTGATCGTAGCAGTCGCTTTGTGGATTAGATGTTTACGTTGTCATTTAAAACAAAATTACAATTTAAAGTCGATATGATGTGTCCTTACCCCGAGGTTTAGTTTGTGTTTAACAATTCAAATTAATGCCAAACATTTTCATCAATTACAAGTCGAAAATTTAACCGACACATTTTATAATACTAATACACAGTATTACTTATATAAAAACGATTTGTAGGGTTGAACAACATTTTATAAGTAATAAAATTTCTCACAGCTATTTACAATTTAAAATGAACAATAATATTGTATTCTTTAATCAGAGCTACAGAATACGCTAACTAAAAACAATTGTATTTTTCAGTTTTAATGGGATAAGATGTTGAGTAATTAATTTGCCTATAGCAGCCAAAACTCAGCATTAATTTCTGCCCAAATTATTACAGTTATTAAACCATGCAGCTTGTGTTATCAAGCATCATGCTTTAAGCTTTAGTTCTGTCCAACCTCCTTAACATAAAGCAATAAATAAAACGTGATACTGGGAAAACAATTCGTTTGGTCCAGAAATGACCATGCTACCTTTCATTTGGACGCATGAACCTACCTGTCAAGTTCCGTTGTGTGAAGTTTCAGTTTAACCAGAGATGGCGTCGAAAACGCGCAAAAATATAGGAAGACCGAACCCAAACATGGTTGCGGCGGGTGCTCTATGAAAACTTTATGAACCTGGCTTTATATTACCAGTTGAAAGACTGGTTGATTGATCATTCATCTTGACATAAACTCCGTCAAAGATAATGAAAAAAATTAGAGTCTTGCGTACAATATCATTTGTCTCTGCATGTAAGGTCCTTCTTATCTCAAGCTGACGTCCTTTCCTATTCTCCACTTTATTCTGTGTTAAAGCGGTAGTAGTGGTTCCTTGCAACCAATAAAAAGTTCAGAGAGGAAAAGGAAAAACTGTTTACCATTATTTTATCAATAAGACAATAATTCATAAATCTTACCTTGTATACATCGTATTCACTTATTATATCGTCAAATAAGGTGTATAAGTCATTTAGTAGAGTCACAACCTGTAGACATTGTTAAGAAAATGAAATGTTCCGTTGATGTGTTAAAAATACTTGTTTTGCATGTGCTAAGGGTTTCCTCGAAACGTACCGTGGCCACCAAAATAAAACAAACGATCAGCGAGAACGACAAAGAAATAACTAGTAGAAATATTTAAAATGGCAATAAGTAAGATAAACACGATGGATAATGATGATGGCCGACAAAGAGAACTAAGGCGATTGGGAGGATACGGATTAAGGCAGGAGATGATGATAGTGATAATGATGATGACGATGACGATGATGATGAGAAAAAAGATGATGGTGATGATGATAATGATGATGATGATGATGATAATGACGATGACGACGATGATGGTGATGATGATGATGATGATGATGAGGAGGATGATGATGAGGAGGATGATGATGAGGATGAGGATGACGACGGGGATGATATAGAAGCGAGATGGAGAGAAAGTGCAAAGGGAGGAGGACAATAGTAACAAAGACTGCATGACCAAGATTTTCATTGCCTACTACTTGGAAACTTAACAACGTAGGTAGACTCCATAAGTTAAATGGCTCCATACATGCGTAATATACTCACTTGAAGGGGAGTACTCTCTGCCGAGAGTTCGGTAAAACCCACAATATCACTGAAATAAATTGAAACTTCATGGAAACTCTCCGCTTCAACTGCTTTGCCTCTTTTGAGCTGTTCTGCCACCGGTCTGGAAGAAAAGTTTAGAATAATGATGATCAACAATGTTAAAAACAAATGTACTAATTCGTATCAAACATTAACCTTTCAAGGCGCCCCTAGTGTTATTGAAATGGCTCTTCGGCTTTTAATGCTTACAATTCCTTGACCAATCAGGTCAATAACCAGATTTTAAGATCATCAACTGATGTGATACAAGTCCATTTAACTCTAAAGATGACTACCGCACAGGTTATCGAAACGTCAGTCACTGTCAACAACAGTCCTATTCAGGACTACGGTGATCACCAGGACGTTCATATTCCACCTACTTACGAAATGACTCCAGGTTCAAACCTTTCACGTTTTAAAATTAAGTAAGACGAACGCTAGCCGGCTTAGCAGTCAGTTTTTTGGTGTGTTTTTCGTGTTTCGTTAAGTAAGAGGTCAAAAGAGAAAAAAAGAACACAGATTAGTTCTCTCTGCCTTCTTTCTCTCACTCCTCCCCCATCGCTTTCTCCTTTGAACTCTATTTAGCTTTCGCGCGGCTCGGCATCTTACTTTACGAACCACATACGAAAACACGCCAAAAAATTGTCTCCAACGCAGACTAGATGAACGCACCTTGAGAGCATCCTTTCCAAAAGAGCGTCTGTCTTTTTCTTCTCCAGTTCTTTCGATCACGAGCTCCTCCAAATTATCTGCATACTTCTCCATCATGTACACCACATTGTCAAAAATGTTTGTCTTCCTTTAAAGAAAAACCGAAACGAAGAAGGTACTCGCCTTTTGCGCGCGAATGAATCACTCTTTCTTACAGGTCGGATGCACTAAGTCTCTTTGACTCTTCCTACTCAGTTGGGTGTTTGGTCTCGTTTGGTGACAATTGTTTATTGAGTGCAAAAAGAAATAACAAAAACGAAAGAAATGTCTGTGATGTCATTAACAGGAAGCTAACAAGGTTGGTTTAAGAAGCGTTCTTTAATTTACTAGTCGCAGTAAGAGTAACAGTAGCGTAGTTTTTTTCCTGTAAATACTGAAGCGCATTTTTCCTTTTGATTGTTATGTAAATGTGAATGTTGTTCACAGTAAATGTTCTCTATTAGATAAAAATAATGCTTAATGACAATATTTGTAATAAATCATATTACTAAAACGAAGAACGGGGAACGGAACTGATGTGCACGGGAACGTAAAAAGTGGAAAGTGGAAGATGGGAAAAACGAGAAAGTGGAAATTGGGAAATAACAGCTGATACCCTAACCTTATCAGCAACTTCCTTCACATTCTTTCTTTTGTTCCCATGTTTTCATTACCCGTTCCCTGTCCTCGGTTCCTGGGGTCGTTCTCCGATCCCTGTTCCGTGTTCCTCGTTTTAGTAACATCATTCCGTCTACACTTTATAACGGTAACTTACATTCCGTTGTTGGTTAAGATCTTGTTCATGATCTTTTTGATCTCGTGGAAATCCGGCCGTAAATCTGGGCTCTCCTCCCAACACTGTTTCATTAGTTCACGCAGCTCTTCAACTCCAGTTATCAGCTCTGATACCGTTGGACGGAAAGGCGGAAATTCTCCATTCTGTACCTTGTCCACGATTTCTATAAGGTGTAATAGCAGTAGGAATGGATTAGCCTTTGTTTACCCAAATCAATGCTCTCTGTAGTCTGCGTCGGAAACGAAATCTAACTCCGACTAGTAACGTTTGTGAAGCCGTAGTCTGTGCAAGGATCTCAGATAGTAGTAGTGAGGTCGCGAAAACAAGGTTAAGGGAAAAATAAGACGAGCACGACCTCTGCACATTGGTATCTTGGAGCCTGGAACAGGCTAACGAAACCACGGCGCCAAGATCCTTGTTCTGAGCCCCCAGCGGACTCGAATTGACCAATCGAGCAGTGGCTTTTATACAAGCCCAATCATGGCGCGTATTCAAATCCTGGTACACAGCCTGAGGCCCAGAACAAGGATCTCGAAGCTGGCTCCCAGACGGACTTAACCAGAGGTTTCGTCTGAGGCGCAGGTTAGGCTCAGAATCCCAACTGTGGTACCCAGTTTCTTCTATTAACCATTAATTTTCCCTACAAAAACATGTCTCGTTTCAGTTCTTATTAAAAAAAGGTCTAATATTCCAAAAAAACTTTCCAACTGCTATCTTTGTTCTTCTGTATTGTTAATGCAATTACAGGGATGTACACGGGGTAATGTAGACTCCAGTGTTCTTTCATTTCACAAGAAACGTTGTCCACCTTCTCGCCACCCAGATGCATCAATCGGTAATCGTGAACTGGATTCTTGTAATTAGAACTTTAAAGTTCAAGATCGGTGTAGCACTTTGTAAAAACACAGAAATTGTTTAAAATGTAAATGCCAAATTGTTGTTTTCAATGTCTAAACGCTTCGGCACTTTTGTTGTAGCTACGAAGTCGTGTTGGGAATTAAAACCAAAGGGAACACGCACGTGCTCACGACTGTTAAAGGAACTGAAAGTCGCTGTTATGATCACGCGGCTGATAGGTCCCACCTTCATAAATCAGGCGCAACTCCTACCTTTTCCTTTTCTCGTTAATGCGGCGGAGCTTAAATCCACGCAACTCAACATCATTGATAGACTTGCTTAGAATTGGGGAAAACTCTGGAGCACTTAATATCTCAGAACCCATTTACCTGGGTGCTTTAGAACTCAACGACTGAAAGCACCTTAAACTTTCAACCATCACGTAAATAACCGATTTTTCGTTTATGGGTAACACAAAATAAACGTAATTTACAAGATAAGAACCACAACAACTAATCTATAAAGAAATTTACTGATACCTTTCGGGTCCATATAACTTGAGCTGTAGGGTCCTTCGCGGGTGTGAAATTCTTGTAGGATGATAGCAAAGCTGTAAACGTCAGCCTTTTGGGTCCCTCTGATTGGTCGATTTGGGAGTCGAAGAATCTCTGGCGCTACCCATAGAAGATCTAAAACAGGATGAAAAATAAATATGATAAAATTAATAATAGTCGAGGATAGATAGAGATATTCAGCGAACTAACTTGTGAAAGCGTGCTCCGGAAATGGAATTCAAAAACGTTTGTAGAAGTTGACCAAGGTTCGTTGACTTTGGCGGAGGAGCATTTAAATGAAGGCGATAATATGACATCGCTGACCATGATTGAAATCTGGAGTAATGATGAAATTGATGATGACGATGATGATGATCGTAACATTACAATAAAAATTACTTTTTAGAAATTGCATGGCCTATTGTTTTGCGAAGCATTTGCAAAGTTAACAGGAAGATTTGATCTCGAACCTTCGTGTCTTTCATGCACTACTCAATGTCATTCGTGATTGCGATCTAATACTTCACATTTACCTCTGTAATACGCATGCTCAGATGGGTAAATTTTCGCTTGTTTGTCCCTAAAAGTTGAGAGTCCTTAATCAGCAATCTTAAGTACCCAGCGGTTATCCACCATGCAGTTGGAAGATTTGAGGTCTCCATGTGACTTGATGTCAGTGCTCTGGAGATAAGACATACCCTGCAAACAAAAAAGGCCGGGTGAATAAACTCTTTAACTTTTGTTATTTCACTTGAAACTCAGAAAAGTATGAACACCAGAAATATGACCTTCGATCTTTTGATTGGTCATAACACAATAAACAATCCTGAAATAGGAGTTGACGATTTTCTGAGTTTGACAGTAACAAATAGGGACGTTTTCTCAGAGAAAAAAATAGCTTCTCTCGGCTAATGTAACGGCAAGAAAAAAATTAAGCTTCCAGCCTTCCAAAGTTGTGAATGTATTGGGCTCGCCTGTCATGGGAAGTTACGGGTTTCTCGATACGGCAACATATCACATCACTTACAGAGCCTATACTTCATTAGTTTACTTTTCAGGTAGGAACACTCGAACTGTTATATTCTCAAGAGTCAAAGTCATTCCAAAATGAGTCCTAGAACGTAGATTTCGAACCCGTTAACGGTTGCAGACGGATAAGAAATATAAATGAGAGATATTGTAGTCATACGCATATTTACCTTGTTATAGTTAAGAGCGACTGTCTGTAAATATCGACCAAAATCGACTTTTTGTGGCACAAGTTCAAAATTCGAACTTCGCTCATTTTTGGCTCATCGATAACCCTTAATGTTTAATGAAACATGCTGTAGTTAGTTTTCCCAAATAACGCGTTCTTTTGTTAAAATTCGCGACAACTCATTTTGCCCGTTCGGAGCTCAAAATCCTCTTCCGGTAAAACGAAATTTTACACAAATACGTCAAACCACAACGATTTGGCAGCCTTTGAAGAACACGAATAGTTTTTATGACCCTTTCTTTCTTATAAGACGATAAATTTGTGAAAGCTATAATAAATTTGTGGTCAAAAAGGTATTGTTAAAAATAGGCCCTATTGACAATTTCTGCCATTCAAAATTATAAGGTTGAAATAATGTAAATTTTTACAATGCGCTATAACTTAGAATTTCGCAAATTGACTTTCTACTGCTTAACTAGGCCCCAATTTATCAGAAAATAGAAACAAATCTCTGGGCAAACGATTTTAAGTAGCCCGCAAGACGTCTAGTTCAACCTTAATTTTGCGAAAAATCGCAACATTCCAGTGGTTAAAAATAGCGTGACACGGCCCGTCACGCCAGCGGTGTTAGCGACAGATACACTTTTAACATTCTATTCAACGCTGATCACTTGCCAAATTCCAGCATACAATCTATATTTCATCTTTCAATACACTTATCTTATTTAGAAGAGTCATTTTTTTTGGATACAGTATATAGTGTAGAATTGCCCAAAAGTCGGCTTTTTGAGCGACGTCCGCAAGACGTCGACGACCGAACCCAACGAAAACAAACTTTAAAGAAGTACAGTGTTGTGTTTTATTGATTGAAGCATCCGTCAAAAGGCATAAATACGTTAAGTTTAAGAGGGGAATAACCAATATTAACTAATTAGAACGCTTTTTTTTCTTGCGAGTTTTCTCTTTCAAGTAATTATATATAAGTATACATGTACGTTTCGATGTATTACTATCACGCTTATAAAGGTACATTGTAAAAAACATTTTAACTCGTTTTGATCGACGATGAAACACCATCATCAAAAACAAATCGCCAAAAACTTTCCTCTACAGCAAAACGGAAAATAGAAAAAAAAGTGGCGTTTTACTAATGCTAAAGCCTGAATAGTTGCAGCGTGAGTATGAGCTTTTAAAGATGTCAGATGCTCCTAAATGGACATCTATAGATCCCTTGCATCGGCATTGGAAAAAAAATTCTCTGGCCCACTATGAACTAGCCTATTCCAGGCGTAGTGGACAGTGGATAGTGGATAGTGGACAGTGGCGCGAAATGGGGAACGGAGGAAAACAAACGTGGAAGAGAGTAAGAGGGAGAGAATAGGAGGACCTTTCGCCCTCTCTCCCTAACCCAGCCCCTTCGCCATTTTTTCTAGCTCACCTTTCTTGGCGTGTTCCCAACTATCTGAAGGCCTGTTACATATTAACTACGTCCTTCATTTACAAATTTTTATGGTATATATTCAACTTGAGCGTCGAGCACTTTTGGCGCTTTGTTATTTATCAGCAGAAACGGATTTGGTAGTACTAACTTTTCAACTGCTTTTAGACTGCGAAACTGTTACTTTTTTCTTTCTTTTTTTTTTTCTTCGTTTATCTTTTCTATCGTATTTTATTGTTTCTATCGTATTTTTTAGACGTATTTTTTGATTCTCTCCCCAGTCTCACTCACTCTCATACCGCCCCCTCCCCCCCCCCCCCGCCCCCCGCTGCCCCCCATCTGCTCCAGACAAGAGAAAACGACCGTTTTGTTCCGCTCCAGACCATTTGTTCGAATATTCCGCGTTCTTGGCTTAAGCAAAAAGTACGGGCTGCTTTGTGGTCTAAAAGACTTTGCACTGATTGACGTTTTAGTATCATGGAAACTCTAGCTGTAATACTGAACTGCAGATGAGAGGTTAAAAGACTGAAAGTTCCTTTCAACAGTGTTTGAAAAGAGAAATAAATAAATTATAATACTAAAGCTAAGAAGAATCTTGTAACGAACGAAATGGAGCATGTAAAAAGGAAAGACAGACTTGAGGA